>CM055908.1:8045853-8645853 GCA_029582155.1 Panopea generosa
TTAAACAAGAGATTCGTAAACAAATCACAACCCGGTGTTTTTTCCCTCGCATCTCGTGTTTACAGATTTACCTCAAATATGCCATACAATGTCGAACGTTTAATGATTTACAAGTGGCCGAGCAAAGCTGAAAGCTGCAAATTGACGATCGTTAATGAATGTTTGTTGAACCATAGAACCTGTCAACCAATAACTCCAGCTGTGTTTATCATGCCAATACTGTTATAAATAATGATATAAATATTGACATACGCATTTTCCTAGCGACAAATGATTTGTAGTTGCGACAAATGATACTAGTTCAATAATTAGTTTTACCATTTGAATCAGCAAACACAAGAATAACGGCGGTATGATAGATGCTCGCTAGGAACACGACCGTATCACCAGAAAACCATTATTGCGTATATACAACGAAGGATGGATAAAATGGTCGGCCTGACTAACTCCTTATATTTTATGCATGAATTACTTAAGTGTTTGTTGGTTTTTGTAAAGGTAGATCGCACACGTGATCTTATAAAAACCAGTATGAAAAACCTATAATGAGTCAGGATCACGGTCCCTAGAGTGGGTTTGGTATAGCGTGACTTTTTTGTCATTTTGTTTTCTGTTTCTTCACATCATACTTGTAGTGATAAGTGTTGTCCAACGTATAGTTTGTAGTGTTGCTGCCGTGATGGCTACGTAGTCAATTATCAGTATCTTGTTGGACATGTATTATTAGTGTCGTTCTACGTATAGTTTGTAGTGTTGCTGCCGTGATGGCTATGTAGTCAATTATCAGTATCTTGTTAGACATGTATTCTTAGTGTCGTTCTACGTATAATTTGTAGTGTTGCTGCCGTGATGGCTACGTAGTCAATTATCAGTCTCTTGTTGGACATGTATTCTTAGTGTCGTTCTACGTATAATTTGTATTGTTGCTGCCGTGATGGCTACGTAGTCAATTATCAGTATCTTGTTGGAAATGTATTCAAAGTGTCGTTCTACGTATAGTTTGTAGTGTTGCTGCCGTGATGGCTACGTAGTCAATTATCAGTCTCTTGTTGGACATGTATTCTTAGTGTCGTTCTACGTATAGTTTGTATTGTTGCTGCCGTGATGGCTATGTAGTCAATTATCAGTCTCTTGTTGGACATGTATTCTTAGTGTCGTTCTACGTATAGTTTGTAGCGTTGCTGCCGTGATGGCTACGTAGTCAATTATCAGTATCTTGTTGGACATGTATTCTTAGTGTCGTTCTACGTATAGTTTGTATTGTTGCTGCCGTGATGGCTATGTAGTCAATTATCAGTCTCTTGTTGGACATGTATTCTTAGTGTCGTTCTACGTATAGTTTGTAGCGTTGCTGCCGTGATGGCTACGTAGTCAATTATCAGTATCTTGTTGGACATGTATTCTTAGTGTCGGTCTACGTATAGTTTGTAGTGTTGCTGCCGTGATGGCTACGTAGTCAATTATCAGTCTCTTGTTGGACATGTATTCTTAGTGTCGTTCTACGTATAGTTTGTATTGTTGCTGCCATGATGGCTTTGTAGTCAATTATCAGTCTCTAGTTGGACATGTATTCTTAGTGTCGTTCTACGTATAGTTTGTAGCGTTGCTGCCGTGATGGCTACGTAGTCAATTATCAGTCTCTTGTTGGACATGTATTCTTAGTGTCATTCTACGTATAGTTTGTATTGTTGCTGCCGTGATGGCTATGTAGTCAATTATCAGTCTCTTGTTGGACATGTATTCTTAATGTCGTTCTACGTATAGTTTGTATTGTTGCTGCCGTGATGGCTATGTAGTCAATTATCAGTCTCTTGTTGGACATGTATTCTTAGTGTCGTTCTACGTATAGTTTGTATTGTTGCTGCCGTGATGGCTATGTAGTCAATTATCAGTCTCTTGTTGGACATGTATTCTTAGTGTCGTTCTACGTATAGTTTGTGTTGTTGCTGCCGTGATGGCTATGTAGTCAACTATCAGTCTCTTGTTGGACATGTTTTCCTAATTTCGTTCTACGTATAGTTTGTGTTGTTGCTGCCGTGATGGCTACGTAGTCAATTATCAGTCTCTTGGTGGACATGTATTCTTAGTGTCGTTCTACGTATAGTTTGTGTTGTTGCTGCCGTGATCGCTATGTAGTCAATTATCAGTCTCTTGTTTGACATGTATTCTTAGTGTCGTTCTACGTATAGTTTGTATTGTTGCTGCCGTGATGGCTACGTAGTCAACTATCAGTCTCTTGTTGGACATGTAATCTTAGTGTCGTTCTACGTATAGTTTGTAGCGTTGCTGTCGTGATGGCTATGTAGTCAATTATCAGTATCTTGTTGGACATGTATTATTAGTGTCGTTCTACGTATAATTTGTAGCGTTGCTGCCGTGATGGCTACGTAGTCAACTATCAGTCTCTTGTTGGACATGTATTTTTAGTGTCGTTCAACGTATAATTTGTGTTGTTGCTGCCGTGATGGCTACGTAGTCAACTATCAGTCTCTTGTTGGACATGTATTATTAGTGTCGTTCAACGTATAGTTTGTATTGTTGCTGCCGTGATGGTTACGTAGTCAACTATCAGTCTCTTGTTGGACATGTATTCTTAGTGTCGTTCTACGTATAGTTTGTAGTGTTGCTGCCGTGATGGCTACGTAGTCAATTATCAGTCTCTTGTTGGACATGTATTCTTAGTGTCGTTCTACGTATAGTTTGTAGTGTTGCTGCCGTGATGGCTACGTAGTCAATTATCAGTCTCTTGTTGGACATGTATTCTTAGTGTCGTTCTACGTATAGTTTGTAGTTTTGCTGCCGTGATGGCTACGTAGTCAATTATCAGTCTCTTGTTGGACATGTATTCTTAGTGTCGTTCTACGTATAGTTTGTATTGTTGCTTCCGTGATGGTTTCGTAGTCAACTATCAGTCTCTTGTTGGACATGTATTCTTAGTGTCGTTCTACGTATAGTTTGTATTGTTGCTGCCGAGATGGCTACGTAGTCAACTAGCAGTCTCTTGTTGGACATGTATTTTTAGTGTCCTTCATTGTATAATTTGTGTTGTTGTTGTTTTCACTCTGCAGGGTGATAATGTTGTTGTTGTTGTATGGTGTTTAGCGTCGCTTTCAACACTTTTTCAGTCATATTGTGACGGTGTCTACTTGAGACAGTATTTTAAGCGCTGTCACACTGGAGTATCATGCCGCAGACACATGGTATGGCACCCCACCCAGTCACATTATACTGACACCGGGCCGACCTAGAACTCTCCTCTAAATGCTGAGCGTCAAGCGAGGAAGCTTCTAGTGCCATTTTTAAAGTCTTTGGTGTGACCCGGCCGGGGATTGAACCCACGACCTTCCGCATGCGAGGCGGACGCTCAGCCACTAGACCACGCCGCGGTCTGCAGGGTGATAAGAAAGTTCAAACGAATTATTGTCATCCTTGTTTTTGACCACTGCTAGTTAGGTATCATCTAACCTCTTTATTTTAAGGTTCTCCGTGGCCTAGTGGTTGACGGCGCAGTCTCAAGATTACGTACCTCTCACCGCTAAGGTCGTAGGTTCGAGACCCGCTCGCTCCAAATATTTTGTGTGAGAAAGTTTGCCAGTTACTTGCAAAAGTACGGTGGTTCTACTTAGATTCATGCTGAGGTCTTCCTTTATCAACAAAAGTATAGATATGCCATATATTACCTGAAATGTGTTGAAAATTGCGTTAAACGCCGTTAAAAAAATAGAAAACATATTTATTTCAAACTAGCATTAATCACCACCTAAAAGCATTTATTTGATAAACTTATTTTGACTTAGGATTGTAGGATGGATCATAATCATTCTTGTATTTTACGTATTTGACTGATGTCTACAAACTGTCTTAAGACCCTGTTTGTTTTGTTATCTCTTGCTAATGACGGTGTCTGCTCAAACAATAAAGAATACAATAAATCAATTACATGTCAATTACATGTCAACTAACTATGAACGAGCGCATTTAAAAAGATAAGTTTCTAATTTGTGTTGAAATACAAACTGCGATGAATGCAATTATGGAACTGATGATACGAACAAAATCGATTACAAATATTGACATTATATTATCGAACATTATAACATTTTGTATATTTCTCTTCATTAAACAACGGACACGTTAGTGTTGCCGCTGACCTTGGTTTGACATGTGCTATTTATATTTACATCATCTCGTTTTCTGATGTTATGACAATGAAAATAGCACTTGAACTCAAAAACAATGTGTAAGTTCCCGAGTGGTAGATTTACTTCTGACCGTTCTGAAGAGGATAATGACTGAATGTTTGCACTTTCCTGATTCTTAATATAAATTATATTATGTTCATATTTGTGGGGTTGTCATGGCTGTGTCAGTAGAATTGTAATTCTCGTATTGGACGAATATTTCATATTCCCTAATTCCGAAACCGTATCATCAAATATGGTATTGGTGTATCTGTGACTTTTATCATCAGCACGGTAACAATTAGAAGTAGCCAGCTGCGGTAAAATGTGTATGTAGCATGTTGCAGATATCATAAAACAAACAAAATATAAAGAATACAATTTTGTGTAACTCCTGTATTCCCCACAATAGGGCTCAACACAGTGCGTAACCGAACGCGAGGGAGACACGTAGTGTATAAAGTATAGTTTTAAATCAAAACATGCAACTAAAATATGAGTTAAACAAGTGATGTACAAATACACAGGGACAATTCAATTTATTTCTAGAATACAGAACTATTTCCATTCTATAAATTTGTACAACCACCCCACTTCGTTCTTATTTCTATTGTGAATTAAATATTTACACGACCGTCAAACACTGTGTGTGTGTGTGTGTGTGTGTGTGTGTGTGTGTGTGTGTGTGCTGTACGTGTGCTGAGTGTTTGTTGTGTGTGTGCGTGTGCATGTGATGTGATGTACGTGTGTTGTGTGTGTGGTGTGCGTGTGTTGTTGTTGTGCGTGTGCTGTGCATGTGTTGTATGTGTGATGTGCGTGTGTTGTATGTGTGCTCTGTGTATGTTGTGTGTGCTATGCGTGTGTTGTGTGTATGCTGTGCGTGTGTTGTGTGCGTGGTATGCGTGTGTTGTTGCGTCAGTTGTGCGTGTGCTGTGCATGTGTTGTGTGTATGCTGTGCGTGTGCTGTGTGAGTGTGTTGTGCGTGTTCTGTGCATGTGCTGTGTGTGTGGTGTGCATGTTTTGCGTGTGTTTTACATGTGCTGTGGATATGTTGTGAGTATATGTGCTGTAAGTGTGTTGTGTATGTGCTGTGCATGTGTTATGTGAGTGTGTTGTACATGTGCTGTGCATGTGTTGTGTGTGTGCTGTGCGTGTGTTGTGTGAGTGTGTTGTGTGTATGCTGTGCATGTGTTGTGTGTGTGGTATACGTATGGTGTGCATGTGGTATGCGTTTGGTGTGCATGTGGTATGCGTTTGGTGTGCGTGTGGTGTGCGTGTGTTGTATGTGTGTTGTGGGTTTGTTGTATGTGTGCTGTGCGTGTGTTTTTTGTGGGTTGTGCGTGTGTTGAGTTAGTGTTGTGCGTGTGCTGTGTGTATGTTGTGCGTGTAATGTGCGTATGTTGTGTGCGTGTATGATGTGTGTGAGTTGTGCGTGTGATGTGGGTATGTTGTTCGTGTGCTATGCGTGTGTTGCGTGTTTGCTATGGAGTGTTGTATGTGTGTGCTGTGCGTGTGATGTGTTTGTTTGTGTGTGTGTGTGTGTGCTGTGCGTGTGCTGTGCGTGTTTTGTGTGTGTGTGTGTGTGTGTGTGTGTGTTGTGTGTGTTGTGTGTGTTCTGTACATGTGTTGTCCGTGTGGTGTGCATATGTTGTATGTATGCTGTGCGTATGTTGTGTGTATGCTGTGCATGTGTTAAGTGTGTGTTATGTGTGTGCCTTGCGTGTGTTGTGCGTGTGCTCTGCATATGTTGTGCGTGTGTTGTGCGTGTGCTATGCAAGTGTTGTAAGTGTGCTGTTATTGTTATATTCGACATACTACTGTATGAAATGGAACATTTGAAATAACGTGCACATTCGTACCCAACCCATGCATTACGTGAAGCTAAGTTATTGTTTAAAATTCGAATGTGACATATAACTGGAGAAGTTGAGTGTTAACTTAAATCTTTCCCCTTTGTCAGAACCGTCATCTTCTCTCGTAATTTCTTCTCTAGATTTTTCACTTATATGTTATGCTGTAAAAAGTGATACGTATATATTCCCGTAGTGTCGTATTATGTGTTATCTAAACATTTTCAGAAATTCCCAACATTGTTAATCCTAACATAGTTCCATCGATCATTTCCAGGAAAGTTACGAAATGGGAAATCAACAACAGTTGTATATTCGTGTCTCTATGTGCGATCTTAGTCGCCTTTGCAATAAATGTTCTGCAAGGTATATAAAAGATTGACCGATTTTGTAACATGATTATGTAACATGCATTTCTAACTGATTTCTGGCAGACGGTATAATTTGCTTGTGCCAGAAATTAATAAATATTATTTCGCCGTCCTGATTTGTTCGATAATATTGTAGCGTTTAATATTTTAAGCAATTTCTTAAAAATGATATAATACGACGTCCGCAATATATGTTTATTGTTACTTTTGTTACAGATATAAAATACATAAACATAAAATTCGTGGAATAAAAATCACGAATGATAATTTGGCGGCAACCCCTGATTACGAAGACAAATAAAGTCAGGCTAAAATTTATTATAAAGCAAACGGAAATACTAATGTGCACAAACAGAACGGTGTAAGTAATAGACGACACACTGTGTATATTCTATTATTCACATTTAGGTCGTTAACATTATAATATAATATTTTCTATAATAAACAATATATATCCATGAGAAAAACCTAACCTTCAAAGAACCATAATGGTCTTATTTATTACTGTAATTATTATTGTCATAACGAAAACAAATTAAACAATATATTCCCAGGAGAATATTCAAAGAAACATGGTATTAATTTTACTTTAATTATTAATAATTAGAAATATTTTACAACAATTCCTCGGAGAAGACCTAACAGTCAACATAAACAACAACACCACATCACATCAACGGCAAAGACACAATAATTACCGTAAATGATTTATTTACATCAGAAAAATCATAGTTCAATTCAATAACAAAGAAGAAATGAGAAGAGAGGTCAGAAATTTGGAACGGTCAGTAGGAAAACGCCACTTAGCAAAACATATGTATATATCATAACATAAACCATAACACAAACTATAACATAAACCATAACACAACTATAACATATACCATAACATATACCATAACATATACCATAACATAAACCATAACATATACCATAACATATACCATAACATATACCATATACCATAACATATACCATAACATATATCATAACATATACCATAACACAAACTATAACATAAACCATAACACAAACTATAACATATACCATAACATATACCATAACATATACCATGACATATACCATAACATAAACCATAACATAAACCATAACATATACCATAACATATACCATAACATATACCATGACATATACCATAACATAAACCATAACATAAACCATAACATATACCATAACATATACCATAACATATACCATGACATATACCATAACATAAACCATAACATAAACCATAACATATACCATAACATATACCATAACATATACCATAACATATACCATGACATATACCATAACATAAACCATAACATAAACCATAACATAAACCATAACATATACCATAACATATAACAGAAGATAATGAAAACTATAAGTGAACTCTTTGGTTAGGAATATAGAGACACAGCATAACATTTTTATATTAAAATCAACATGATATTTATGACAATATACGTTATTTGTCTTAAATAACTTAACTTCATTTTATTTAGATTGGTGCACATCGTAACAACTTTTAAAAAAAGTGAATAAATTGTGATAGCAAACAAAACCTTCCTACTTGCTGAAATTCCATCGTGAGAGATTGCAATAATTTGGTTATTTCCAATTTATCCTTGGTGCTTGCATTCTGTTATATCATAATAGGCTCCCCTTGAACTTTCACAGAAAGACACATCACTTAAAAGAAATTCCGGTTTATCCCCGTATATCTCCATCAATCATTGTCAAACAATTTGCGAGTAGGATATTTTCAACAATTCATTTCTACGCTTAATTGAATTGTTGATGCAATTAATGTCCTGCGCTATTACAATATGAAAACCGTGCTAAATGAAGGGTATGCTAAATCGAAAAGTGTATTAATTGTCTGAATTGAAAGCTGAACTGCCAATTCATCTTTCCAAAACTATCACTAATGACTTTGTATATGTATTTATAAAAAATATTCAAATGCCGACATTACCATGAGGCTACTTTACAGCTGTAGTCTGTAGAATGAACCCAGCCCTCCCGATTGGGTATGTTTAATAGCAACTGTTATGAGCATGCTGATTGGTCAGTTGCTTCAGGGAAAGTTTAAATGACGTCATAATTTAGTAGGTGTTCAATTGCTATGAGTTGTGGGATTCCCTACTTTTTCCATTGGTGGTTAATAGACCTGATTAAGAAGATTTAAGGTTCTAGGATAGACCAATACAGCTCACTATGGAGTTATTTGTACGAGTCAATGTTGTTGTGAAAACATGTGTTGGACAAGACGCAGCAGGCGTTAGAGTGAGCTACCAGCTAACCAACTGCCATTCCTTCACGTCCAATACGAAACATATATCTATTTGATGCGTACAATAATAATTTCTTATATATTATAACTATTTCTAATGCACAATAACGAGATAAAATGTTCACAGCTTATTAGAACATTATATATATATATATAAATTTATGGTGAACAATAATTTCGTTTAACAGTAATACAAACATATAGCGTGCAGATATGTAATTTTAGAACTACTTTTAGTGAAATTTATAAAATCTGCGATATTTTCCTTAAACATACATATATATCATTTCTATTTAATTATGTAAAAAATACCCGAAATCTTAATTTATGCTGATTAATTAAATTGTTTAGGCTTTTTGTTAAGATATACTTGTGTTTCTTCATTTTCATTCAATTATCCAAAATTTTCTTCGTAAAAGTTTGTTTGTACTTAAACGAACAACTGCTTCGCATGCATGTTGTCGTGTTATGGCATATTTTCATCATCTCTACAGATGTGTGTGGTAGATATTATGTAAATCAGGTAGCATTTGCATAAAATCCCGTATTTCTTAACTGAATCTTCTCGATTTTATTGCATAACACGTTAAGATGTATGTGATGATTAAGGCATTCAGTACAATATAACATCATAAATAATTCGGAACTAGATATGAGACCGATGTCTATAACATATTCAATAAAATGTAAATATACCTTACTGAAATATTGCAATAATTCATATATTTGCATATGAAAATAATGTCGAGATTGTATTGTTTACGACATGTTAACCTTGAGACTTATTATTAAAATGAAATATAAAAATAGAAATGTTGAAATCAAGTATTCAAGTTCATACATCAAAACAATTTTTACAATTATTGACGTATACCCATATTCAAATATTGACATCTGAAACTGAATACCTAAAATTACATTTATAAATATTTTTTTATTTTTTTTTAAATAAAACTAACGGCTTCACGCTAGCTTGGAGCAGATGAGTAAACCATACATACGGGGGACGTTTGAAAAGTTTTTGCACTTAGCCTGTCTCTCCGTTAATTTTTATTCAATAATCATATTTAACATATGTATAGAAAGGTTACTCAATTTTCCAATTCAGCGATTACGAATCTGCACGTGTAAATCATAACAGATAAGATATTTTTTTGTTTTATTCTCGCATTCTCACACAGGTATTCATTACCGTTTTGAATTTGAGTGAGACAGGTCAAAATGGCCAAGTAAAGCAGCGGGCTTATATAAAAATACGGTCACATTTTTTTTAAAACTGGAAGAGACAGTGTAACGGATGACCCCAGTGAGAAAGATGTGGTTGCTGTGCATGATTCTATCAAGATGGACGCAAGATACAATGTGTGTACTCGTGATGAAACATGAGTATCGTTTTTTTAACTTAAAGGAAAGGAAAATAATAAAATCTGGATAGATAAAAATGGGGAAAGGTCTCAATTAAAAAGGAGAAGTAAGACTGTTAAATGTGTAAATTATCCCTTTTTTCGATGCAGACAGAATGGTTGCACGGGTGTCGATGCCAAAATAAACAACAGTTCCTAGAGTATTTTACGCACAAAAAATCCTCACCGTGGTTATTAATCACTACGCCAAGACCAAACCACGTGCCGGAGTGTGTGGAATAAAACTACTGCACGATAACGCACCAGCCCGCATATCTGCGGTGGTTATTAATTATTTGGCTAGGAATGAATTTGAAACTTTGTCACACCCTCCGTACAGCACTGACCTAGCACCATATGACCTTTGGTTCAATTCTGTCATCAAACGTGGTATGAGTCCCGTCAGGAGGTCGGATTAGCGGGTTTTCATTGTACAGAAAAGCATGTTTAGATTGGAGTTTAAAAAACGTGTGCAAATTTGCAGGGGGAGTAGTTCAAGGGTCTGAAATAGTCAGTGCACAGATTTTTCAAACCCACTTCGTACATACAGCAATCATAGTAAGTACTCTACAACTTTATAAACGGAGTGAAAACAGAGATGGCCGTCTCGGAACAGTCGGTAGCAAACATACCACCGAGAGCTTTATCCAGGTTTAATGGCATATCCAACGCTTGTATCGTCACATTAAAATACGAGACACCATAAAGAAGTATATATTGAGGATTGTTTTATTAAAATATGACAGTTACACGTTATACGAGAGGATTATTTCAGGGTAATAAAAATCATTCCATTGTCAACCTAACATCTATCAACAAATAATAATGAAATATTCAAAATGTATTCCGTTGAGCAGAGTTCATCGATAATCTATTACTTTGATATTAGCGATATTGCAAGAAAGCCTCTTATCTAGACCACTTGGCCTCGCTAGGTCTATTTTCTGAAACAATTGTATTTTTTCAGAAGAAATCTTGTTATGCTAAAACATGTTTACAAATAAAAACACATAATCGCGACCACAGAGGTAGATTGTTGCCCACGCTTTGAAAGTGTTTAAGTGTTTCTATTTCATTTTTATTGTAAACCGATCAACAAGTGTCTAGAAATAATACATATCTTTCAAACCATTTTACTGTGATTGAAATACTCAGCCTCCTTTGAACGTCATTGAAAGTTTAGTATCATCGTGCGACGCTATTTGGCCGTAGTTACAATAGTTATAGGTTTGTTTGTATGTGTTTTACGCCTATTTTTCCAATAGTGTTTAGTTATTTGACTGTGTTAAAATTACCTAATCATCGTTCCTTTAATTCGCGAGGCGGTTATACAGTACAACTAATTGAATCATCCCCCACTTATTGAAAGGTAGAATACTCATGACCGTAGAGCAACATGAAAGCCCAATGCTCCCTGGATTGGCAATTAGACGCGTTGCCGACTTGTTGAACTATATTAATGGGATACGCGGTGATTTTGATCAACTGCATTGGACACTATTTCTAAAAACTTTATTTCTACATCACCTAATTATTTATCAATAAAGACCTGTAGAGCAAGGTAGTGTATTATCGACAGGTACGGCTATCGTTACCTGGCGTTTTCCGTTATACCATTTAATAGATATAACGTCATCATGTCATAGAAAAATTATATTCAGAATCTATTTTTATCAACAACATATGACCAATTTTGGGAAAACACCCAGTTGCATGTCTCATGGGAAGGAACTAAAAAAACATGTGATTAAGTAACGAGATAAAACGGTGTCTTATTCAATTTATTCCTTTGTAAAGTTTACCTGTATTTGTATGTGTGAATAATCATCCAATGTCATTGGTTAGTATCTTAATGAATGTAAAGCTTTTGACAATTTCAACAAAATATTATTTTCTTAAATATGAAGTTTTATAAGATAAAATACCGTCTCCGCGGTTTCATTATCGGCGTGGGGATAACTCTCCTGTATAGTATGAAGCATGGATAATAATTACACTATTAAAGTAGTTATATTTCGTTGCAAATAAAATGTAAAGATCGATTAATCATCTCTCTCTCTCTATTTTTTTTCTCTCTTTCTCTGTCTCTCTTTCCATCGCGCGCTTTCTTTCATTGTGTATGATACTTTATCAACATGTGTTTGGTACTGATCCCATCCAGGAGGAATTTGAGCGTAATTGATCTAAGTTGTAATAACTTATTTCACAATCCAGGTAAAATATATAAGTTTAAATTCTCTTCTTCTTTATCTCCTATTCTCACTAATCCCACATTCTCTCTCAATATATCTCTTCCCTATCTCTCACAAACCATATGTACTTATGTGACTGTATTATTCAAGCAGTCTGTCCGAGTCAGATACGTAAAGAATTATAGTTGCCTTAGATATGATATGACTATAATCTTATCATATCCTCTGGCATTTGCATTTATCGAATACTCTTCATTTTCCCTCAATTTCTTGGCCAATGACCACAACAATTGATCGAATAAGAGTGTTTTTGTTGTTCATAAGTCATGACTGAAGCACACGGCTTAAATAAAATGAATATTCATAAGTTGATAATCAAACTTTCTCAAAGTAGTTTACAGACGATTAGTACATGCTATTGTTTCTACTTTTCTATTATATATTGTTATTATAAATGGACATTTCGCAGACAAGATACTATGGTTTAGGACGAATTTGAAAGGCGATCAATCAATTGTATCAAATGACGAGCACTTCCTTTGATATACATTGATATACTGATGTTTCAAAATTGTCTCAGAACTCTCAATATATACCGAAGTGTGATGATAAAATATAGTGTAATGACAATCGTGCAGAGAAGGTGGTGCGTGTATGTTAGCGGAGCATCTGTCTCAGGATAGGGTCCGTCCGTGGGCTCAGTCTCCCACTATTATATATATTGTAATGGGCTGTGTTCTTTAGCATACACTTTATCCGCACATGTTTAGTTAATCTAGGTTAAGTGTGATTTGTACAGCTATATATCAATTGTTAGAACTTGTTTCACAATCAATGTTAAATAAATTCCAGATTTACAATTGACGTAAATATGATGTGTTCACATAACATTTTCACTCAATTATCTATAATGACGTATATCTTCTAACATTTAACATCTATCCAATATTTGTTTTGAATCTCTGGATATTTAAGAAAAAAATATGTTTCAACAAGTATATCCTGCTATACGGACTCTTTCTAGAAGTATTGAAAGTATGCGCGTCTTTGAAAAGAAAGTCTTAAATTGTTTTAGTTCATTAGTCATGGCGGAAGGATAGCAATCTATTTACATTACACACTACCGTATTCCCCTCTGTATATAGTACGTACTGATCACATCTGTGTTTATAACACGGGTTATCTGATTTACAAATAAGGAATACGATACTTTGAATAAACCTCCACAATGGTCTACTACATATTGTCTTCAGTTCAGCGTAGTTAAATATGCGATAAAATGTTACTGGTGTAACATCCACATTTAGTGAAAAACCGAGTTAAATAGAAATTGTCATATGTGGTATGTCTCTTAATTTACTTGATAAACATATTTGGTCAGTGCTAATATCAGTTCTGATTATACAAATAAAGATAACTGTAATCTTTGCAAGGCTTGACAACACCGATGATTTTATATATAAACGCTTGATATATCGCGCTTGACAAAATATGGTATGAACATCATATAAGCGTTTCACTATTTATTTATCAGGTAATCTATATGTTACTTTCTATCATTGTAATAATGTAATTATTAATAAGATGTTTGATAAACCAAACTTGATAAACTATTATTTAGATTGAAGAAATAATGTTTCTTACAAATTATGATTTTATTAAAATACGACATACTTGTTAATTTATATTTCTTTCATGTATATATTCATGATCTATGCAAAGATACTTCATTAATACATGTAGCATATAAGTTTCACTATTTATGTCTCAGGGCCTCACAAACCGAAGACGAAAGAACAAAGAAGCAGGTCGATATGCTTTACAGTAACCACTCAGATATAACACCGTTGAAATGGAAGAGCTGCCATCAATCTTCATTTTACATTGGTGAAAATACTTATGCGATGTATAACTTCATTGTTACATTCGTGGAGATACTTATGCGATGTATAACTTCATTGTTACATCGGTGAAGAACTTATGCGATGTATAACTTCATTGTTACATCGGTGAAGATACTTATGCGATGTATAACTTCATTGTTACATCGGTAGAGATACTTATGCGATGTATAACTTCATTGTTACATTCGTGGAGATACTTATGCGATGTATAACTTCATTGTTACCCTCGGGTGAGAACTTATGCGATGTATAACTTCATTGTTACATCGGTGAAGATACTTATGCGATGTATAACTTCATTGTTACATCGGTAGAGATACTTATGCGATGTATAACTTCATTATTACATTGATAAAGATACTTATTCGATGTATAACTTCATTGTTACATTGGTGAAGATACTTATGCGATGTATAACTTCATTTTACATTTGATGAAGATACTTATGCGATGTATAACTTCATTGTTACATCGGTGAAGATACTTATGCGATGTATAACTTCATTGTTACATCGGTGAAGAACTTATGCGATGTATAACTTCATTGTTACATTGGTGAAGATACATATGCGATGTATAACTTCATTCTTACATTTGATGAAGATACTTATGCGATGTATAACTTCATTGTTACATCGGTGAAGATACTTATGCGATGTATAACTTCATTGTTACATCGGTGAAGAACTTATGCGATGTATAACTTCATTGTTACATCGGTGAAGATACTTATGCGATGTATAACTTCATTGTTACATCGGTAGAGATACTTATGCGATGTATAACTTCATTGTTACATTCGTGGAGATACTTATGCGATGTATAACTTCATTGTTACATCGGTGAAGAACTTATGCGATGTATAACTTCATTGTTACATCGGTGAAGATACTTTATGCGATGTATAACTTCATTGTTACATTGGTGAAGATACTTATGCGATGTATAACTTCATTTTACATTTGATGAAGATACATATGCGATGTATAACTTCATTCTTACATTTGATGAAGATACTTATACGATGTATAACTTCATTCTTACATTTGATGAAGATACATATGCGATGTATAACTTCATTGTTACATTTGATGAAGATACTTATGCGATGTATAACTTCATTGTTACATTGGTGAAGATACTTATGCGATGTATAACTTCATTGTTACATTGGTGAAGATACTTATGCGATGTATAACTTCATTGTTACATTGGTGAAGATACTTATGCGATGTATAACTTCATTGTTACATTGGTGAAGATACTTATGCGATGTATAACTTCATTGTTACATTTGATGAAGATACATATGCGATGTATAACTTCATTCTTACATTTGATGAAGATACTTATACGATGTATAACTTCATTCTTACATTTGATGAAGATACATATGCGATGTATAACTTCATTTTACATTTGATGAAGATACTTATGCGATGTATAACTTCATTGTTACATTTGATGAAGATACTTATGCGATGTATAACTTCATTGTTACATTGGTGAAGATACTTATGCGATGTATAACTTCATTGTTACATTGGTGAAGATACTTATGCGATGTATAACTTCATTGTTACATTGATGAAGATACTTATGCGATGTATAACTTCATTGTTACACTCGAATTTAACTCAGAAGCAGTTTCGCTTTTAACCAAATTAAATTTTGCTTTCTGATCTACTTTGAATGTCATTATACTCAATACAAGAAAGATCAAAGCACTGTAATGCTGATGGGGGCGGAGCATATAAGATGTAAAATGTCGCTATTGTTTTAGACAAACACGTCAGTTTGCATACGTTGAAGTAGAATAATCCCGATTACCTTTGATTCTTATACATGGTACAGAATCTACATGTTATATGCTTAACGTTGACTCTTTTCTCGAATATGTCAGAAACGTAACTGAATGGTTTGCCTTTGAAAGTGTATTTCTGCTATAGTAAGAATATTAACTTTTAAATTTGGCAAATGTCCAACTTCAAGATATTAGTTCAACTCAATGATATGAAATTTGTATCTTCAACTCAACTCGTGATATTTTCAGAGATGTCATGCTTTCTATCATAAACAGTATATATAAAATAGCAAAGTACTCTGAATCTAGCACGATGAATTCCACTTTGAGTCTTTATTGATTTCTCTAGCGCAACAGTGAAACAATTCGTTTAAAAGACGAAAAGTAGAAATGTGCATGTCGACATTGATAATTGATATATATGCTCTCCTGTATGATTTGGAGGAAATAAAGATATATATATATATTTATATTTTCTAGGGCCCTATATCACCCCGTAAACGGAACCGCACTAACCAAAATGTTATGGCGCCGATTTATAGACACATCTGGATGTTTGCGTATTTTCGCTACGGAAACACAAATGCTTTAACTCTTATCTGTTTAAGTAGAAATTATCTACCGTTCCAATTATTGGAAATATGTGAAATATTTACTAAATAATAAAAAAACAGCACTGACATTATTCATAACTCGATCAATCTCGAATTCTTTTTAGGAATACAAGTCTATTTTTAAACATTTGGGAGAAACCGCAAGTCACATGATCGACATTAGCATATCTCTATTTTTAGAACGAGTATTGATTGTTTATTGACATAAGCAAGGAGTATAGTTCCTTGGCATAAGGGTCATATCTAGAAAAGTTTCGTTACCGTACACATTTTTAAAATGATAGAAAAATGCGAAATCAAACTCCCGAATCAAGTACTTATTATCTGAAGTCCTTGCCGAAATATACGACTCTTTCAATGTGCATGTTGGCGATATAGTTCGTGACCTGGAATTTGATTTACAAGATGGCGTAATCTTTTGGTTCAGCGCGTCTGTATTCATGCGCTTTCATTCCTTTGTGCTGACTAATGCTACAGAATATAAACTTGGAATTTATACGATACGTAATTGTTTATAGGTATAAATCGTTGCTGTATGTTATAATATTAATATTTTCGTTGAATAGGCGAATCTACTGTTTATAGTGAGTTCGAGAGCTTATCAGGTGGAACTATTTGATAAGTGGTTGTTAGGTCTGCATTAACACGAAACACGGTTGTAGATTTGCGGTATTGAAAATAAAATCATGTTAGCTCTGAGAGCGGCTGCTAAAGCACCGCCCCCAAAAATGAATCTTATGTATCCTAAAATTATATAAGTTGAGATTAGAGTGTAGTGTAAATTTCATAACATCTCATACACAGACGAAATGAAACATATATATAAATGTATTCTATGCTACTAGAAACAATGAATGTGTTAGACGAAATAATGTATTAGAGGAAATCGGACAACGAAACTTGAGCACAAATAACTAAATAATTAAACTAAATTGATTGATTTCTCACAAATAGGATAACATAATGTCAAAGTACAATCGCATAATGACAAGAAACATTAAGCAATTTAACAAGATAAACATATTCTATACAAAAAGTTAAACAAATATCCTTCATTATAAACACATTAAACAAATGTATACACCATATATTTCATCGTCTGATTGTAAATTTTAAGATATTCCATTTGTTTTAATTAGTTGTTAGCACCTGTTCAACTAATACAAGTATTACGACTACACAAGGGAATACTTGACTTATTACATTGCAAATGCTGAAATGCTATTTTATATAACCGGTCTGGTGCTTTTTTTTTTAATAAAATCGGTCTGCAATTCTTATACGTTCAGTATAACAATGTTATTAATAAGATTATATAAAATTATATAGTATTTCCAATAATGCATATGTACTGTTTTAGTACTGTACAATTCTTGACTGAGATCATTTGGTTATTTATCGCAGTATATCCCAATGTGTTGCCGTAAGAGCAAAGACGTAAAAACAAATTGCCTTGCCCAGAAACAGACCTAATGACAAACTACAGGTGGCTAACTACCTTTGTTTACATTATGCCTATTTTAAGAGTAGATCCGAAATGAATGTGGTTTGACGAATGATCCAAATCACGTGATATATCGCAACATCATAATAAAAATGTTACCTTCGTTTACACCATGGCTAGTAGTAAATCTCACTTCTCACTCACCGATACACCAATGAAGCTGAAATTTAAAATAAATCTATAAGAAATTTACCAAATAAAAAAATGTCAATTATTTTTATATTTTCTTTATAAATATGACATTTGACCGACAAAAAAGTACGATGTTGCCAGAAATATACACCGCCAAAATTATACAAAAGTTCTATAGTAACTGTTTTAGTATATTTTCATACCCGCATCGGCATGACACCAGAGCACAGCCTTCCAAACAGGTTTCAGACTAATAAAAGAGAAACACATCGTTGTTTACTTAAAAGCCATATTTTTCTCTTAAGACCAAAATAAAACTGACATTTATTCAGTAGAGACAATACAGGGAGTATCGGAGCATGAAGTCAATTTCGTATAGCGAATGTGCACTAAATACATAATGAATTTAAAGTAAGCTGCCGTTGGACGTTTTTATATTATCCAATATAAAGATGTATCAACTATTAAGATACATTACTTAATTAGCAAAAGAACATTTTAGACGTATACACTCAGCATTGTTGGTAAGTTTCAAATAAAGACGAAGTTGAAACTTGTACTGAAATTGAAAAAGATGGCTTATACTACAGCAACAAATTAATGAATTCTTCAGAAGAGAATAGGGCCCAGTTCTAGTGAGAGTGTTAACTTTGCAATGGCCTACGTTTGTAGTAGTTTTCCCCAAATAAGGTCAAACTACGATTTGTAACTGGAACAAATGAAATCAATACCAGATACAAGATACATAATATAAAGTTTGTTAAGAGTCGGAATAGTCAAACATATATAGATCATGCTTAGAGGTAGAACACTCGGACCCAGAAACGAAGAGTTCGATTCTCCGCTACGGCTGTGAGTGTTGTCCTTGAGAAAGACAGGTTATCTGCTTAGTACTGATTCTAATCAAGAATACTTGCAATGCAAAATTCTGTATTAATGTATGTCACAATCGAAGTGAAATAAATACGTTTGAATCAACATAATATTAGATAGATATGGATAGCTATTGATCGACAGTTATCAATATGTGATAAGCATGTAAGACGAGTTGAGCATCAATATGGGAATTTCAATAATTAACATAATCATAATTAACAAATAGGAAACTAAATTGTATTTAATGGTTATGTTGAACTATAAGAAAGCAGTACTTAACAATATTCAAATAAGTTAAACTAAATCATAATTCACAAAAAGGAATTGTGAAAGACACTTTTATTGATTCAGTCCAAATGCAAATTTATTTATTATATATAAATTGTATAAGATTCATATACAAAATAGGAAAACATATATATATGGTGATGCAGCATTTTGGGGATACAATTATTAAATCAGAACATTTCATTATTATAAAAAAAACGAAAACAAACATGAATATATAAGTCTAAAACAAGTGATACAGCATTCAGGGTACACAACCATCAAAACAGAACAAAATAATAATAACTTGAATAAATTTTATCATACAGTAGGTATCAGACACAATACAAACATTCAGGATATATGACAGCAGTGGTTACCGCCCTAGAGCGGTAATTGAGGAGATCGTTGTATTTTCTGTTAATCTACTTATGAAAATTTACAATGATGTAAAATGCTCATAAGTGTAATTTTTATTCACAAACCAGAGTTTTGTACAAGACATAGTAAAGATATTCTTTAGTTTGAAAATATGTTTAAATAATACCATTATTAATACACGTGTATATAACGGTCATTTTATATATCTGGGAAATCCTTACTGTTATCCGATTCACCAACTGTGTATAACAACTATTCTAATTATTCAATATTTGTAATGTTAAGCAGACTCATTAACCAAGTTTTAGAAACGGATATTGTTTAAATTAAAGCGCCAATTGTGATTATCTAATTGTGTATATAAATGTTTATGCATCTTGTCTCTTTAAATCGATTTAAATGGTTATATATTTACGTTCTACAAACATTCATTTTACTCGAAAGTATCCATGGATGAGACTCGAATGTAGAATAAACTCGATCTTATAAGCATAACATATATACACTTTGCTTGTTTGTTTGGGGAATGAAATCATAGTTTATTGCAGTTACACTATTAGAATAATGAAACTGATAAAACAGCGTATAAAACAATGCTTATTGTACATCTGTGATACAGTCATATTAGCACTATGTTGTGATAATATATGGTAAATGTGTGATGATATTATATATGATTAGCAGGTACTATGATAATGGTATGCTTTAGGATTGCTACTGTAAAAATGCTTTGTGCAATTTATGTATTAATACCATATTAGCACATTGTGATTATAACTAGATTAAAACATGTGCCATATCTAGAGATTAACCCATACATTGATCACTAAAAAACAAGTACAAGTGTCGGTGAAAACAGCATTATCGTTGTCGACATTTGTTAAAATTTATTCCGTTTTCTTGTTAATCATCATGTAACTACATTAACAAAGACTTTGTACTTTAGTTATTTAATATATCATAAATATTGCATAACATCAATTTCTGTCAATATATGAATTACATATACTAATAGTAAAGAATATTTTGTGATCAAATAAAGTCACGTTCAGTTTTGTGTTTTTAAAATCGTTTAAATACTTTGAGAAAACAAATTCGGTATATTATACGACCATTTCATTTGGAAGCGTAGGGATATTGAAATGTGAACACGCATCTCTGACAATGGTTTCCGTACGTTAATATCTATTGAGAAACATTCGATATTTAACAGTTGCATCTAAATTTGATCCCCGTTCATGCAATTCTTTGTGATTAAATTTTACTTTCAATTTATTAATATATAAAAACATAATACAATTATGATGGAAGCGAAAAACGCTTCCAGAAAAATAAAATGACAGACTTAGTTTTATTGCAACATTGTCAACCCAAATCGTTGGCTTTGTGGTATTCTATTTTCGATCACACTAAATGAGCTCTATCAATGCGAGGAATTAGAAATGATAACAACCCCGAGCCAAAGTACGTGTCGTCTTAAATGCGCACGTGTGTAACGTGAAGGTAATCACTGGTAATTGGTAGAAATGCACGAGCAGATGAATCATGACATAGATATATTTTAGTTCTGTTGAAATTTAGTTATATTGGCATGCATAATCCCTAAAAATATTAGGTCCTAGATTGATGCGTTGGGCATTTATTGTGCCATCGAGCAAAATTATTTCAATGTAGAACACTCATCTCAATTCATCTTTGTCAGGCAATTGTTAGCAAAAATGACATTGGTAAAACCCCATTAATCTATTAAAATATCCGCTTTAAATATGAAACCATAAAGAGCCGATGATGTTTGATTTATGTGAATACAGGAACATGTTTTACCGATTATAACAATTATTGGAAATTAATAGTTACATTGATTTAAAATAATTCAGGATTTAGATAATTAAAACAGTTCTACAAATGTCATATAATTTTAAATATTATGTTTTTATCGATACTTGTACCTAATATTTAAAAGCTTGAGCATTTATTATTGTATTCGACAGCGTTGTCACATTCTGGCAAGTTTTAAAATGAAATAAAATATTACCATCATGAGGTAATGATTCGCTTATTCATTATGAAGTACTGATCCGATAAGTACATTAATAAAAAGCTTTTAAATGCCTCGTATTTCTTAATTACTTCTACATTTAATGGTGATATTGTGAGTAATCGATTTTGGCTTCATGCAAAGGGATATTGTTGATGATTATTTTTATAAGCAGTTCTGGAACAACAAAACACATCCGTTGTAATTTATGAATGATGCCATATATTTCTTTGAACATATTATATTGCTTTTTTGTATACATGAAATAGTAAAAGGGTTTTGGTTATCGGCCCCTTCAAACAACAAATTATTTAAATAAAACACTCAGGATACCATACCTGTTATATGTTGGCATACATACATGTCAGATACCGTATATAACCGTAAATGTGTAGAAAATGGCGTTAAATTCCATTCGTTGTATACATTGTAACATAGTAAAGTGAATAAATCAGGATTTTCCAAAATTAAATCATACTAAAAACAAAAAAACAAAACAAAAAAAAAACAACAAAAAAGCAACACTACAATGTTACACGTAGACATATAGCACTTATTTCATTTTGTTACTTTTAACATTGTATCACAGTACTATTTCAGCGCAACACAATCTGAAAGTACCGACGGAGGATATTGGATATTTACTTTCCGCTTCTTGTATTGTATACTAAACGGAGCATTTATCCACCACCTTACTTTTTATGCGTTTTCTTAAAAAAGTTTCAAAGCTCATGCTGCACATGCACCACTTGTTCCAAACAGAGGCACACGAGTATATGGTAAAGACTTTCGCAATGTAAAACCAATATATAATTGTAAATGTCGTATACACATTTTAATATCGCTAATCAATAATATTTTGACGAATATATTTGAAATACAAAATAGGCGAGGTAGCTGTTCCATTCAGTATTTATTGCAATAGAAGGCTGAACCCTTGCATGCCTCATTTGCACAATGCACGCTTGATCAGAAATCGATTAGCAGCACTAGGAATTCCGGAAGATACGTGTCACATTTAAAATGTCGTGGTGAGATCTGAACGCCCATTAAAACTCGGAGTAATGTGCTAAATGACAATTAAAATGAATAATTTATACATAAAACCCAATATCTGCATCAAATCCGATTAATCTATTGAAACTTGTGAAAAGAAATTTTAAAGTTAATTTCGATACAATAGAAAGATACAATGATGTTGAACAGAAACATTGCCACTGAGTAGAACTTTTCCTGTAGTAGTTAAATGATGGTAATAATTATTTTATGCAATTATGAATGAGAAAAGTACCTATATCCAACAATAGAATTAACTTCATTAAACACCAAAGCCAATACAACAGCAACATTTTATAAGTACGAGTACGCTAATGGATACCGAGCAGTAAATATACACAAGCGGTTACAACATTAGTTATAGGAACCGTCAATGGCATAGTCGCCAATGGTGAGGTCAGTTTAAACTAAATCCTACTACTTTTTTCTTCGACGTTCATTAAACGTGTTAGCCGAATACTGTACTAGATGGGAATAAACGGTAAATATTACCAAAACCAAGATAATGGTCTTTAGAAAATGGGGACGTTTACCAAACAATTTATCGTTTTATTTCGGTGTAAATAAGATAGAAATTGTAAACAGTTTTAAATGTATTGGAATTCTCTTTATGTCTGTAGGGTATTTTAACGATAATGCAAAAATGTTAATCGCTTAAGTCAATTTTTAAACTTAATAGATATATAAATAAATTTATCGATATATTACCAAAATAGATATTAGATCTATTCGATAAACATGTACTTATCACGCTTATTCTGAAATATGGGGTTTTAACAAAGGTGTGAAGGTCGAAATTTTTCTAACGGCCATTAGGACTTTTATATTTATAAGGACTTTAAACTTTCTGTCCAAAATAATTGTTTATATGGTAAAACTGGTGGTATTAGTTATATATTCAAAAGATATTTTAATATAATCAAATATTGGTTAAAATTAGTTTTTTGAACAATAACAAATATATCAAGTTAGTTTACAACATGATACAAATGAATAACGAAGTAAGTGTGAATAAAAAATAATGGGTCTCACAAGTGGAAACTCTATTATCCACATTTTGTTTGTATGAAGTTTGGTATGCTTAAAGCGTATGCGATACTAATAACTTTCTTAGCCTTTATAAACTGAGATTAAAGAATGCAAAATTAAACGACTCTACCAGCAAATTATTTTATTACTCAGTGGATATTTTGAATTTAAACCATAATTATCTTAACATTGTAAACATTTCAAAATATCGTATTGCATTATCAAGACTCCGTCTTTCCTCTCATATATTGTAAGTGGAAAACGGTCGACGGAGAAAGCCAGTTAGTGTACCTTTCAATGAAAGAATGTTTAAACAGTGTAATATCTTAGAGGATGAATATCATATTAAATCGAATGTGTAAGTTTTAAGGAACTGAGAAAAAATACTTAAACTATACTTTTAGAATTATTTTTTAAATGCGTGCAGTTATTTACCACTGCAATTAAGCCTGAAATTAAAGTGCTAAGTGTTTATGTAAGTAAAGCCTTTGAACTAAGATTGCTTATTAATAGGTTTACAGCCCCGTCATGAAAACAATCATTTATAAGTCTGATATTGTTAATTGTTTACACACTGTTTAAAATTAAAAAAAATAATCTCTCCTGTGATCTTCGATCTTCAAATTGTATTTGTCTTCTTAAATGTCTACATATATTGACGGATATATTATTGAATGCATTATATCTCATTATAAATGTATGTCATTTAGCTGTATAATACGTATGTGTGTGTTATAGTTTGCTTATGTTTGGGTTAAATAAAGTAATACACTATCTTTTACTTCGATTGTGATAACTGGATACACATCAGGCTCGAAGTCTTCCTGGGTAGAACCAATACTAAGTGTATGCGGCAATAGTCTCTTGCTCAAGGAGGATCGAACCCACGACCTTCTGATCCTAGGTTCTTGCTCTACCACTAGACAACGTGCTCCATATGGTAGACATACGCTATGGCTGCACCCAACCTCACTTTTAAAAATACTGACAAACACTACCTCTCTTCAGCATCACGTAATAATGATACATTGTAAATATTGACATCGTATATATCGTGCCTCTATATAATAATATCCATTGCCAACCGTTGCTTGCTTTATGAGTAAAGTGTTCGTATATAATTGAAGAAATTTACATCAGAATATTTTTTCAATTTGTCAACCTCCGCAAAAAGAGGATTGCTGAAAGGCTAGTAGTGTTTTCGTAAAACCATGCACAAAAAACGAACAAACGTATTACCATGTACAACAAGATGTATTGAAATCTAAATTAAAGGTTCTGTGTTCAGCAAGCTATACTGTTACTATTGATTTATGTTAATATTTTTAGAACAGCGTTATCTGGTGTAAAGCCTAGACGGGGCTAGAATAATTTCAAATAACGATTTGTGGGCTATTTCATTTTACCCTGAGAATAAGACATATATCAAATCAAATACCTTTATTCTTATGGGGTTAAACTCAATTTCCAACACATTTAAGGTTATATATGGCATATCAAGTTTTATTGGTGAAGAAAAAACTAAGAATGAATCTGAAAATAACCACCGTCCTTCAGCGAGTAACAGGCACATTTTTACACTTAAAGTTTTTATCGAGCGAGCGGGACTCAACCTTGAGACTGCGCTGTAACCCACACGGCTGCGGAGAACCCTCAAGCATGAATTAACATGAATAAACGTTAAAACATTTAACCCTTATTTGTTTTAAAATGGATTCAACTTGAATAACTGCAGTCATAATAACGGTGCCACCAGTCAAGGTTGTAATCACATTTTTTAAAATTAATAAAAGTAATGGCAGTAAGTATTCCACATAAAAAAATAAATGCTCGAAATGCTCGTGAACAGATACGTGATGAAATAAATAATATAAATGTTCATCCACTTTGGAGATTGTTTTGAAAGTAAACACTGATTGTTACACATAAAGATACGGGACTTTATCTATGTTTTAGGAACTCAATAGTTATTGCTCTGCTTCACGAGCTACCGTAACAATAAAACTAAAACGTTATTTCAATTTGATAGGATAAAACAAGTTAAACTGATATAATGTAAATGATTTTAGTCATGTCATTCATATTCTGACTGAGTAAATTTGCTCGAGGCTTTTTCTTCGTATGCGTTGTCAGAAGTGATATACACATTTTAAAAAAAAAATCACTTAACAACACTTTGTTAATACATCGCGATATAACCAAAAATCATTCAGATACACGTGACATTAATGATAAGCAAATCCTCCTAAATTTATGTTACCTCAAGTCAAAAAACAATGTTAGCAAAATGAAAACATAAATGGGATCCAAGAAACAAGCAATAAGTATAACAATGAGACAAAGTACGGGGAAGATTTGATTCAAGGAACAAGCAATAAGAATAGCACTGAGATAAAGTAAGGGAAATATTTGATCCAACACAAGCAATTAATATAACGCTGAAACAAAGTACGGGGAAGATTCGATCCAAAGAACAAACAATAAGTATAATACTGAGATAAAGTTCAGGGGAAATCTTGATCCAAGGAACAAGCAATAGGTATAACACTGGGATAAAGTACGGGGAAGATTTGATCCAAGGAACAAACAATAAGTATAACACTGGGATAAAGTACGGGGAAGATTTGATCCAAGGAACAAACAATAAGTATAACACTGGGATAAAGTACGAGGGTATTAGTTCAAAGGAACAAGCAATGTGTATAATACTGAGATAAAGTATGGGGGATATTAGTTCCTAGAAAAAAGCAATGTGTTTTACACTAAGAAAAGTAACGGGGACTATTTGATCCAAATAACAGTTAGCGAGTAGTGTATAACACAGAGATAAAGTACGAGGAAGATCGTAATCCAAGGAAAAAAGCAATAATTATAACACTGAGATAAAGTACGGGG
Organism: Panopea generosa; assembly: GCA_029582155.1. Lineage (NCBI taxonomy): Eukaryota > Metazoa > Mollusca > Bivalvia > Adapedonta > Hiatellidae > Panopea > Panopea generosa. The sequence continues at coordinate 8,072,653 of CM055908.1, forward strand.
AAGATTTGATCCAAGGAAAAAGCACTTAGTATAACACTGAGATAAAGTACGAGGAAGATCGTGATCCAAGGAACAAGCGATAAGTATAACACTGAGATAAAATACGGGAAAAATTTGATCCAAGGAACAAGCGATAAGTATAACACTGAGATAAAATACGGGAAAGATTTGATCCAAGGAACAACCAACACGTATAACACTGATAAAGTACGAGGAAGATTTTATTCAATGTACAATCTAAAAGTATAACACTGAGATATAGTACGGGACAAATTTGATTCAAGGAACAAGCAATAAGTATAACACTGAGATAAAATACGGGAAAGATTTGATCCAAGGAACAAGCGATAAGTATAACACTGAGATAAAATACGGGAAAGATTTGATCCAAGGAACAACCAACACGTATAACACTGATAAAGTACGAGGAAGATTTTATTCAATGTACAATCTAAAAGTATAACACTGAGATATAGTACGGGACAAATTTGATTCAAGGAACAAGCAATAAGTATAACACTGAGATAAAATACGGGGAAGATTTGATCAAAGGTACAATCAATAAGTATAACGCTGAGATAAAGTACGGGGAAGATTTGATCCAAGGTACAATCAAGAAGTATTACACTGAGATATAGTACGGGACAAATTTGATTCAAGGAACAAGCAATAAGTATAACACTGAGATAAAGTACGGGGACGATTTAACCCAATGTACAATCAATAAGTATAGCACTGATGTAAAGTACAGGAAAGATTTGATCCAAGGAACAAGCAATACGTATAGCACTGAGATAAAGTAAGGGAAGTATTTGATTCAAGGTATATTCATAAGTATAACACTGAGATAAAGTACGGAGAAGATTTGATTCAAGGAACAAGAAATAAGTATAACACTGATATAAAATACAGTAAAGATGTAATTCAAGGTAAAATCAATAAATATAAAATTGAGATAAAGTACGGGGAAGATTTGATCCAAGGTACAATCAATAAGTATAATACTTAGATAAAGTACGGGGTAAATTTGATACAAGGTACAATCAATAAGTATAACATTTAGATAAAGTACGGAGAAGATTTGATCCAAGGAACAAGCAACACGTATAGCACTGAGATAAAGTACGGGGAAGATTTGATACAAGGAACAAGCAACACATATAGCACTGGTATAAAGTACGGGGAAGATTTGATCTAAGGACCAAGCAACACGTTTAGCACTGGTATAAAGTACGGGGAAGTTTTGATCTAAGGACCAAGCAACACGTATAGCACTGATATAAAGTACGGGGATGATTTGATACAAGGAACAAGCAACACGTATAGCACTGATATAAAGTACGGGGAAGTTTTGATCTAAGGACCAAGCAACACGAATAGCACTGAGATAAAATACGGGGAAGATTTGATACAAGGAACAAGCAACACGTATAGCACTGAGATAAAATACGGGGAAGTTTTGATACAAAGAACAAGCAACACGTATAGCACTGATATAAAGTACGGGGAAGTTTTGATCTAAGGACCAAGCAACACGAATAGCACTGAGATAAAATACGGGGAAGATTTGATACAAGGAACAAGCAACACATATAGCACTGATATAAAGTACGGGGATGATTTGATCTAAGGACCAAGCAACACGTATAGCACTGATATAAAGTACGGGGAAGATTTGATCCAAGGAACAAGCAACACGTATAGCACTGATATAAAGTACGGGGAAGTTTTGATCTAAGGACCAAGCAACACGAATAGCACTGAGATAAAATACGGGGAAGATTTGATACAAGGAACAAGCAACACGTATAGCACTGATATAAAGTACGGGGATGATTTGATCTAAGGACCAAGCAACACGTATAGCACTGATATAAAGTACGGGGATGATTTGATCTAAGGACCAAGCAACACGTATATAATTGAGATAAAGTACGGGGAAGATTTGATCCAAGGAACAAGCAACACGTATAGCACTGATATAAAGTACGGGGATGATTTGATCTAAGGACCAAGCAACACGTATGGCACTGACATAAAGTACGGGGAAGTTTTGATCTAAGGACCAAGCAACACGTATAGCACTGAGATAAAATACGAGGAAGATTTAATACAAGGAACAAGCAACACGTATAGCACTGATATAAAGTACGGGGATGATTTGATCTAAGGACCAAGCAACACGTATAGCACTGAAATAAAGTACGGGGAAGATTTGATCCAAGGAACAAGCAACACGTATAGCACTGATATAAAGTACGGGGATGATTTGATCTAAGGACCAAGCAACACGTATAGCACTGATATAAAGTACGGGGATGATTTGATCTAAGGACCAAGCAACACGTATAGCACTGAGATAAAGTACGGGGAAGATTTGATCCAAGGAACAAGCAACACGTATAGCACTGGTATACAGAACGGGGAAGTTTTGATCCAGTAAACAATCAATAAGTATAACACTAAGATAAAGTAAGGAAAATATCGTGATCATTGGAACGATCATGGCATTTTTAGATAAAGAAATATAATGTCGTTTCAGATATTGATAAACTCATGTTAGAGGAAAATTCAACAAATGACAAAATTATATGCTCCTTGCTAAACAACTACTTACCAAGTGACACATCATTATTTAGAAAATGGATGACTATCGAAGTTTTAAACATTCAAGAGCCGTTATTATTGTTAGCAGTGTGAGTTACACAGAAGAATTAGAAGATGTTTATATGAATAATTGACGAGATCTAAGGAGACGACGAAAATGGTAATCAAAGTCCAAGCCATCTCATTATACATTCATGAAGAGGGATATCAACGGACATTGAAATTCCGTTTCCAATCTATGTGTACATATTTTTTCTAAGTGATTGAGAAAGCAAGTATTGTGATGTACACTTTACGTATCATTGCTTATGAAGAAGGAAAATAACACATTTCCGATTCAAATCCACTAGTAGACATTTTTTTCTGATTGGTTAGGAAAGCAGGACTTGACTGTCGTATATATTTTACATAGCGACACTTGTGAAGAAGGATTACAACATATATCACTTTCGATTTCAATCTACTCGTTCATACGTTTTTTTAACGGATTGGAAAGCACAATTTGTCGTGTGTAGTTTACATTACACTGCTTATGAAAGATTACAATAGAAATTCCTTTCGATTTCATTAACCCAGTACATATGTCTTCTGAGTGGTTCGTAAAGAAATACTAGACATATATATTTTACATGCTTACGGAATTTGATTACAACAGACATCGCAGTCCCGGTTCTAATGTACTCGTGCACGTTTTTCTGATTGATTTTAAAAGCAGAAATTGTCAAATGACATAACAATGCTTATGAGATAGGATTACATCACATTTCCGGTTTATATGCATTTTATTTGAAACGTTACAGCATTGGTTACCGGACATAATTGTAAATATCGATATTCTGTGATAATTGTAAACAACAACTAATAAGGCAAAGGTTCTAAGATTTGAAGATGTTTTACACCCCTGTATTCTAATGGTAGACTGTTCTTATACTAGGAAATATGTCATTGGAAGATCGAGGTCGAACCGAAAACTAGGTTTAAGTTCCCTTTGGCGATTTGGCTACTGATCCTTCCAAGAAAGTTAGCCTGTGTCGGCACAATTCTGTGTGATTGTATTGTTCTTTCATGTATAACGATTGTTCTATGCATTTAAGCGTTTTGTTGGAGAGGTGACTGTGTTGTACTTTCATGTATAACGGTTGTTCTATGTATTCTAGTGTTTGTGATGGAGTGCTGACTGTGTTGTACATTCATGTATAAGGGTTGTTCTATGTATTCTAGTGTTTGTGATGGAGTGGTGACTATGTTGTACTTTCATGTATAATGATTGTTCTATGTATTATAGTATATGAGTTGGAGTGGTGACTGTGATGTACTTTCAAGTATAATGGTTGTTCTATGTTTTCTAGTGTTTGTGTTGAAGTGGTGACTATGTTGTACTTTCATGTATAATGGTTGTTCTATGTATTCTAGTGTTTGTGTTGGAGTGGTGACTGTGTTGTACTTTCATGTATAATGATTGTTCTAGGTATTCTAGCGTTTGTGTTGGAGTGGTGACTGTGTTGTACTTTCATGTATAATGATTGTTCTACGTATTCTAGTGTTTGTGATGGAGTGGTGACTGTGTTGTACTTTCATGTATAATGATTGTTCTATGTATTCTAGTTTTTGTGTTGGAGTGGTGACTGTGTTGTACATTCATGTATAATTGTTGTTCTATGTATTCTAGCGTTTGAGTTGGAGTGGTCACTGTGTTGTACTTTCATGTATAATGGTTGTTATATGTATTCTAGTGTTTGTGATGGAGTGGTGACAGTGTTATACTTTCATGTATAATGATAGTTTTATGTATTCTAGTGTTTGTGATGTAGTGGTGACAGTGTTGTACTTTCATGTATAATGATAGTTTTATGTATTCTAGTGTTTGTGTTGGAGTGGTGACTGTGTTGTACTTTCATGTATAATGGTTGTTCTATGTATTCTTGCGTTTATGTTAGAGTGTTGACAGTGTTGTACTTTCATGTTTAATGGTTGTTTTATGTATTCTAGTGTTTGTGATGGAGTGTAGACTGTGTCATACTTTCATGTATAATGATAGTTTTATGTATTCTAGTGTTTGTGTTGGAGTGGTGACTGTGTTGTACTTTCATGTATAATGATAGTTTTATGTATTCTAGTGTTTGTGTGGAGTGGTGACTGTGTCTGTACTTTCATGTATAATTTGTTGTTCTATGTATTCTAGTCGTTTGTAGTTGAGTGGTGACTGTGTTGTACTTTCATGTATAATGGTTGTTATATGTATTCTAGTGTTTGTGATTGAGTGGTGACAGTGTTGTACTTTCATGTATAATGATAGTTTCTATGTATTCTAGTGTTTGTGATGGAGTGGTGACAGTGTTTGTACTTTCATGTATAATGATTAGTTTATGTATTCTAAGTGTTTGTGATTGGAGTGGTTACTGTGTTGTACTTTCATGTATAATGGTTGTTCTATGTATTCTTGCGTTTATGTTGGAGTGTTGACAGTGTTGTACTTTCATGTTTAATGGTTGTTTTATGTATTCTAGTGTTTGTGATGGAGTGTAGACTGTGTCATACTTTCATGTATAATGATAGTTTTATGTATTCTAGTGTTTGTGTTGGAGTGGTGACTGTGTTGTACTTTCATGTATAATGATTGTTTTATGTATTCTAGTGTTTGTGATGGAGTGGTGACTGTGTCGTACTTTCATGTATAATGATAGTTTTATGTATTTAGTGTTTGTGATGGAGTGGTGACTGTGTCGTACTTTCATGTATAATGATTGTTTTATGTATTCTAGTGTTTGTGTTGGAGTGGTGACTGTGTTGTACTTTCATGTATAATGGTTGTTCTATGTATTCTTGCGTTTATGTTGGAGTGGTGACTAGTGTTGTACTTTCATGTGTAATGGTTGTTCTCTGTATTCTAATGTTTGTGTTAGAGTGGTGACTGTGTTGTTGTTTCATGTATAATGATTGTTCTATGTATTCTAGTGTTTGTGTTGGAGTGGTGACTGTGTTGTTCTTTCATGTATAATGATTGTTCTATGTATTCTAGTATTTGTGTTGGAGTGGGGACCTTGTTGTACTTTCATGTATAATGATTGTTCTATTTATTCTAGTGTTTTTGTTAGAGTGGTGACTGTGTTGAACTTTCATGTATAATGATTGTTCTATGTATTCTAGCATTTGTGTTGGAGTGGTGACTGTGTTGTACTTTCATGTATAATGATTGTTCTATGTATTCTAGTGTTTGTGTTGGAGTGGTGACTGTGTTGTACTTCCATGTATAATAGTTGTTTATTTGTATCATAGTGTTTGTGTTGGAGTGGTGACTGTGTTGTACTTTCATGTATAATGATTGTTCTATGTATTCTAGCGTTTGCTTTGGAGTGGTGACTGTGTTGTACTTTCATGTATAATGATTGTTCTATGTATTCCAGCGTTTGCGTTGGAGTGGTGACTGTGTTGTACTTTCATGTATAATGGTTGTTCTATGTATTCTAGTGTTTGTGTTGGAGTGGTGACTGTGTTGTTCTTTCATGTATAATGTTTGTTCCATGTATTCTAGCGTTTGTATTGGAGTGGGGACTTTGTTGTACTTTCATGTATAATTATTGTTCTATGTATTCTAGCGTGTGTGTTGGAGTGGGGACTTTGTTGTACTTTCATGTATAATGATTGTTCTATTTATTCAAGCGTTTGTGTTGGAGTGGTGACTGTGTTGTACTTTCATGTATAATGATTGTTCTATGTATTTTAGTGTTTGTGTTGGAGTGGTGACTATGTTGTACTTTCATGTATAATGATTGTTCTATGTATTCTAGCGTCTGTGATGGAGTGGTGACTATGTTGTACTTTCATGTATTATGATAGTTTTATGTATTCTAGCGTTTGTGATGGAATGGTGACTGTGTTGTACTTTCATATATAATGATTGTTTTATGTATTCTAGTGTTTGTGTTGGAATGGTGACTATGGTCCCGGAATTTGCGTCATCTGTTGGACATACGTTCTTTGAAAACATTTAGTTCAACATCCTACTGAAATGACGTATCAAAAAGTTCAATAACTTGCAGCTTTACAATTTATTTCACAGATGGTTTCTAAGACGTTTAAGCTCTTTGTCATTATAATCTGGCAGACCTTTGTTATCCACTCACAATGCCATTAGAAATTTTCTACAGCGTGACAACACTGTTACACAATTATCGGCGGTGATGCATTTATATCCTTTGTCTGTATCATTATGTCCTTTGCTCTGATTAGTTTTTATAATTAATTATGACTCGAGTATGTCTTTTCTCCTTAATAGATTAAATAATTCTTATTTTCCCAAATAGTAATCATGATCAGTAAAAGAGACTTTAAACTTTTATGTCTATTTTCAGCCCCTGCTAGCCATATAATAAATATTCAAAAGTCCTATTTTCATCAGCAAAAAGGCCAAAACATCACGTATTAGAATAATCCTACATGTCCGTACTAGAATGGCTGGTATATGTAATTATTGTAGGCAAAACAAAGCGTGCGTCACATCAAAAATGTAACCAACGTTATAAAATAGATCAATGATTGAAGTGTCCAATCAAAATTAATCTTTTCAATCCAGCGTATAATTGGACATTTGTATTTCTCATATCTTACCCTTTGAAACTGTATTAAGTATACGTCGTCTGTGACGATAAATGTACCATTTATTGTCAGACAGCAATTCATATAAATAGTTCCGCTTACTGTTAGAAGCGTAACATTTGTTTTGTATTATAATTACATAAGTGCCTCTAAAACAAACGATTGTTTCTGTTTTTTGCTATTTAATAACACAAATGAGAAATTGGTACACGGTTTTACTAATGGCCTGTAGGATATAACAACATAATTATATATTTGTTTGTTACAGTGACCTATAAAATCACAAAACAGTGGCGAGGCATAAAGTTGATAATGGTGTTTTAGTTTTGATACTAGACGTAAAACACTAATAATCGAATGTATTCATACATTATAAAGTTTTACTATGGTGGCATAGTTCTGCCAGCCTGATAATCGGAGAGTCACTTTATTATGTCGACATCAGGAACGCATAATGTCGACATCTCACACTTATGTTGACACCATCGTCTTGAATAAGTCGCTTATTCATATGACTACGGCACATTAGTAAGTGACTAATTGGCTATAACAGGCAGTATGCTTCCACCACCTAAGTAGTTACTGCGTACTGAAGTTAATTTATGTAGTATGGATTTACATGTATCAACAAGGGAAGCATTTGTTACGTAACTCTGATGTCAACATCAGTAACTAAGACGTTGGTGGTAGTTCAGGACACTAACTGATCAAAACACTAGTTGGCATTTTCAAAGCGTTAATAACTTACTGATGTTGAATAAATGACTTTGGAAGCGTAGACTTGTCGCCTAATTTCTTGACAACTTGTATATTTTATGTGCACATGTCGATATACCCTAACAGGATTTACCCTACACGAACACGTCACCAGGGTGTCGTTAATACGCTTCCATACATATAAGCTTCCATAAATGACTTATTCAAGACGATAATGTCAACAGAGTTAGTGAGATGACAAGATCATATGTTCCTGATGTCGACTTAATGAAGTGGTTATGTAACTATGCCACAATACGCTACATCTTTGAACAAAAATGGAGATGTAAATACCCAAGAACAATGATAGCCAACTTTAAAGCAGGTTTATAAAACTAGTGGTGTCACGTAATGTTTTAGAAAATGAGCAAAATATTATTAAAATACAAATTTAAATTTCTTTGAATTTGTTATCTTATTAATAAAAACTGATGAATTAAAATAATAAAAAAAAGAGGAGATGGAACGATTTCTACAGTCTATTCGAAGAAATAAATTTTTTTATGTTAATTATCAAGAAATATCGTTGTTGTTTAAGAAACATTCTTTTAAAATCATAAACAACTTTTGTCAGGCTTGTAAGGTGTTAAATTAGATAATGGGAAATCAATTTTTTTGCATATTATCTTAGTTGTGCATAAAAAGAACTATACAACAAAACTTCAGCACATTTTAAATCACCATTTTTATTGAAATCGATATTCTCCCAAGTGACAGGTTTTACTAGTGACAGTTCTAGGGCGGTTACCAGTGCTATTACTTCGTTTCTTCATATATGTATTATACTTTTATTATAATTTTACACGTTGATTTTTGGTGCTGTTTCGGTGTCCATGTCTTTGTTTTCCCTGTGGGACATATGTTTTCTTAACAATGCGTCTGTTCGTAAAACTAGCTTCGGTCTTTAATGGAAAAGAGAATAGGCACCACATCAATTATGTAATGGTTACCCAATACCTCGAAAGATCCCCAAAAGATCAAGAACTGGAACATGATCGATTCTGTTATAAGGCGTCTTAACCTCTATAACGTTGTAACCAAAAACCAATTTGTTAACTTTTCTAATAAATGTTTCATGACAATTGTCGTTTATCGTGAATTATATTGACCGCAGAACGCTTTGTAGAGTACCATTTTTTTTTTCATTTTCTGTAGAATTTGCAAATGGTTCGCCATTAAAAGAAGTATTTACAATACCTTGATAATATACTTATATCGACAATAAGACATATAAACAAGTAGATCCGTAAATATGATTTTACTTTTTGTATACGAAAGGTAATTTCAATTACAATTATTAATAAATTGCCATCTCTGAAATATAGTATGTATTTTTCTACTTTAAATGTTTGTTAATACAGTACCCCATTGGCCTTTTCTTACTTTTCCAAGATCAAAGGATTACTTTTACTGATGTGGCGGTTGTGTTCTTTGCAATCTGGACACTTCTTCCTCTTTTGAGCATTAAAATCAAGCTTGTCATAATGCTGTCAACTACCTGTCCTAAAGCTTATAATGTAGCAATTTCTTTTTACCTTTTAATTTTACGATTGGATGTCACGGGTATATCGATTAAATAAATGTATGGCCAATAATAACACTAGCTATAATTTCTATTAGTTGTCCATCATTAAATATCCCTTTCAAAATAATGATCATATCAGCGTATCACGATGGACTTGTTTTTGTTTGGGTTTGTTTGATAAAAGCAACACCACATTAAAATCATTTGTATAATCTGATATCTATCCCAGATGTATTTTTAGTATTTAACTTGATAATACATTAAATATGACAGACTTTGTCATTATTGTTAATAGTTCTGAAGCAATCTAATGTTCGATAAATTGCAGTGATGAGAGGGAAATTGTTCGTTTATATTAATTTATTTATTTATCAGCTTCAGCCAGGAAGGAGTCTAAAAAAACACAGAGATCAGCGGCATGAGATAATGCTACCTAAATGGCCATGTTATCTATATGGTATCTATATGATATCAATAGAAAACTGTCACAAACTAGGACAGATCAACTAAAACAATATAAAGTACAAACACATAACGAATCATTTATGTATGACAAAGAATCTTACTAAAATTGTTATCCTTATCTTGGTTTATAGTCATAACCTTGAGTTTGCCAGACTGTGGTACTATCTATATTGCATTGTCACTTACCAAAACTAATTAAAACCATAAACTAGTTACAGATGCGCATGAATGGCCTTGATGTTCATAAGACATCTCTTGAAATAGTGATCTTTATATTTACGAATGATAATAACTTTGTCTAACATGTATGTTGTCAGACTGTGACTAACCGAGGATATAATAAACAAAAAACAACACAAAATTACGTTTCGTATATGTGAATGTAATGCCTAAAGAACCGAACCATACCGAACTATATTCGAGATCCTTATCTTCTTTTATAGTTATGTTTAGTTTTATCTGTATTCAGCAGACATCGTCAATAACTATATAATGTTAACATAAACTAAAATTAAAGTACAAAAATACATATTGAAAATGGCAATTTTGTGTGATTAGGATTCCAATGAAATGACGATATTATTTAGGTTTACGGTAATCGTTTTGGTTAATATGTGTTCAGCAGACAATACCTATATATGTATGACAGTGCCACAACTAGACATATCATAAAACGTAATAAAAAAGACGAACACATAACAATTATATTTTTTGTATGATTAAAATCCTTATAAAACTGTGATCATTATCGTTGTTTATAGTCATGACAATTTTAAGTACATTTTACCAGACTTTGACCATATATCTGTATTGAATTTCACAACCCAATTCAGACAAAACCATAAACAAGTTACAGATGCACAACAATGACATTGATGTTCAATAAAGGATTCTCTGAGCTGGTGATTTTTATGGTCATTGATGTTTATAACTTTTGCATAAATGGCATACTATTCCTGACATATTACAGAGTATACAGGAAGGGAATTGAAAACTAAATTAATATTGAATGATAAAGTGAACTATATATTTTATAGTAATGTTTAGCGTTATTGTAACCCATAACTATGAAATATATAGGTGAAATATAATGTGCAAGGAACTTCAAAATTAAAATTAAAATGTGTGTTATTAAGAAACCAATGCGTTTGCATAATAGTTGTTTGTCAAACTGTGCCTTTATATGCATGGCAGTGTTTCAAATCTAAGTACAAACACAGCTGACGAAATTATGTATAATTAAAAATCCTACCAAATGGATGGTCTTTATTCTCATTTTCATTTGTATTATTTTACTGCTTTATAGTTGTGAACGTGTTGTAACGACTGTGTCAATACCCATTTGTCCTATTTCGGTCATTGGCATCCAGCTTTTATTGGTGGAGGAACCAATCTGATTAAAACCACCATCCTTTAACTGGAAATCCTCCTCACAGACAGTTTAAGATTGATATACGCACGGTAAAGGCATCATGGTGTTACACCTTATAACGGTTATAAGCAATAGCACCACTATGGGGTTCTACTTAATCATCTCAGAATGATATGCCTATATACGAATATAAACCACATTAGTTTATTCCACGACAGATATAGCCTTTTACTTCATATAGACGCCTTGGACACCTCTAATATAGACGCCTTTGGACACCTAATATAGAAGGCTTTTGAATTATTCGGTGAATTATATTTATATTAACTGACAGAGTGGAAAACAGTGCAGGATGTGTTCAGATTGCTCGTTACAAGCAATCTGAACTCTTCCTGCACTGCTTTCTAAGTCATTCTGTGATTGGTGCAGGAAAACGCATATCTATGGAGTAAAGGGATAGTTCACAGAAGAAAGTAAAATAAAGTGACAACGACACATACACGTAATAAAAATGTCAAAACGAACAAGTATAGTAATTTAAAGGTTAATAATGAACTTGATGTTATTGACTCATGTGAAATAAATACTGAAATGAACGTAGTTCTAGCACGTTAAACCCTAGCTGTCCGACCGAAAGTTTGTATTACCTTCAAAGTATTTAAGAAACCGTCAGTGTAAGTTAGCAGGAATATGATAGTAATAATAATTGCAGATTCGAAGATTACTGCGAAAATCAGGATGCATCAAAATTAGCGTTTAACAAACAAAGCTTATTATACATTTTCCAGAAACATTGGCGAGTGTATTATGCCGTCACTTGGTAACCATTGATAAATAAACTGACTGCTGCGTAACGTATAAAGCATTTGTATAATAACACTGGCAGCAGGATTGTGTATTCAATCCTTACAATCTAAACAAACAAATCAAAAGAAAAGCCACAGATTTCAGAATGTTTTGAATAATTTTCCGACCGTATTATTACAATAAAGTTCCGGCAAGAGAAACATATGCTGGACGTTGCCAGGATATACCGTGTATTCTACGGAATGAATCTTATCATAGAACTAATTATGTTATCTTTTTTTCCATAACAATCTCGGTTTATTTAATGAGCACTCAAATCTTAATGCGGAATATTGTCTTGGCATTGAAAAGATTATTTTAAATATATGAAATAGTTTAAAAATGTACAACTTCAAATAAAACAGCTAATTGACTATGACAAGTAAGGTAATATTGCAGGAAAACGTTGATGGTTTTGATCGTAAATGAAAGAGGAAATACGGATATAAAATCTGCACAAAATAAAGTTATGTACTTAATATTGATGAAATAGATAGCAAGGAATATAACAGAGTACAATTACACACATTGGTGGTATTCATACATGTTAACAGATTAGTGTTGACTCAAACAAGACTTAGTGGACATTTGTAGGCGAACATCTCTTACACGCTTTGATAGTTGTTGCTAATATATGTTATTAAGCCAATGTACGTATTGAGCAATACATATCATATACCTTTTCCACAGCGAGTAATTTATGCTCTCTTTCTGACATACACTTTTTCACAATATGCTTTGTTATTGCACGAGTGTACATCCTCTTCAACGCTTTGATAGATAGGTTGTTGTAAACAAGCTTTATTAAAGGAATATAATTAAAGAAATAATAACGTGCATTTTCCACGAACAGATAAAACAAACACACTTTACTAAACTTATAATAATTGCATAAGACCTGTGACTATGGTAATCTAATTCGTACTAAAATCTAAACTTAAAGTATAGTGAGAATACCAATCATAAGTTCTACGACCGGACAAAAACATCTCAGAAACGAATAGCAGATCTATGATAGTAAAACTTTTGCAAAGTCGAAGATTACTATGGGCAATTAGTGGATAAATGGAACTAACAACTCCTTAAAACATGATAAAAGTAGAGAACAAGGTTCCAACAACGTTTAATTTTTACTCGTGGATAAGGAACGGCGCCGTCTATTTTTGACTCATCAATTACAATAATGGTCCGAATAAGCGGTAACCAAAAAAAAGCTTATTAAACATTTCCTAGTAGCATTTGCGTGTATATTATGATATCACTTAGTCACCATTTATAAATAATAGTGTGCAGCTGATTAAGACTTGAAGAATAACATTGGCAGCACTGTTTGGGAATTTATTCTTTAAATCCAAACATTAAGACAATGGTCGATAGTGGCGAGTTATCGTTACTAACTAGGTGGCGCAATGTGTCCCGGTCCATCATTCGGATAACTTCAGTTGATATCCCACAAAAAGCAAAGCAAAGTAAATTGTTTTATAAAAATAATTAAAATTTCTTAAAATGCTGCCAACTTGTTGTTCCGTACCTGAGTGTCACGAACAAGGAGGTCACGAATACCCGAGTGATCCTGTAAGAAAGGCGAAATGGATTCAGGCCGTTCGACGCCTAGATGAAAATACCATGAAAATGTGGACGCCAACAAAGGACTCCGTTTCAGAATGTATTCTTTGAACAATATTATTAAGAATAAAATAATCACATGTTGAACGTGCTTGGTAACCGTATAGTCTTCATAATGCCTCTTATCATAGAACTTATTGTGTTATCTTTTTTCATAATGATCTTCTTGCAGTTTATTTTATAAATGGTCATAAAAATATAGCCTTCTTTGAATACATAATAAGATCTTTTACAGGTACATGTACAATTTCAACATCAATCTTTAAATTATGAACATTAAGGTGATATTGCAGGAAACAATTTTGATTACACATATAAGACTCAATATGTATGCAAACGTTGCACAAAATTATTATCGGATATTGAGTCTTTTAAAATACAAACCAGATGCACACTGGTAGTCTGCAGAACGGACCCAGCTCTCCCAATTGGGTCAGTTAAACAGCAGTGTTGGGAAAGCCACACATGAGCACGTGGATTGGTCAGTTGCTGCCGGAAATGTTAGAATGGTGTCACAGTTTTAACTTTCAATTGCTATGAATTGTGGGACAGGCATAGAATTTCCTGCTTTTTATGGGGGATAATAGACCTGATTCTGGAGATACCAGGTTCCTTATAGAGACTTATTGTCATGCTTATGAAACAGTACAATTAAACCTTTATAACCACACAACGAGTGTTACATGTATATATATGGTCAGCTACCACCATTGCATTTTCCATAGACTTACATTATAACATTTGACCTAATTTTCACTATTTCTACCATTCGCGGACCAAAAAGTCCTACATCATTTTAGAGCACTATCCTAGATTCACATTAAAATGTCCCAAAAATGGAGATAAATGTATCACTTTTTACCACTTTTTGCCACCTGAAGTTGGGTACCCCACTTAAAGCATGAAAAAAAACTAAATTTAACCAATTTTACTTTCTATACAGTTTCCTTAATAAAATGGATTTAGTCAGTCACACAAACATAATAAACTTACATTTTATTGTGATCATTTGCCAGTTTGACATTTTCATCCAAACAGAAATAAGCTTATTATAAAAATATATGCCCTGAGCATCCCTATATTTTTTTTCCAGCCAATCAGAGCTCCTCTCAATGGGGGTAGCTGACCATATGCACGACAAACGAGTCGTGCATGCGTACTTGTCCAAGTGAATATACTCAATAATTCTTTGATGAAAATGATTTTGTAAGTTTGCGTTATTTAGGCAAAGTACGTAAGTATTAAAATTTTGTCACAGGTTTTCTCTAGTGATTGAAATATGTAGCTAATTAGAATTATTTATCAACTCAAAGATGGACTATTATCTGTATTAAATAAAATAACGTTATATGTCACTTACATTTTTGTCCAACGCTTTAGAATGTTCTCTGCCGAACTTAAATACATTCAACACAATACTGTTTGTGCCAATGCAAGTGAACATCACCAATAACGCTTTGGGGAATATGCTTGTGTAAATACAACTTATAAAGACCATGTACGTCAGTAATATATTTCTAATAATTTAAATAATATTTTGTTTCAAACGAGTAAATGAAAGGGTAAATTGAAATCAGTTGTCAACTAAATGGATTGATGTTGGTTCAGAATAAAACGACAACTGTTCATAAGCATACTTAAAACAAAAAAAGAAGAAAAATATTCGGATATTTTACATTCAACATGTATAAACTATCCTAAAGTATGACTGATCAAAGTTAAAATTAAGATTTTTCATTTTTGCATTGATTGCAGAATATTGAGAACGTATTTGTTGAAATGCATCATAAATAAAATGATACACAAAATCAATGATTTGTTTATAAATGCAGATAAATCAACCCCACTGTCTGAGAGTGCTAAGATGAGAAGTGTTTGGCATGCGGAGAAAAAGAAATATAAGCCATGTCAAGTGAACACCAGACATGGTTATGTCGGAAATGGACACACTTTTGTATAAGCTATTATCTTACATCTTAAACTTGTAACGATTGGGGACAGCATCACGCAACAAAAATGACACAGTCATACATCTATACATACATGTGTAGACAAAACAATCCACAAATTGCCCAGCAGCGTGCATCATTAATTGTTAGGCATACATTGTGAAGGACTTCTTTTGAATTTATTTTTAGACAAATCTTCATATCACTAAGTACGTTAAACAAGACGACGAAATCAGTAAAACCTAAAAATAACGATTATCCAGAGGATTATTTCTTTTTTTTTGTTTTTGGTAAATACACAATTTGTCTAACATAAATTATTATTTTGGTTTGTTATAAATGGAATTTTCAGCAATGGAAATTTCAGATTTTATTGTTTTGTACTTATTTCGTTTTATTAGATTGTGAAATAGCTTATGCGGATATTTGACCGTTTCTTGGGTTGAACCAGTACATAGTGCTGTTATTGTGAAGCCATTGGATCGAACAGCATGTGTTAAGCACAGGACCATCAGCATAAACGGTCAACATTCTGCCCACAACACTGCCATCCGCTTTTATATTTAAGAGACCAAATAAATTGTTATAAAAAAACCCCAAGAAATTCAAAAATCTTAGTTGTTAATCTTGTAAATAAAATTCTGTATTGTGGATGTGTCTTTTGAACACGCCGTCTTTGACAAATTATGTTAGTTCTACATAATTGTAGCGGATATAGAATATACAAGTCATTATGGGGTTACTTATTTGAATTTCAGAGACAGGATCCTGGCTATTACTGCTGATTAACTTTCTATTTCTATTACAAAACTGCGCTTTTCATTTTGTCATTAACTAGAAGAAACGGAAGATATTCGTTACTAGTCGCGAAAACTGCTAATGAGACCAACGTTTAACGACGCCCGGCTTGCTGATTGGTTAACTTTGAATTAGAAAGGTTATATTGCATTACAGCTGAAACAGGAGATATATTATACAAGCGCGCAGCAGTCTACTAATGAGGTTCATTGAAAACATTTCATTTAATGACTTTAGAATTTTACAGATACGCTTTAATGTTTTACCATTCGTTTAAGTTCTCATATGGTGTTTTAAGATAAACGTATACGTTTTCAGTTTACAAATGAGAACAAGCCGAGCTAAGTATTATGTTGGTTAGCTGATTTTATTTCATTTTTATACCCACGCCATTCAATGAGTAAGTTAAGTACAGGCCAAGTTCGCTATTGGTCAAAGGAGTCATTTCTCGACTTAATTTTCTGTAAAATAATTTATAAGTATTATATTTGTTACCATTTATATTTGGAAATGCCTATGTATTTAATTAATATGTGGTGTGTAACTGTAAAATTATAAAATGTAGGTCAACTTTATGGCCTCTTTTCGATCTATTCTTTGAAAATATCCTAATGTAACGACATAACTGCACAAAACGCCGCTTGTTCATCAGCATTTGCATACCAAATATTACTGCATATTTCAATATACACCAGACTGCTAGAAAAAAAATCAGAAAATAATTGAATATGGAAAATTTTAATGCCTTTGTTGTTGAGACGTTTATTTGTTATTTAATGTAAGTCCTATTGGTTTGTATAGGAATTTTAGTATTTTTCCACTTTAATATTGATATGTTTTATGGTTGAATTGCATTTGTTAGTTATGGCAAATGTAGATGAGAAGAGACTTTTGCGTGTAGAAAAGCTATTTATTCAAAACGTGCTATACATCTATCCCAACATCTAAAATATATTCAGAAGTGCAATTTTCAATGCTTAGAAAGATGCATTTTGTCTGGAAATTAGTAAATTAAGCTTCTTTGTTACCGTAACTTATCTATGGTTGCATTAATTTCATTTCTTTACAAATGAAAGGAATGGATCTTAAGTTTTGTTTATTTTCGTTAGAATTTGTGCATGTATCAATGTAGTTGGGTATTGTTTCACTGCGATTAATCAGATTGGACGCCCTACACATAGTCGTCTGATTTGTTGTCGTGACAAAAACACAACACAAATTAATGTGCTACGAAAATCCAATTGCTAGAATAAATATATTTTGAGAATAAATGTTTTTTATTTTGTGATGCACATAGTACTTTTATATGTGTTTGGTCATCTTTATCACGTTCTTAGTAATTTCATCAAACTTTTTATGATATAATGATAAGAATGTATATATCAAACAGGTAACACATTAATTCATAGGCACATCAACCATATTGGTCAATAGGCAAATCGACGAATGACAATTTAGATGTAATACATGACAACATAGGTTGGCACCTTGAAGCTGTCAGTGTAGAAGTGTTACTTTTGGGTAAAGCCTCTTTACTAAAATAAAGAAACTATCGCCACACTAGTGCAAAAAGATACCAAGTGCTTTCTTATTTCATAAACACTAAATACCTTTTTGCACTTATTGGACAAATTATACTTGTTCAATTATCCATCAATACATAATTATAACAGTGGTATTCACCTTGGAATTTTCACTTTGCAATTTTCTCTATCAGCAAAGCATTATAAATAAAATCGTCGAGTGCTCAAACCAATTAGTTATTGTCACAAATTATGTTTTAGATGGTAATCAAGCAAAACAATCAAGCAAAATTCAAACGATAAAACACTGTTTCAGATAAAAACCAATCGACATCATCAAGCAACAAAACATATGTTAAAGATGAAATTCAAATAAAACAACCAAGCGACACCATATGTGTTTGTAACGCAAATCAAGTGACAAAAATGTTTTAGATGAAAAATGAAGCGGCAAACGTATTTTTTTTTTTTTGCAAAGTAATTCAATGAAAATTGCTAGAGAATGACTGATTGTTTATACAAAATCTAGTTCCAACACAATCACAACCCATAAAACATTCAAATCTCCAAGACAATATAAAACAACGCGGTTATTTAAAATTGATTTTCTCTTTTCAGCATCTAGCGAAAGGAGACAAATAAGAGAAAAAAAGCACTTGGCAAAGGCAGCACAAACAGTACTTGCAATTAAGATGAACAAAGATAAGTGTAGACAATAGCGGTAATGATATACCGGATCGTACATTTCATTTGCCGTCTTACTGACACACGACGGAAACGAAGTGCTAACTAACAAATGGATAATAAATCCTTAGAGGTTGCAGAGAGATGCTACAGCGCACGAATCCGAAAACGACCGTTTGACATGCAATATTGTAATAAACGTCGAATTTTAAGAGACTGTTAAACAGAGCTTTTATAGACTAGAAGTTAACTTACTCTTTCCATTCGAGTTATGGCATTCATTAGTGAGATACGCGCATATTTTAAAGGATGTTAAAGAGACAGGCAATAACAATGGAGGATTGATAATAAAACATTTATGGAAACAGCAGAGTTTTGTACTTTTAATGTATATGAGTGGTAATTCATTTCAACTGTAATCATTTGTGCTGTCTAAAATGACGTTATTTGAACGCATTATGTTTAACCTATTTTTAACAGAGCATTTCATAATTTCAACTGTTTAAAAGTGTTCATTTTATACGAATTTATTGTGAAGTAAGCTCAGAACTTTTGTGAATCGCTATCTAACTGGAAAAAAAGTGTTTTTAAGACTTTTATTAAAGGCCCCAAGGCAGATTGATCTAAGGCGCTGTCATAATATCACTCACATTCTAATATTGATCGGAATTGGTTCAGTTCGAGTTAATTCGAGCCTAGCAAATGCAAAATCTAACCACTTTGTATGAGATAGCTCACTAGTTATTTGGAAAAGGAAGGTCATTTAACTATAATTCATGTTTCTGTACAGATCTCCTGTATACTGACATAAATATAACCTATAATGTGTTAAATAATTTAGCTTTAGCCACTGCAGTGATAATTCTACATGCTACTAATAAAACATCTACGATTTTTGCCATAAGCTTAACACACTCCATATCAATTTATGCTTATTCAAATATGGCCGTCCCATAATACAAGACAGAGACCGATTTGGAAATAATATAATAACACTTTCAAAACTAGTAATTATCCAAGCAAATTCACGTGATTTCCTTCTCGAACATGAAGTTATAAGTGGAAAAACTTCATCATTCATCGGAAGTCGGGGAATAATTATTGCAAATAATATACATTATCTCCGATAAACAAAAAAGGAATCAATATTATACCTTAGCTATACGAGACGAAGTCAAGTGACATATACGAATATTCTGTCACAGATTTCTGTCATAGCTGACAAGCAGAAAACAACTGTAAATTGTTCTGGGACAAATTACCATAAGTCAATCTGGAGAAGAGGGTTTTAATCAAACATACGTATTGATTTGGTTAATAAAGAGGCTGTTCTACAAGTCCCCTGATAATTGATTTTCGTGGTTGTAGTTAACTAAGATAATGTCGTAGGTTATTTATGCAAAATGTCATAATTGGTTTAATCATTAATAATTTAGATGAAGAAAGAATGATGGGGTTCTGTCCTGAAATGAAACGAATAGAAATTGATGTTGTATGTTAATTTGTCACACAGGGAGAACATAAATGGATTTTTTTATCAAGATCGAAATAATCAAGCGATTTGGTGGTGTCTTAATCAGCAAAACAACATCCAGCGTAATTGATGGTCATTTATAGGTTTAACTTTATTTGAAGTGTTCTAATTGATTTAGTCATTGGTAATTGAGCTGTAAGACGTCTGAGAAAATTCAGTTTTGAAATAAAACGAATAGAAATGGATACGTAATGTTAATATGTCTCACAGGGAGAACATAAATGGAAGTTTGCATAACATGCATAGAAATGACCAAGACCTGGAAGTTGGATATTGCCTGAGCAAACATCCCACTTAATCGGTGGTCACTCGTACGATTAAATTGATTATATACATCAACCATAAATAAGTGGGTTCAGGGATAGTTTATATCATCCTGTCCGCGTCCAACGAGCATCTGTATACAAGCCATGCAGAATCATAATTAGGTCACGTGGGTTTTATAATGGACTGTGAACATTCAATTTCCGCCTTCAGAAAGTTAGAAGGTAGTATTAGAAACAGAAAACAGATCGTTGAAGGGAATGACATAGAGACAGTACAGATACATACATAGATTACGTGCTTGTAGTGAAGGTCAGAGACTATGCAATTTATAAAAACATACTGACAGGTCGAAAAAAGACATTTGGAAAAAAATATATATGGATACACAGAAAAAAAATATGGAAAGATATGTATATATATATATATATATAAAGAGAGAGAGAGAGAGAGAGAAGAGAGAGAAGAGAGAGAGAGAGAGAGAGAACTTTGTGAAGGATATGAAATGATGTGTAAATTTTGAGAAACAGATAGAGACGGATAGAAAAACATATTTATCTTTCTTTTTTTCTATGAATTTAGTATAAGCAGTATAATCATTTTTACCTTACTGGTAATTTCACGTTGATGTTTATAACGACTATAAAATTGAAGAACATACTAAAGTAAGTTTTTTTGAAATCTTTGATTCATCTGTCATGACTGTAATAGTGGTTGATGTAGATTAACATCCGTGTCAATGTGTTGCTGCTCATGCACTTAAAGTTAAGTTTATTGTGTTATGTAAATAAAGCAGAAACTCACAAGCTTTTATGTGTTTTTGCAGTACACACTTTCTGTCAGAATTACATATCAATGTTGTAGATAATAGATTGGAATGGAACAATGTGTGCATTAGGCGAGATTCACAACTGTCGGTTTAATGCTTTATACTATTGTTGACGTGTTAAAAAAACACACACTGTTAGTACAGAATAAACATCTATTAAAGTTCAACGTTCCAATAAAGATACGTACAACTTTAACTTGAAAATAGTTCATGTTAATAGTAGTTTTCCATTCACTTTAGATAGGATAGCTATGTCATTATCTCTTGCAACTGTAAATCTTTCGCTGCGCACTCAATTTTTCGAAACTAGTCTAAAGATAGATTTAGGATGGCTTATATTGAACAAATATTTAAGGCATGCTAACAAAATCTAACCAGATGTATCTAGTATATAAAGAGATGTAGCTCTATTATCACAATACGTTTAGAGAGAGAGAGAGAGAGAGAGAGAGAGAGAGAGAGAGAGAGAGAGAACAACATATTCCCATTAAAATGCATTGTGTGTGAACATAAAGACATGCCGACTGTAATAGTGTTCGATATAATCGTCTTAACCTGTTTGTGACACGTTTCTAGCAGAGTGCAGTCTGGTCTGCATGATTTCATTTGAAAGTGAAACTGTTGACTGTTAAACTGTAAATACTTTCTAAAAACGAATATCATTTTGTCATATCAGATATGGTCATTCTATCTGTCTTACACTCCCAACCCTATACCATACACACCCAATCTATCATGGCAACTGGGTATTATTACATCAGACACGAGTATGACATGCAGTTTCTATTTGACGAAGAAAACTTATTAAGTAAGTTATTACCAAATCTTACAACTGCTCCTTTTTTGAGCACATATATTCTTATCATACAATCTTCTCTGCCACAAACATTTATACATTCTGTCTGAGATATATATTTTTCAGTCTCTGACACATACAATCTTCTCATACATATACATTCTTATCTAACACATATATTCTTCTCTGATTCATTCATTCGTACCTGATACATATACAATTCTCTAATAAATAAATATTTCTGTGTTATATACATTCTTTCCTGCAATATACATTCTGTTCTGACACATTCGTTTTCTCTGACACATAAATCTTCTCTGATACATACATTCTTCTCTGATACATAAATACTTCTCTTTTCTGACACATTCGTTTTCTCTGACACATACATTATTCTCTGACAAATACAGTTTCCCTGATATATACATTCTTCCTTGAAACATATATTCTTCACTGACACATACATTCTGGTATACACAATTGCAAAAAGAATTTTAAATCTTTGAACGCGACACCATTTATGATTAAGAAACAAATAAACTATAACTTAGTCCCGACATGCATGTCAATTACGTGCAATACAAGATAGCAATGCCGTACACCTCCTTTACTGCTAGAACAACTTTAAGTGCGAACTCTAACGGTAAATAAGTCTTCTGTACTATTATGCTACTAGTTTGCTTTTGCCATTTTAAGAGTAATATTGTACACTTAAAATATATACTAATCCCATAAAACTATAACCAATAATAGTATAATACCGTATAATGACATGTATTGTAAATACTCATCCAATACTACTATAACCACTTAAAGTAATATACCATACAATTACATGTAATGTAAATATTCATTCTCTACTACTATAACCACTTAAAGTATAATACCGTTTAATTACATGTAATGTAAATACTCATTCAATACTACTAAAACCACTTAAAGTATAATACCGTATAATCTAATGTATTATAAATACTCATTCTATACTACTATAACCACTTAAAGTATAATACTGTATAATTACATGTAATGTAAATAATCATTCAATACTACTAAAACCACTTAAAGTATAATACCGTATAATCACATGTATTATAAATACTCATTCTATACTACTATAACCACTTAAAGTATAATACTGTATAATTACATGTAATGTAAATACAAATTATATACTACTATAACCACTTAAAGTATAATACCGTATAATTACATGTAATGTAAATACTCATTCTATACTATTATAAACACTTAAAGTATAATACCGTATAATTACATGTATTATAAATACTCATTCTATACTACTATAAACACTTAAAGTATAATACCGTATAATTACATGTATTATAAATACTCATTCTATACAACTATAACCACTTAAAGTATAATACCGTATAATCAAATGTACTATAGATACTCATTCTATACTACTATAACCACTTAAAGAATAATACCGTATAATTACATGTATGGTAAATACTCATTATATACTACTATAATCACTTAAATTATAATACCGTATAATTACATGTAAGGTAAATACTCATTATATACTACTATAACCACTTAAAGTATAACACCGTATAATTACATGTAAATAACCACATAAAGAATAATACCGTATAAGTACATGTAAAGTAAATACTCATTCTATTTTAATATAACCACTTAAAGTATAACACCGTACAATTACATGTTATGTAAATATTTATTCTATTCTTATATAACCACTTAAAGTATAATACCGTATGATTATATGTAATGTGAATACTTATTCTATACTACTATAACCACTTAAAGTATAATACCGTATAATTACATGTAAGGTAAACACTCATTCTATACTACTATAACCACTTAAAGTATATTTTCGTATATATACATGTAATGTAAATACTCATTCTATACTAATATAACCACTTAAAGTTTAATACGGTATGATAACATGTAATATAAATACTCATTCTATACTACTATAATCGCATAAAGTATAATACCGTATAATTACATGTAATGTAAATACTCATTCTATACTACTATAACCACTTAAAGTATAATACCGTATAATTACATGTAAGGTAAACACTCATTCTATACTACTCTAACCACTTAAAGTATAATACCGTATAATTACATGTAAGGTAAATACTCATTCTATACTACTATAATCACTTAAAGTATAATGCGTATAAGTAGATGTACGGTAAATACTCATTATATACTACTATTACCACTTAAAGTATAATACTGTTATTACATGTAGGGTAAATACTCATTCTAAACTACTAGTCTAAGAGCCACTTTAAGTATAATACCATATACTTACATCTAAGTCTAGTATTCATTCTTAACTGCTAGAACTACTTTATATATTATATTGTATACTTATATCTAAGGTAAATACTCATTCTAAACTACCAGAGCCTCTTTAAGTATAATACCGTATACTTATATCTAAGGTAAGTACTCATTCTATAACACTATAATACAATACACTTCTGTTATACTACTAGAACCTCCTTTAAATTATAGTTCATACATAACTGCTTTTAAAATAAACGTATTTTTACGTGGACAACCACTGTATTTCAGACCACAATAGGGCAGTGCGATATAGAACTTCGGGAAGCATAATGTTACATCACAGTATGATTTAATCGTACGATAGTCAGCTTTTTACACAAGATGTAATACATTCTCACAATACGTTCATTTCACTTGAGATTAAGAGAGTAGAACGTATCCGTAGATCTAATAAATAGTGTACTTATGCAACCAATCTTGAAAATAAATTATGTTTAATTAGATTAAATTCGACACGCCTTATTTGCTGGGCGTCATTAATAAGTCCGTTGATCTGCTTCTGAGATAAGCATTTGCTCAACCATAAGGGAAACACGCGGGCGATTCTGAGAAAAGA
This sequence comes from Panopea generosa, assembly GCA_029582155.1. Lineage (NCBI taxonomy): Eukaryota > Metazoa > Mollusca > Bivalvia > Adapedonta > Hiatellidae > Panopea > Panopea generosa. The sequence continues at coordinate 8,097,743 of CM055908.1, forward strand.
AATTATTGAATCGAGCGGTCAGAAGACTCATGTGACGTCATATTCTGCACTGAACTTTTAAATCGATCCGACTTATTATTATTATTATTATAAACAATATATAGATAAATAAACAATTGAGCTTCGCTTAACTAAATGCATAGGTGATTGAAGAATGCTTGAGGTCGAAACATATTTTTTTGTAAACCAATATAAATGGCTGTTTACGTAGAATTTACGACTTAGTATTGCTAATGGCCACGTTTATTTGTTGATAAACATTTTACATTACACGTTATTTGAGACGTAATGGGCCTCAAAAGGCACATATTTTAGACACTCATAGAAATATTTGTTATTAAATGGACTAAAATCAACGAAAATGAATAAAATTCACAAACTAACCGATCTAGTAGCCAAATTCGCGTAAAACTGTCGTTTACACCCAGTAGATTATAATTATATGGAAATAAACTGTAAATCGAATGGGAGTATAATCATTGTAGTGGTCGACCGTCATCCCTTAAGTTAATAAAGCGGCTGTTAATTATATCCCTTTATTGTTATGAGCCATTTTGAAAACAAAAACATAGAATAACAAAGCCAGTAATAGATAAACTAGTGATACTGTTTTAGAATTCCGGAACGAATCATTTGATACAAATTCTACGCTACAAATGTAAGCTATGCACCATCATTTAGTCCTGTGTAATTCTATAGACAGCCAAACCAAGCGGGTAATCTGCACATCATATGGTTACGCATTAATATTATTCAGTATTCATACACATGAAATGTACTCTACTATTCTTTGTTCAGAAATATATAAATATATGTTTACACCGTACGTATACATGTAAACACCGTGCGTATATATGTTTACACCATACATATATGCTTACACCGTACGTGTTTATGTTTACATCGTACGTATATATGGTTACACCGAACGTGTATATGCTTACACCGTACGTGTATATGCTTACACCGTACGTATATATGTTTACACAGTAGGTATATATGCTTACACCATACGTTTTTATGTTTACAGCGTACTTATATATGCTTACACCGTACGTAAATATGCTTACACCGTACGTATATATACATACACCGTGCGTAAATATGCTAACACCGTGCGTATATATGCTTACTTCGTGCGTATAAATGCTTAAACCGTGCGTATATATGCTTACACCGTGCGTATATATGCTTACACAGTATGTATATATGCTTACATCGTGCGTATATATGCTTACACCGTGCGTATATATGCTTATACCGTACGTATATATGCTTACACGTACGTATATATGTTAACACCCTAAGTATATATGCTTACACCGTGCGTGTATATGCTTACACCGTGCGTGTATATCCTAACACCGTGCGTATATATGCTTACATCGTACGTAAATATGCTTACACCGTGCGTATATATGCTAACACCGTACGTTTACACAGTACGTATATATGCTTACACCGTACGTATATATGCTTACACCGTATATATGCTTACACCGTACGTATATATGCTTACACCGTATGTATATATGCTTATACTGTACGTTTATATGCTTACACCATATATATGCTAATACCGTACATATATATGCATACACCGTACGTATATATGCTTACACCGTATGTTTATATGTTTATACTGTACGTATATATGCTTACACCATATATATGCTAATACCGTACATATATATGCTTACACCGTACGTATATATGCTTACACCATATATATGCTTACACCGTACGTATATCGCACCATTGATGCAAAAAGGTACCAAGTGCTTTCTTATTTCATATGCACTTGGTACCTTATTGCACCAATGGGACGATATATGCTTACACCGTACGTATATATGCTTACACCGTATGTATATATGCTTATACTGTACATATATATGCTTACACCATGTATATGCTAATACCGTACATATATATATGCTTACACCGTACGTATATATGCTTACACCATATATATGCTTACACCGTACGTATATCGCACCATTGATGCAAAAAGGTACCAAGTGCTTTCTTATTTCATATGCACTTGGTACCTTATTGCACCAATGGGACGATATATGCTTACACCGTACGTATATATGCTGACACTGTACGTATATATGCTTACACCGTACGTATATATGTTTACACCTTATGTATACATGCTTTGAGATTATCATGAGGACCACGTGTCAACCAAGTTTAAGCTCCATAGTGGTGGATTTACTACCGACAGGTCACAAGCTGTAACCTTTGTTATCACCTTTTATATTTTATTTTGCGTAATAAAACGGGGTAAGATAAAAGTTTTCAAGATTTATATTGCAACAACAACAACACACGAATTGAGGACGTCATAGTTTTGCGTTGCGTTTAAACCACTGTAAACATATTTTGAACGTTGTTAAACAGTTAATTATGCCAATAAATATAAATTATATTAACTTAATAGCTGACCGAACAGTTTCCTTAGAAACTATATTTGTATTTGTTTTAAATTTGGAACTATTTTCAGGCGCATGCGTTTGTTTGCTAGACTTCAATAAGTTGTTGATGTTTAAATAAAATAGATCAAACACACAAATAAAGACATGTATTATAACGTGTATATTCATTACATAGTTTTGGGTAACATTATTATATGATGCTGCTTAATATTTAAATTATCAAAAACATACTAGTTTTATAACTATAAAGAATTGTTTCATAATTTATAATGTAAACTAATACAAAATGGGTATCAATCGAATGGCGACATAGTATAGATTTTGAAATCACAACAGAGACTGTGACCGGCCAAGTCACGGATGAAAAAAGAGACAAAATGTCGTATAGCAATCAACAAGGAGACTGTGACAGTGCGGGGGTTCGAACTCACGCCCCCTTGATTGATAGTCAGACGCATTACAGAATGAACTAACTAGGCCGGACTGAATTGCAAGGTAGAAATAAAATTATTTTCATAATAAAGACCATTTTTGTACCCAAAATCGGCTACGCACCTGCTACTCTCCGTTTTCTAGGAAATTCTTATACTATACAAAACATAAAAGCCAATTATATCCAATCTTTAAGCAAATGTTGGAGGCTTCTTATAACAAATAATACAAATTTTAAGACATGTTTTTCTCTTGGGTAAATTCACTTTGTATCTCAGAATATTTACTACATTCAACTCTGCAGAGACACTCTCTATATCTTCTCTTTAAAGTAAAGTGTAATTGCTCAGAAAAAGTTTCTTACAGATAATGTCAGGAATGTATATGATACATGGCACCTTAATCAATAGACCTGCGAAGCACCAAGTGTGTATATAGACGTCACTGTTACACGTAAATACTGAATTTATCACAATCTTCGGAAGTTCAATGTTCTGTATTAGAAATATAATTATATGAAAAAAATATACGGAGCAAATTCAACTCATAAAACTCTCGATTAAACAACACAGACAGTGTTTACAGACAGCATTTACAGCTACAATATAAAAATGTTTATTTATGTGAGAAAATAAAAACCTAAATTACCCAACAGTGAATATTTATGAAAATTATCAAGGGAAATCAATACTGGTTACTGAATTAAAACATTGTTCAAAAACAGCAGTTCGTTATAATCTTAAATCTAAGATTCATTAAGTTTAATGCATTGTCATGAGACATATCACGTGATCTTTGTTAATGTTTTTACACCAAAGTTCTTTTTATTATTATTCTCTTGCTACTTTGACTTGTACAAATTAATTTATATATTTGAATGTGAAAGTGAGTATATTTCTTTCTTTATAAACGCGATATATACATGTATAAACCATGATTGGTATACTGTATCAGGGAATATGTTCCATGGTCGTCGAGACTACGGTAAACTGTACCAGGGAATATGCTACATGGTCGTCCTGACTACGATATACTGTACCATAGAATATGCTACATGGTCGTCTTGACTACGGTATACTGTACCATAGAATATGCTACATGGTCGTCTTGACTACGGTATACTGTACCAGAGAATATGCTACATGGTCGTCCTTACAACGGTTTACTGTAACAGGGAAAATGTTACATGGTCGTCCTGACTACGATATACTGCACCAGGGAATATACTACATGGTCGTCGTCCTAACTACGGTATACTGTACCAGGGAATATGCTACATGGTCGTCGTCCTGACTACGGTATTCTGTACCAGGGAATATGTTACATGGTCGTCCTGACTTCGATATACTGTACCAGTGAATATGCTACATGGTCGTCCTGACTACGGTATACTGTACCAGGGAATATGCTACATGGTTGTCCTGACTACGATATACTGCATTAGGGAATATGCTACATGGTCGTCCTGACTATGGTATACTGCACCAGGGAATATGCTACATGGTCGTCCTAACTACGGTATACTGTACCAGGGAATATGCTACATGGTCGTCCTGACTACGGTATACTGAACCAGGGAATATGCTACATGGTCGTCCTATCTACCGTATACTGCACCAAAGAATATGGTACATGGTCGTCCTGACTACGGTATACTGTACCAGGGAATATGCTACATAGTCATCCTGACTACGGAACACTGTACCAGAGAATTTACTACATGGTCGTCCTGACTACGGTACACTGCACCAGGGAATATGCTACATGGTCGTCCTGACTACGGTATACTGCACCGGGGAATATGCTACGTGGTCGTCCTGACTACGGTATACTGCACCAGGGAATATTTTACATGGTCATCCTGACTACGGTATACTGTACCAGGGAATATGCTACATGGTCATCCTGACTACGGTATACTGTACCAGAGAATTTGCTACATGGTCGTCCTTACTACGGTACACAGCACCTGGGAATATGCTACATGGTCGTCTTGACAACGGTATACTGTACCAGGGAATATGCTACATGGTTATCTTGACAACGGTTTACTGTACCAGGGAATATGCTACATGGTCGTCATGACTGCGGTATACTGTACCAGGTAATATGCTACAAGGTCGTCATGACTGCGGTATACTGTACCAGGGAATATATTACATGGTCGTCCTGACTACGGTATACTGTACCAGATAATATACTACATGGTCGTCCTGACTAAGGTATAATGTACCAGGGAATATGCTACATGGTCGTCCTGACTATGGTATACTGCACCAGGGAATATGCTACATGGTCTTCCTGACTACGGTTTACTGTACCAGGAAATATGCTACATGGTCGTCTTGACTGTTGTCCTATTATATTACAAATAAAGCATTGTTTTGTTTTGTGTCACAATGATATTATGGTTGTTTATTATTGACATTATCAATTTTGATTTACAAATATTTAGTCCATCCTTCAAAACATTTCATTTGACGTGTTCCTACCTACCACCTCTCATATGCAGCTACCCATATTTTTAATGAACTAGAATAAGCGTTGTCATGATTTTTAGCTTCTATAATTTACTTCTGTTCGAAAAACGACTATTGAAAATCAGATAAGGGCAAATAATTTCCATCACGCAACAGAATGTCATTTTCCATTGTATTTCAAAAATGTAATCGAGACTTCATGCTTATTAAAAATTAGTGAATCCCTCTTTTCAGTTCAAAGAAATTATTATTAATTGAATTTCTGCAGCAGTTGTAATTAAACGAACGAAGGTAATTAAATTTCAAACCAAACCATAAAAAGACAATTAACAACACGTGCGTTAATATTCACTGACACTGTGGATAAGAATCGCAATTAATTTTATATAAGCTGTCATGATGTTGATTTGTTTACAAGCAGTAAAAGTTAAGATTTCAACTACCTCAATTAATCATCAAGATTTTTAGTTGATTTTTATTGAGCATTACTATCAATTTGCATCGGTTTATTGAACTTTACGCATGCGCGATGTTGAACAGATGATTGAAAAATCCATAAATGAAAAATCAGAAATCGTCAATTAGTAAACGAAGTGTCATTAGATTAACACGGACTACATCAATTCATAAGTTCTATTTGTCATTGAAGTAATATTACAATGTGTAATGTTAAACTACGCAGTTAAAATGTCTAGCCTTACATTGATAGAAAAAAAGAAGAAAATAGTCTATATATCTTACATGTATGTAATTATTGAAGTCTGTATCAATAATATATAATGGTTATGTTACAAGACTGACAAATACTATACAGTTAATGTCTGGTGATCAGATCAGTATCCAAGGTTATAGTTCTGATTAATTCATCGCAGCCGAAGGTCGAAATAAATATCCTAAACATCTGGGGGGGGGGGGGGGTGCATTTCACTAACCTTCGTGAGTCTTAGGAACGTTTCTTTTGCGCAGTAAATTTGCAAATTTTAGAAAGAATATTTTTTATAAGGCTTACTAAAAACCCGTAAAATAGTAAACGTCACACTAAATGGATTCCCCCCTTTTTCATAACTTGTCCACGTGTTAATATATCTAGATATTGACTGATTTCGTCAGACGGTATTGTGACTTTTTATTTCTGTTGCGTTGATAAACTAAGAAAATAAACCTTTAATATATCTTTAGAAATATGTGACGTCGACGTAAACAATATAACTCAATCAATGAACCACGTTATAACTTCCATAATCGGCGATAACTGATTTAAGTGTATTTGTTTCTAAATATCAACACAACATCGGTTATCTCAGGTGGATATTATTTTCTATGGGAGTACACTTGATCGGTAATCGGCCAATTGAAACAGCGGATATGTAAAAGTCATATTATCAGTCTACTTAAATACCCGAATAAATGCATTGAAAAATGGCCAATTATATTAAATGCTCTGTACTCACTGTACACAATAGCATCAGTGGAGTATTTTTTTAAAATTTCGAAAGTCATACTAAACAGATTTGGTTGAAACTTGCTTGGCAGATCTGTTCTGCAATGTATGATCTTAATGTTATATTAATTTGAAATAATGTGTACTTTGTATTCATTCATGTGAATTATCTCCGTAGAAGCTGGGATGTAGTTGGCCGTACAGTCGGGTAATAAATTCAGATTAACTGTCAGTCATAACTCAGTTTTCAAAAAAGAAATGTTTTGAATGTGGCACCTGTAAAGTATACATTGTTTTCAAATTCACATAAAGATCGAGAAAAGATCCACCAAGTTTCAAACCAATCTATTGTTTATTACTTTTAAAATTTAAGAAAATCCTCAATAGATGCTTTGCTTGGAGTATCGAGAATTCATTGAAAGTGCTTCCGGCTTTTACACTGTTACTTCGACCCTTAACACGAGAGAGCTCACATGAAGAGTTAAACAAACAACAACAGCTGTTGAATCGTACGCTAACTATGCTCCGCAAAATAGAGAAATTTATTATAGTTCGTCTGAATAAAATGCGCGTAAAATTTTCAAAGTGGTATTCATGTTCTATTTAAAAAAACTGGAAAGTAGTAAATGTTGATTACGCAGCGCATGTTTCCATTATTAAACTCTTGTTCCCTTTATTACCGTTGGTAGTTTTTGTTGGCCTGTACAGTTATGGTTATTCGACGCCAACAGGAAGGAAGATTCCAGGTTCACTCTACATGTACAAAAACAACAAATTAACATAGAACCTTGATACCTGCAGAACTGCAGAGTTTCAGCAAATTATATCGTATTAATCAATGTGTCGCTTCTTACAACATGCATAAGTCACAGTGATCCTATTCTTGCCATCACTCATGGTTCCCTTGAACCACACAGGGGTTGATAATTTAACCACAATAGTGAACATGATTGAAGATAAGAAGAGACAAGTATATATTTATGAAATATAAACAACATCAAATATGCTGGTATCCAAGTTAAATCTTTATATAGAGCGTCACGTTTTCTGACACACAAAAAAACAACACAAAAACCATCCGCTTCGAAACTATTATTATTGAAATGCTTCCGAGTGATGTAACGGTGTTAAAATTAGTCGGCAACAAAACACTCTTATTGAAGTCTGGTGTTTATGTTTTCTATTTAACAGCCTGGTCCCATAAGCTCAGTCGTTAGCGCGTCTGACTGTTAATTCAAGGGTCGTGAGTTGGAATCCCCACCCGGCCACAATCTACGTGATGGTTGATATACGACATTGCAGCTCATTCTCATTCGTCTCTCACTGCTGATTGAAGTGGGAAAGTTACCAGCTACTTGCAGAGATGGGTGTACTCGAGTACTGGTTAACCTTCCAGAATCTCAGGAGACAGTGGGTAGGTCTGATTGTCTGCTAGCCCTCGATGGCATAAAAATTTCGCTAAATATTCAATAAATCAATTCAATTCTATTTAACACAAGGTGTCTATGAAAGAGCTAATAATATTTACTTGACTATATTTCAATGTAACATATCCCCAAAATGACAATACCACACACTTGTTGGTGTTTCACAAACATTTTCAACTGATATTACATATATTTGTTTGTAACCTTCTTTGAAATGGAACATTGGTTATCAAATCTCAATTCCAGTCTGCTTTCATATCAGTTATTTCAAATCAATCAATTACAAACATATTGATACACCGTTACGCACGAGAATAAGTTACGCCTTTAAGTGTATAGATATTAACATATATAATAGCAAACCAATATGACAGTATGCATAAAATGCTTTGAGATACACAAGGACATCTTGTAAAATCGAACATATATTAGGCAAACCTCGTATTGAGATAAGATTGAGAAACGGGCAATACGGTAGCAATTACAATCAATTTATTTTCCACCAAATAACTAATTCATCTTTTTTTTTTGTAATTTCTCTTCATGCAGATTGTTCACTAAACTTCCTCAGTGTTTTTACATTAACAATATTTATTTCAGGAAGTATCAGCTCATACCGAATAGATAGTCTAGCATAAGTAACATAAAAAATAACCCCATAAACACGAGAAATGATATTGCTAAAACCACTGCAGCTTTCTCACTGTAATCTCCCATTCTCGGTGCTTCATATGTAAAACGTTCAAGTGTTTATATTCTATTGCTTATCACATAACATGAAACTACCTCACGCGCTATCTAGGTAATTGATTACTTACGAACAGGATCTGACCCGATAAAAGGTGTACATATTGAAGTTCAAAGTAAATACAACCTTGAAAAAGATGTAGATTATGTTGCAATTAGATCCTATGGATAAACCGCAAGGGAAACATTAAACTTGAAACACCATTAACTTTTGTTATTAAATGGATGTGCCTTATTGTATGTGTTGTACTTGTCTATCGTAATTTATATAATTTATTTATTATGCATATCCAGAATGTGTTGTTTTACAGCAATACGGATATAAATATTGGGAAAAAGAAGTTGAGTGAAATCCACCTAAAATGACATATTCTTATTACAATAATGTACTGGCCCACTCTGATGCATTGACGCACATGTGTGCATATTAATTTAAGGCTAGCATGTCCAACAAAAATGTGAATACACTTTCTAAATATATACAAAACTAGAATTAAGTCTTGTTGACCATATGTATTACATGTATTGTAAATGACTATGATTTGTTATATGTGTTGAGTTTGTCAATCATAATTTGTGATAAAATACACTATGCTTAATTAAATTAACGTCTAGTTCAAAACATGTATTAATTTTAATTTTTTTAATTTATTACCATAACGCAAAATTTTAGGAAATGAATTATAAAAGGGCGAAATCAAAATCGGCAATTATATTCTCAAAACGGTAGATTCCTACAAATATTGAGGTGTAATTTTTAATGACCCCCCCCCCCCCCCCAACTTTAATCAATAAATCCAAATGCTTTGGTAGGGCAAATCCTACAAAACGTGACAAACTATTTAAATTGGGCAGGTGGACTTGAAACAAAACCCCATTCTAAAAATAGACAGCACTTAACTACTGCTTGACGTCATTTGGACTTTTTCTAAGCTGAAATTTGTTTTAGTACGTGTAAACTTGTATCAATGGCGGATCTGCTCTTTGATAAAACACCGGCGTACGCCCCATCCCTCTTTAACTACCATATGCTATTAAAATGCATTATTTTTATACTGAAAACGTGTTTGCTGTTCAGATTTGGTGTTGCCCCCCACACCACCCCCCTCCTCTGAATTGAAATCATGGATCCACCCCTATGTATAACAGATCAATTTGAAATTAAAATGAAATCACGTGGCTCATTTAATACGTCACAAAATATTTTGCACTTTTAAGCGGAAATTGCAATTTAGTCTAACCTAGGCGCGCAGCCCAAGTTAGGAAATCCCTTTTTAATATATTATTTTGACATGTTTAAATATATCTTCTGGTAATACAGGGTCAGTGAATATATGCAAGCATGATATATTGGTAAAAGTAGTCAAATTTTAACCAATTTTAAAAATTCTGATAAATTAACTTTAATGTGTATCATCACTATATGTTAGAAACATATTTCAATTACATGTACAGTTCTTAGTAATTAAAAAAATTATAAAATCAAACACAATTATTGTCAAAAGAATCCAATGTCATTTAATGTCAGATCCTTTGGGCAATCGATTGTATACTTTAAACACATAACGCCTCGTGTATATCCAGATATTCATAATTAACCATTTCACTTCTTTTATATATACGCTGTATATAATGCTGTTCTATCAATGAATTCGTAATAGCACTGGATCGTTTGTAACAGTTAAAATCATGAAAGGGACCTTAATTAATAAACTTCTAAATACCCAAGGGATTTCATAAACGCTGTTGCCGCAGAATCTGTGAAACTCATGCTTAAAAATACTATTTGAAGAAATACGAACATATTCAGGAACAGAGGCTAATTCGTTAAATATTATTTTGTCAAAATGTAGGGTTTGTTTTTGTTTGAAATGTTGTTGTAACAAATCCGTTAAGAGACATCATTTAGGAGAAGATGGATATCAACAACATTCGTGTGTGTCAAACTGAGGAATAATACATATTAAAAATTTCTTGGGAGCTTAAAAGGCAGATACGGACCTCCGATACATGTTGAACAGGAGTTTTTTTTTTCAAATACTATGTATATATATATTTTAAAGAAAAAAATGTGAATTTTAAAGTTAAAATTATCATGTGACCATTAGAATGGGAAATCATGTTTTGTACTATTATAATCTAGACCACTTTCCATATTTAAATAAACAAGATTGATGAAAGTACATGTGTTAGGTTAAACAATAGGAAAAATATGTGTAGTCGGTAAATAATCTTATTGATAGTATCTTACATTGTCAACAACACCATGAAATAAACACCCCGATATAAAATACAGCATATTTTGGAGCTTTTCTTATTTTATTTTTTTTTTGGTAGAGGGATAAATGTGCTAAATTGTTGATTTCATACATTTATTATTATTAACGTATAAAACAATGACATGTATTTACTATCCATCAGTTTTATGTTAGTATGATAAAAAACAAGGGCAACGCAATGTGCATTAATATGGTTAAAGAACTGTATATTCACACACAATTCTTAAACATGAGACATTATATAGTTTCATAAAACGAATGTGAACACTTCTGTAAATTTGAAGTCGCAGACAGTAATCCTTTGGAGACAAGCATTTCCTATGGCATGTTGTGTTTAGGTGCAAACATTGATTAATGTAAAATTGATTTTTACACTAACCTGTATTCAAGGTAGCAATGAATACAATGACGGCTTTAATCAGCATGTTCTTGATATTTTAGGTTATATACATGTATATGTATAATTATGGTACACAGAGTTTAAATGAGGGAAAGGAAAACTCGGAATGGATCTGAGTAGAACCACCGTCCTTTCGCAAGAAACAGGCACATTTGCTCACTTTAAATTATGTGTTTTAAAAATAAATTGAGATTCCGAAATGAATTTTAGTTACTGATGGTTTAGACAATGGAATCAACAACTATAATTATGACAAATCAAACTAAATCTCGACTGCTTTTATTAAACGAGGTCCAAGCCGGTGAATAACGTCTGCACTTTTATTTGAACAATTCCATTAATTTCATTAAAGGTAACATTGACAGTTTCTCTTCAAGGTAGAAGTCGTTTTCGTCAATTTCTTAATTATCTCCAAATAAATTGAATATTGTCACAGCTTCAAATTGGAATTTACTCTGACACGCTTTTGTTTTATTTGCTGAATTAAATTGTGTATACCATATGGATAAAACTTTCGAAATAACCCTGAAGTTTGTGTCAATGATCATATCAAGTTGAAGTATGTGATTGTGTTGAAAAATAGCACACATTTTTAATATTGATACAAAAGTCAATTAGCACTGAATACCGTAAATGTGTTTTAATGGTAAAGCAATCCGCCTCGCCTGCGAGAAATTGTGAGTTCGACCCCGGCCGGGTCAGGCCAAGGACTAGAAAGATACTAATTGAGCGTCCTTGTTTGGCGTTCAGTATTTGGATGATAGTTCTAGGTCTGGTCATCCCGGTGTCGGAATGATGTGGCTAGGTCGGTTATTATACAGTGTCCGGCATGATAATCGGGGAGAAGAGAATGAGTATGTGCTTAGAATAATGTTTAGAATAAAGTAGACACCCTCGTTGTATGACAAAGAATTTTGAAAGCGAGGCTTAATGCCACATAACAACATAATTAGCACTGGAACCCCGCACTGATCTTTAATAGTTATTACGTGTGCTGTTTTGCAGTAGATTATTTAACAACTTAATAAATGAATATATAATGGCAGCAAAAATAAAAGTGATAGTATACCAACACAATGGTGAGTGTTACGAAATTCTGATACTGTTAAATAAATGCAAACATGTTAAATTCTTACACATTTACAAATAAATACTATAGTTATTAAGGAAATCCCAATGCACAATTTATAGAGAGCATCATCACATAGTAACTCAACGAAATATCAAAATCAAAATACCTGCAAGAATCCAAATGTCCAAATGCTTTAAGAAATCGTTTGTCAAAAGTGTAAGTCCTAAGGAAACTTTTAAAATTTCACATATACAAAACAAAATATCAACGTGGTGTTCCTACTTGGAAAAAATACAAGTAGTAAAGTTTTTGTTCAAAAGATTAACACACACTAACAGATGTTCTGCACTCCGTTCGTCACACTAGAGAATATTTTCAATATGAACTACAGTCGCCTGACTTCTACGATACTCTTCTGTCTTGCCATATGGTGCGTCGGTCTTCAGCAGTCGCTATTTATTTAGCAGAGTTAGAGGCGCTCCAAACTTGTTTATTAGATCTTCACACCCGATAATATTATAGAACATCGCGGACAAGCTAAATGAAACTAAATAATTATTAAACATGTTGAGATATAAAGCTCCACGGAAGTTTAAGTGGTTAAAGGTAAATGGCGATTGATGAAATGGGATGGACGTGTGTAATATTAATATGAAAACGGAAATAATAGTAGGAAAGATGACAAACTGGTGTCCAATTGTCCCCAATATATTATGGTTAAGTATTATCGGTAAAGGAAATGACTATAAAGTACTGTGAAACCCCTGTTTCCTGTTTCACATTTAATTTCTCCTGATGCAGATTCCATGCTGCGTGTATATTTACAATATTTCAATTTTAGGAAGTATCAACTCACACAGAACATAGTTCCAGTCTAGTTTTAATATGGCATTTTCCGCTATGGCAACCATTTGCGGTTTTACCTCTGATCGTTCTGAGACGTGTTATGTTGAAACATTTCTGTTTGTGTTATAGATCAACTTCTAAAGGTATTTTATGTATACTGTAAGTAAATGTGTGCCCCTTTCTTCTTTTTATAGTACTCTAATTCATATTTTTGTTGTTGCTTAGAATTTCGCAATGTCATCTGTGTATACCATAAACGTTACTTTTGTAAATGTATTTATATTTAAGTGCTTAAGAATATACACATGAACATGCTTTTATATCTGTCGGGTATACTTTTATTCAAACGGCTTGTTTTATAATGTGACGATGGTTGAAGAGTGCAAACTGGTGTAAGCCGCCAAGGACATACATGTATAATGCTACCGACATTCAATGGTACTACACTTGTTGTCACAGGACCTCTTACAGCAAACACATGTGCGTAATTCCCATTGGAAAGCCAAAAGTCTTGCGTGTACACTTTATTTGAAATGTCTTATCTTATGCTATGACGACAGGGAAAGAGCGAGGTTAAGTGCACCCGTGTAACATGCCTATACATCCAGATTACATCTAATGATACTCACAATTATGCACGGGTTTGTGTTGTCACTTCGTTTTTATCAATGTAATGTACTTAGTTTTTCAACACATTGATTGTGTTCATACAGCTCGGGTTCTGATTGCTGCGTCTCGTCTTGACCTATAAGCTTCTTTCTTTTAATATATTTTGAATGGTTTTTAGCTGCCATCTTCAACACACTTCAGGTTACATATGACATATCCAGTTTTATGGGTAAAGGAAGAGATGAGAATTAATCTTATCATAATCACCGTTCTTCCGCAAGTAACTGGTAAACTTTCTCAAATAAAATTTTTATTAGCAAGCGTGACTGGAACCTTTATCGGTGAGAGATAAATGATCTTAATACGGTGATTTAGACCACTCTGCCTAGAAATATCTTTTGTAATCTAAACAATGTAATTCATTATTTCAAGACAAAGAATGAAATTCAATACATTCCTGGAAGACAAATGAATTATTTTCCGATTAACGCAGCTCAATCTTAATTGTAAACTATTGAAAACAGTCAGTTTAGTGTTATTTTCCTTTTGAATACGATATAAATCAATGGGTTGAAACATAGTTTTTAAGATGAATGGCGTTGTTGACAATGTTTAATTGATATGTTTTTTTTTATACTTTTTAGCAATATCATTATGTATTGGCAATATTTCTTTGATCCCTTGAATATTTATAACTAAGTTAATTTGAAATATGGAAAGGTGTTTGGAGTATAACAGCACAGAATCCATATTCATCCTCTTTTAATTGCTCACATGCCAATTTTGATTTTAAACTTCAGATTGATTTAAAAAATATATACCTGCAAGATTATTACTTGAAACAACCTATATATGATATAAAGCAAACCGAAAATTTGTTCATGTTTCTGTTCTTGGGAAGGGGGATGAGGTGGTAATTGTTGTATGTGTTAAGGCATTCAAATTTCGAACATTTATAAGAATTAATATGACAGATATTTTCACACATACTTTTAAGACACGCGACAACAAATAGTTTATTAAAATAAGCGTAAATTTGTACTTTCATTTTGCGATTAAAATCTTATAGTTTTAGCTAAATTTTAAAATATTGAAAAATCCTGATATATTCCCTTTGAGATATAGCAATATATAAAATGAATGAAATTAAACGGCATTTTCAACACATTATATTTGACGTTAGCAAGACGTTAGCAAGGTTCTGAATAGAACCACACCGTCCTTTCGTAAGCAAGTGGCAAACTTTCACACGTCACATTTTTTATTTATATATTTAAATGTGTTGTAAAATGTAATTTATACGATTTAGAGATTCGACGCGTGACTTGGCACTGATGCTATGTTCAAAGGAACCAGCTCGTACAACTATCACACGTCCAACTATAAGCGTCTATGAAATACCTAAACTTGACTGATTTAATTAAAATAATTCAACGCCAGCAAAACACTTTCACATTTAATTTCAACAATTCCATTAATTGCATTACAGGTTTCATTGAAGTTGCTTTGAAGTTGAAGAAACCGTTTTTCGTCAATTTCTTAATAAATTAATTATTGTTACACTGTTAAATTGTATTTTATTTTAATTGATGAGAGCTTTTATTTTCTGAAGTTTATTGTGTATACCATATGGATAGAACTTTGGAAATACCCCTTTGTGAAAATGATCATGTTAAGCAGAAGCATGTGGTGACATTGGCAAAAGCATACATATGCTCAAGTTTATACAATAGCTAATTAGCATTGTAGTGCTCAGTACTAGTCAATGACTTATCTTTTATATGATGTTATTTTTAAATAATGAATACGTGTGTTATTTTACTGGAAAATAATTAGCACTTGATTATTAAGTATATTATGATTGCAAAAATTATAGTGATTTTATAGTAACACCATGGAAACAGTTATGAAAAATTAACATAACACACCAATAAGCAAATACAAAACACTTTTAAATAATTACATATTTACAAAATAACTATATAATACAATAGGGCTTAAAATATGTCTATAAACGACGATGTAAATGTTAATTGTACATACCAATGTGTCATACATTTATATACAATAACATCACCTATTAACTCTATGAAATACTAAAGATTAAATACCTTGAACAATTCAAATGTCCAAATACTTTAAAATGTCGTCTGCCAAAAATATAAGTCCGTAAAACACTTTTTAAATTTCACAAACGCCAAATGAAATCGCAACCAATAGTTGTGTATTTGTTTAAAAAAACACAAACATATGTACTGAACTGTGCTCGTCACACCAACAGATACAATGCGAATGTTTTCAATATGAACTACAGTCTTCTGACTTCTACGATACTCTTCTGTCTTGCCATATGGTGCGCCGGTCTTCACGTGTCGCTATTTATTTAGCAGAGTTAGAGGCGCTCCAAACTTGTTTTTAAGATCTTCACACCCGATAATATTATAGAACATCGCGGACAAGCTAAATGAAACTAAATAATTATTTAACATGTTGAGATATATAGTTGATAAAGTGGACTGGTGATATTGTATATCTGCGCAAGCAATAAGTCGGACTTAACAGTAGAAAGAAGGACATATTTTTATCTATTATCGGTAGAGGAAATGGCTTTGAATTATTGTAATATAGTAAATTTAAGGTCAATGCAGTATCATACCAGTACTCCTACTATCATCGTTGCTGCTGTAACTGATGATGGTGTGTTTTACCGCTAATGATGTTACTGTTGATACTAGTGTTGTTGCTACTGCTATTGCTCATTGTGTTGTTTGACCTGTTGTTAATGTTTCTCTTTCCATTGCTATTGATTTGACAAATATAATTCCTGCTGCAAATGCTGCTGCTGTTGTCTTAGTCACCACTATATTTACTGCTGTAGATGCTGCTGTTGCCTTAGTCACCTCTATACTACTGCTACCGATGCTAATTGTTTTCGATGTAACTACTAATATTGTTACACTTATTGTGTATGCTTCTGCTACTATTTGTACTGATGTTGCTGTTATTACTATTGGAACTTCTGCTATTGCTGCGAGTGCAGTTTAGATTTAGGATAAACTGCACGAAATCAATTAAACAGCATATTAGATGTGACGACAAACGTTAAGAAATTCGTTAAACGTTTTCCAATCAACATCACTTCTTCTGTAAGTTACGAAAAGAGTATAAAATAACCAAACTTTCAACAAAATTCCAGTGGCAGTCTTTAGACATCATGTGAACATATGTATCCTACTTTGATTACCTAAGATCGGTCTAATACCGAGTGATTTTGTGAAATGACACAGTACGCTTTGTTTGTGATACATATGTTCCTGTTGTACACGTTGTATATAACGTCCCAACCTCTATCAGAAAAAAACAGCCCCATATTTCAGTTTCGTAACTGATTTGGCTGATTGGACGGGAAACAGTTAGAACGGGAAACAGTTTGTACGGGAAACAAAACCAACACGACAATATTGCTAATGTATACATAACACGACTAACAGGAAACAGTTATAGTGTATTTCATGGTTAGTATTGTCTTTTTCAGTGTCAATTCTAATCATAAGCGAACCATAAAGTATAATTAAGCTATCCAGTGTTAGAAATTGTCGAGTTTCCCTTAAAATAACTTATAAAGCGTTATTGCAAATGCTGGGAGTCCCTTCAAGTCATCACTCTAACATATTTTATCAATTTTCCTAATAATATGATGTTATGAAATAAGCAGATTTCCCATTATGTAACTACACTTGTTGTTATCAAAATTGTCCTATTAGGTTAAAACAGATACAAAAAAAAATGTTTAAATAACAACAATACCAGACTGTTCAATTAAATAGGCGGGATGTCCCTTTAAGAAAACACAATATTAATTAGTTTTACAATTGCCGAAAGGCCCCTTAACAATCTACACAAAAGGTTGTTATCAAAGTTGCACTTTACGTAAGCACACTCGCATACAACAAGCCGCAGCCCAACAGTAAGTGTATTGTATAATGAACAAAATATAAAGTCATTGCATTAACAGCTACCAAGACCATTTACTAATGTACTTAATCTAATTAGGGCAATAAGCCATCACATAATAACAGCTTGAATAAATACATATCCAACAAAAGAGTCGTAAGGTTTATTGCTTATTTTATATTGCTTATTTTATTGAATTATCCCTTTATGAACATACTCTATAAAACTGATATTATCTTTACATGTCTTGGTTATACTCTGTCTTTCCTCAGACGCTTCTGGTTTTACATTTCTTGGTTACACTCTGTCTTTCCTCAGACGCTTCTGACTTTACATTTCTTGGTTATACTCTGTCTTTCCTCAGACGCTTCTGACTTTACATTTCTTGGTTACACTCTGTCTTTCCTCAGACGCTTCTGACTTTACATTTCTTGGTTACACCCTGTCTTTCCTCAGACGCTTCTGTTTTTACATTTCTTGGTTACACTATGTCTTTCCTCAGACGCTTCTGACTTTACATTTCTTGGTTACACTCTGTCTTTTCTCAGACGCTTCTGGCTTTACATGTCTTGGTTACACTCTATCTTTCCTCAGACGCTTCTGGTTTTACATTTCTTGGTTACACTCTGTCTTTCCTCAGGCGCTTCTGACTTTACATTTCTTGGTTATACTCTGTCTTTCCTCAGGCGCTTCTGGCTTTACATTTCTTGGTTATACTCTGTCTTTCCTCAGACGCTTCTGGCTTTACATTTCTTGGTTATACTCTGTCTTTCCTCAGGCGCTTCTGACTTTACATTTCTTGGTTATACTCTGTCTTTCCTCAGACGCTTCTGACTTTACATTTCTTGCTTACACTCTGTCTTTCCTCAGACGCTTCTGGCTTTACATTTCTTGGTTACACTCTGTCTTTCCTCAGACGCTTCTGGCTTTACATGTCTTGGTTATACTCTGTCTTTCCTCAGACGCTTCTGGTTTTACATTTCCTGGTTATACTCTGTCTTTTCTCAGACGCTTCTGACTTTACATTTCTTGATTATACTCTGTCTTTCCTCAGACGCTTCTGGCTTTACATTTCTTGGTTATACTCTGTCTTTCCTCAGGCGCTTCTGACTTTACATTTCTTGGTTATACTCTGTCTTTCCTCAGACGCTTCTGACTTTACATTTCTTGGTTACACTCTGTCTTTCCTCTGACGCTTCTGGCTTTACATTTCTTGGTTATTCTCTGTCTTTCCTCAGACGTTTCTGACTTTACATTTCTTGGTTACACTCTGTCTTTCCTCAGACGCTTCTGACTTTACATTTCTTGGTTATACTCTGTCTTTCCTCAGACGCTTCTGACTTTACATTTCTTGGTTACACTCTGTCTTTCCTCATACGCTTCTGACTTTACATTTCTTGGTTATACTCTGTCTTTCCTCAGACGCTTCTGGCTTTACATTTCTTGGTTATACTCTGCCTTTCCTCAGACACTTCTGGTTTTACATTTCCTGGTTATACTCTGTCTTTTCTCAGACGCTTCTGACTTTACATTTCTTGGTTATACTCTGTCCGTCTTTCCTTAGACGCTTCTGTCTTTACATTTCTTGGCTTTTACAACAGCGGTATATTGTGAAACGTCCCTCCGTGCGTTCGTACTTTGGCAAAATTATTTCTAGTTCTTTGGAAGCATAAAGCTAGTTCGGTGTTACTCGAAAGTAGATGACCGATTAAACCGGTGCTGGTGGTACAGATGGGCCCTTGTATCATGACCATTAATAAGTGGATGCTATTTTTTTTTCTTAGTTTTTATGAATTCAATGGATCCTTTTATCAGATATTAATATATATATATCAATTCATTTTATATGCATTTTTGTGGAATAATAAGGGTTTCTAAAGGTATTTTACAGTTATCTTAAGTAGATTTTATTTACGTTTACGCAATACATGTTAACACTGGCATATTTGGTTATATTGGTGGACGCAGACCTCAGTCTGATAAAAAACAATCGCCCTTCGTAATACAAGTGGTTTTTGTAATCCTAAAATTAAGATACAAATAGTTTATTTCGGTTGAATGTTAGTTATACCTGTCTCGTGACCATACCGTTGAACAGTGTTCACTCGGTGGAATAAATAAGGTATGTCTCTGAAATCAACAAGCATGTTCTATATAAATGTGCTTATACTGTGTAATATAGAGACACACTGGTACCGAAAAAAACAACATTGTGTTTATTTTTATTGCCCGGAAACTAGTTATTTTGACCGTGATGGTACAACATAGTTCAATACCGTAGTATTTGGTGTAGTCAGGTATTTTTCCTCCTAGAAAATTAAACTAAAATTGGTTGATTTTTCAGTCTTTTCGAGGTTTAATGACGCGGCCATACATTAAACCATGGAGGAAACAAATTCTGTTTCTGTTTAAATGAAATGCCCTCATCGATCATCTCTATTTTTCGTTATATCAATTCGTCCATTCTCTCCATCCAAACACTGATCAATAAAATGGTGACCAAGGCGCATAGTAAGCGCCTCTGTCATCTTAAACTCTGAACAAATAATCCCTGAAAATTACAAAACTAGTCTGTAACTTTGGAAGTCAAACCTCAGACGTGCACATGGGGTGAACAATATTAGATAATTTACAGCCAATCCTCACATTATCACAAATGAACTGCAAGCTTTGATTGTTAATATAACTACTTTAGCACCTACGGCCTTGTCAAAGGGACACTGGTTTTCATCCATTTACTACTACAGTATTTAGTAGTTGTGAACCATAAAAACGTGTCTGTTGATGTTCACCAGCGTGCATCGTATTTTAGCTGAATGATTTATTCAGTCTAGACTTAAATCACACGCGTTTGATTTTATTTGTATATCGTACTAACATCTAAACTCTTGAGATGTTTGGATGTACTGGGACGCATCAAACATAATAAAACTAGGAAATTGAAAACAGTGTATTTACAAGGAAGCTTAAGATTGCTGGCGACCTGCTTATCTAATTGCCTTGTCCCTTTGTGAAATGAACGCATTTTTGTTTTAAGAAGATTCAGTTCCACTGTTGTTTCCTGGTTCTTTGTTTTAATTATATTTCATCGTACAATTCCCTGGCCGGCAATCTATTTCTAATTTAGTTTGAAAGGAACAAGAATAAAAACGGACACAGTGAAATTTTAGAGTTAAAGTCACACATATTATTTCGTTTTATGGTATTGGTTTAAAACGGATTAAATTCAATCGGATATGCTGTCATCAAAATAAAGGCAGTTCCATATAATAATCACTTTTCAAAATTAACAACACACTCTTATTATATTTAAAAGGTACATGTTTGGCACATTGACACTGACAGAACAATTTATATTTTTCAAAAGCCTGTTTCACAGTCTTTATAGATCGGAGTACACGATGTACATCTCCCTCACAAATGGGTTTAACGACAGTTCAATAGTTTCTAGAGCAAAGAGTGCAATGTATTGGAACCCCTAAAAGTTAAACCGTTTTTTTACCATAAAAATACAAACATCTAGAAAAATTAAGTTTAGATATAATTTATGTTAAAATCATAAACGATGAACAACGCTGCACTAATCTCACCAACAACATTGTCGTTAAGCAATACATTCTGTATCACAAAGTTATATGAATTTGTAAACATATTTTTTCTGTAAGTATTTCGTATATTTCTATACAGGTATATACAGAACATGCCATTTAAACAGTTGTAATCAATCGCTTAACGTGATTATTACTCCAAAGTTCTTCCCATGATTTATGTTTGTGATGTACCAGCATTATCTTCCTTTATTGATTACACTATGTTTACTAAATACGCATGTCTTATATAACAATTTGATATTAAAAGAGTAGTAATGAAACAACTTAATTATATAAAAAAAGTAAACGTATACTTGCAGAGAAGATAGACACAAAACATAAAGATAGAGGAAGGAAACAGTCTCACTGTAAGGTAAATAGGAATTAAAACTCCGACATTACTACACATTTTAAAGATGATACAGGAGTAGTGAAATTACAGCCGCATGTTACATGACTTATCAAACATTTCGTCAATGGTGTTATTGACATCTGATTAAAGGAACAAATGAAATCACGAAGCACAGTCAAGTACATAGAATGGCATACTCAGTCTTTGAAAATTTAGAATCTAGGTGAATTAAGCTGTAGGATGTGTTAATAAGCGATACATCTGTTTGAGTCAAAATAAAAAAAAAAGATTTTTACTTTGTCTGCCCAGCCGGATTAGCAAGTAAGTTTGGAACATTTTAATTCATCACTTTCGATTGGTGCTTGAGTCAGTTTCCTGGGTAAACATGTACTGGATAGGTTTTCGAGTCCGTTTCCTGGGTAAATAGATACTAGATTAGTGTTCGACACCGTTTCCTGGGTAAACAGGTACTGGATTAGTGTTCGGGTCTGTTTCCTGGGTAAATAGGTATTGGATTTGTGTTCGAGTCTGTTTCCTGGGTAAATAGGTATTGGATTAGTGTTCGAGTCTGTTTCCTGGGTAAATAGGTACTGGATTAGTGTTCGAGTCTGTTTCCTTGGTAAATAGGTACTGGATTAGTGTTCGAGTCTGTTTCCTGGGTAAACAGGTACTGGATTAGTGTTCGAGTCTGTTTCCTGGGTAAACAGGTAGTGGATTAGTGTTCGAGTCTGTTTCCTGGGTAAATAGGTACTGGATTAGTGTTCGAGTCTGTTTCCTGGGTAAATAGGTACTGGATTAGTGTTCGAGTCTGTTTCCTGGGTAAACAGGTACTGGATTAGTGTTCGAGTCTGTTTCCTGGGTAAACAGGTACTGGATTGGTGTTCGAGTCCGTTTCGAAGTAAAAAAGGTACTTAATTGGTATTCGAGTCCGTTTCCTTGGTAACAGGCTACTGGATTGGTGTTCGAGTCCGTTTCTTGGATAAACATGTACTTGATAAGTGTTCGAGTCCGTTTCCTGGGTAAATATGTTCTGGATTTGTTTTCGAGACCGTTTTAAACTGGTACTGGATTGGTGCTAGAGTCCATTTCCTGGGTAAACCGGTACTTGATTGATTTACGAATCTGTTTTTTTGATAAACAGTTACTTTATTGGTATTGGAGTCCGTTTCTTGGGTAAACATTTACTGGATTGGTGTTCAAGTCTGTTTCCTGGGTAAAGAGGTATTGGATTGGTGGTCTAGTCCCGTATCTGGGTAAACTGGTACTAAATTCGTGTTCGAATCCGTTTCCTGAGTAAACAGGTACTGAATATGTATTCGAGTTCGTTTCCTTGGTAAACAGGTACTGGATTTGTGTTCAAATCTATTTCCTGGGTAAACTGGTACTTGATTTGTGTTCAAATCTATTTCCTGGGTAAACAGGTACTGAATTTGTGTTCAAATCTATTTCCGGGGTAAACAGGTACTTGATTTGTGTTCAAATCTATTTCCTGGGTAAACAGGTACTTGATTTGTGTTCAAATCTATTTCCTGGGTAAACAGGTACTTGATTTGTGTTCAAATCTATTTCCTTGGTAAACTGGTACTTGATTAGTGTTCGAGTCCGTTTTCTGGGTAACAGGCTACTGGATTGGTGTTCAAGTCTGTTTCCTGGGTAAACATGCACTAGATTGGTGTTGGAGTCCGTTTCTTGGGTGAACATGTACTCAATTGGTGTTTGAGTCTGTTTCGTGGGTTAACATGCACTAGATTGGTGTTGGAGTTCGTTTCTTGGGTGAACATGTACTCAATTGGTGTTTGAGTCTGTTTCGTGGGTTAACATGCACTAGATTGGTGTTGGAGTCCGTTTCTTGGGTAAACGTGTACTGTATTGGTGTTCAAGTCTGTTTCCTGGGTAAACATACACTAGATTGGTGTTGGAGTCCGTTTCTTGGGTGAACATGTACTCAATTGGTGTTTGAGTCTGTTTCGTGGGTTAACATGCACTAGATTGGTGTTGGAGTCCGTTTCTTGGGTAAACGTGTACTGTATTGGTGTTCAAGTCTGTTTCCTGGGTAAACATACACTAGATTGGTGTTGGAGTCCGTTTCTTGGGTAAACGTGTACTGTATTGGTGTTCAAGTCTGTTTCGTGGGTTAACATGCACTAGATTGGTGTTGGAGACCGTTTCTTGGGTAAACGTGTACTGTATTGGTGTTCAAGTCTGTTGCCTGGGTAAACATACACTAGATTGGTGTTGGAGTCCGTTTCTTGGATGAACATGTACTCAATTGGTGTTTGAGTCTGTTTCGTGGGTTAACATGCACTAGATTGGTGTTGGAGTCCGTTTCTTGGGTAAACGTGTACTGTATTGGTGTTCAATTCTGTTTCCTGGGTAAACATGCACTAGATTGGTGTTGGAGTCCGTTTCTTGGGTAAACATGTACTGGATCGGTACTCGAAACGTTTCCACAGTAAATAGGTACAGGATTGGTGTACAAGTCCGGTTCCTGGGTAAAGAGGTACTGGATTGATTTACGAGTCCTTTTTTGGATAAACAGATACTGGATTAGTGTTAGAGTCCGTTTCTTGGGTAAACATTTACTTGATTGGTGTTCGAATTCGTTACGTGTGTAAACAGATACTGGATTTGTGTTCAAATCCGTTTTCTGGGTGAACAGGTACTGGATTGGTGTTTGAGTCCGTTTCCTGGGTAAACAGGTTCTGGATTTGTGCTCAAATCCGTTTCCTGGGTAAACAGATACATATTTGGTGTTCGAGTCTGTTTCCTGGTTAAACAGGTACTGAATTAGTATTGTTTTTGAGATATTATTGGATCAACATTCCAAAACAAATACATATTTATGAACGAAGTATCATACTATTGGGTTTGTTCTGTACTTCCAATGTTTTCAAATGATACCAGGCATAATTGCTAATTAACTAAATATGATATTTTTACTCATACATTCGTTGCATTTTTATTTTAAGAAGGCACACGAAACGAACCCCAAACAGTTTTAATGGTACATCAGGGTTGCAGCATAACGTAACTAGAAACGGTTAATTTAAATTTTATCTATGAAAGAAGCGCCTTAAATTAGCAAATCGTCGACAAGAAATGGCAAAACATCATTTGTTAATTAGTTATATGGTTTCTGTTTTTCATCACGTGCGTTATATTTATAGACATATCATTCATTATTACCGTTCAAACGAACGTGTTTTTGTACAAATGTATGGTATCACATTTCCAAACGAATACTTGCGAATAGCTTATTTAAGTGCTTCAACGTGGTATTTGTGATTTACTTAGTTATTTACGAACTTTTTTGTCTTTAAATATTATATTTCTCATGAAACACATACATATATGTACATGATAAAAGATGATTAGTGTGAAATATTATACTTTACTAGCATGTTAAGATTTACAACTTTTAAGTATATTAGTATATTAAGATTTTTTTTTATATATTCTAACAATAAATATTGGCCCTATTAACCATAATGAATTTTCTTTCTAAATACTTTTTAAATTTGAAGTTTTTATATATTTGTTTGTTCTGCAGTCTACTAACTTATTTACTTTCTTTTAATTAAAACAATGTCACAATGTGATATATAAATAATTAATATTTTTATGTATAAAATGAAAAATAAGTTGGTTTATGTAGAGTGTGAAGGGTAGTAGATAAGAAAAGGGAGTTAGGACAAAGAGGGTTATATCTGTAGTCCACGCGTCAAGCCTGTATTCACTGACAACGTGTTTGCTAATCAATTATTAATATAATAGAATGGAAATATGTTATCGACTGGATATATGTGTTTGTTAATATTGTACAAGAGCAGTATGAAAATGTAAATAACTTCATATTCATACATTATAAACTAAATGGACTGACAACTGACAGTGACTATAATAAGGTTGGAAATCCGACAGCCACTTATATACGTCCAAGGGTGTGTTGATGACCAATTTACGGCGCTGACGGTGACTATTATGAAGTTGGGTGCATCCGTCAGTCACTTCTATACGTCCAAGGGTGTGTTGATGACCGATTTATGTTGCTGACAGTGGCTAAAATAAAGTTGGGAGCATCCGTCAGTCACTTATATACGTCCAACGGTGTGTTGATGACCGATTGACGGCTCTGACAATGACTATAATGAAGTTGGGTGCATCCCTCAGTCACTTATATACGTCCAAGGATGTGTTGATGACCGATTGACGGTTCTGACAGTGACTATAATGAGGTTAGGTGCATCAGCCAGTTACTTATATACGTCCAACGGTGTGTTGATGACCGATTGACGGCTCTGACAGTGACTATAATGAGGTTGGGTGCATCCGTCAGTCACATATATACGTCCAAGGGTGTGTTAATGACCGATTTACGGCTCTGACAGTTACTATAATGAGGTTGGGTGCATCCGTCAGTCACTTACTTATATATGTCATAAGGTGTGTTGATGACCGATTTACGGCTCTGACATTGACTATACGGAGGTTTGGTGCATCCGTCAGTCAATTAAATACGTCCAAGGATGTGTTGATGACCGATTGACGGCTCTGACAGTGACTATAATGAGGTTGGGTGCATCCGTCAGTCAATTATATACGTCCAACGGTGTATTGATGACCGACTGACGGCTCTGACAGTGACTATAATGAGGTTGGGTGCATCCGTCAGTCACATATATACGTCCAAGGGTGTGTTGATGACCGATTTACGGCTCTGACAGTTACTATAATGAGGTTGGGTGCATCCGACAGTCACTTATATACGTCCAAGGGTGTGTTGATGGCCGATTTACGGCTCTGACAGTGACTATAATGAGGTTGGGTGCTTCCGTCAGTCAATTATATACGTCCAAGGGTGTGTTGATGACCGATTTACGGCTCTGACAGTGACTATAATGAGGTTGGGTGCATCCGTCAGCCACATAATTATATACGTCAAAGGGTGTTGATGACCGATATATGTCTCTGACAGTGGCTAAAATGAGGTTTGGGGCATCCGTCAGTCACTTATATACGTCCTAGGGTGTGTTGATGACAGATTGACGGCTCTGACAGTGACTATAATGAGGTTTGGTGCATTCGTCAGTTACTTATATAAGTCCAAGGGTGTTCTGATGACCGATTTACGGCTCTGACAGCGGCTATTAAGAGGTTGGGTGCATCCGTAAGTCACATATATACGTCCTAGGGTGTGTTGATGACAGATTTACAGCTCAGACAGTGGCTATAATGAGGTTTGTTGTCCGTCAGTCACTTATATGCGTCCAAGGGTAAGTTGTTGACCGATTTACACATCTGACAGTGACTATAGCTAGGTTGGGTGCATCCGTCAGTCACTTATATACGTCCTAGGGTGTGCTGATGACCGATTGACGGCGCTGACAGTGACTATAATGAGGTTGGGTGCATCCATCAGTTAATTATATACGTCCAAGGGTGTGCTGATGACCGATTTACGGCTCTGACAGTCAGTGGCTAAAATGAGGTTGGGTGCATCCGTCAGTCACTTATATACGTCCTACGGTGTGTTGATGACCGATTTACGGCTCTGACAGTGACTATAATGAGGTTGGGTGCATCCGTTAGTCACTTATATACGTCCAAGGGTGTGTTGATGACCGATTTACGGCTCAGAGAGTGACTATAATGAGGTTGGGTGCATCTGTCAGTCACTTATATGCGTCCAAGGGTGTGTTGGTGACCGATTTACGGCTATGACAGTTTTGTTTTAAACTTATTTATTTTACTTCGATTGTGAAACAAGTTCTTACAACTTAGACAAATCACACTCGAAGGCTCTGACAGTGACTGTAATGGGGTTGGGTGCATCCGTCAGTCACTTATATACGTCCAAAGGTGTGTTAATAACCGATTTACGGCTCTGACAGTCAGTGGCTATAATGAGGATGGGTGCATCCGTCAGTCACTTATATACGTCCAAGGGTTTGTTGATGACCGATTAACAGACCTGACAGTGGCTATAAAGAGGTTGGATGCATCCGTCCAATGGTGTGTTGATGACCGATTAACTGTTCTGACAGTGGCTATAATGAGGTTGGGTGCATCCGTGCAAGGGTGTGCTGATGATCGATTGACAGCTCTGACAGTTACTATAATGAGGTTGAGTGCATCCGTCAGTCACTTATATATGTCCAAGGGTGTGCTGATGACCGATTTACGGCGTTGACAGTGGCTATAATGAGGTTGGGTGCATCCGTCAGCCACATATATACCTCATAGGGTGTGTTGATGACCGATTGACGGCTCTGACAGTGACTATAATGAGGTTGGGTGCATCCGCCAGTAACTTGTATAATTCCATTGGTGTGTTGATGACCGATTTACAGCTCTGACAGTGGCTATAATGAGGTTGGGTGCATCCATTAGTCACTTATATACGTCCAAGTGTGTGTTGATGACCGATTTACGGCTCTGACAGTGATTATTATGAGGTTGGGTGCATCCGCAATTCACTTATATACGTCCAATGGTGTTGATGACCGATTTACAGCGCTTACAGTGACTATAATGATGTTGGGTGCATCCGTCAGTCACTTATATACGTCCTACGGTGTGTTGATGACCGATTGACGGCTCTGACAGTGGCTATAATGCGGTTCGGTGCATTCGTCAGTCACTTATACACGTCCTATGATGTGTTGATGACCGATTTACGGCTCTGAAAGTGACTATAATGAGGTTGGGTCCATCCGTTAGTCACTTATATACGTCCTAGGGTGGTGTTGATGACCGATTGACGGCACTGACAGTGGCTATACTGAGGTTGGGTGCATCCGTCAGTAACTTATATACGTCCAAGGGTGTGTTGATGACGGATTTACGGCTCTGACAATGACTATAATGAGGTTGGGTGCATCCGCCTGCCACTTATATACGTTCAAGGTTGTGTTGATGACCGATTTACGGCTCTGAAAGTGGCTATAATGGGGTTGGGTGCACCCGTCAGTCAATTATATACGTCCAAGGGTGTGTTGATGACCGATCGACGGCTCTGACAGTGGCTATAATGAGGTTGGGTGCATTCGTCAGTCACTTATTTACGTCGAAGGGTGTGCTGATGACCGATTTACGCTGCTGACAGTGATATTTATGAGGTTGGGTGCATCCGTCAGTCATTTATATACGTCCAAGGGTGTGTTGATGACCGATTGACGGCTCTGACAGTGACTATAATGAGGTTGGGTGAATCCGTCAGTCACTTATATAAGTCCAAGGGTGTGTTGATGACCGATTTATGGCGCTGACAGTTACTATTATGAGGTTGAATGCATACGTCAGTCACTTATATACGTCCAAGGATGTGTTGATGACCGATTTACGTCTCTGACAGTGGCTATAATGAGGTTGGGTGCATCCGTCAGTCACTTATATAAGTCCAAGGGTGTGCTGATGACCGATTTACAGCGCTTACAGTGGCTTTAATGATGTTGGGTGCATCCGTTAGTCACTTATATACGTCCAAGGGTGTGTTGATGACAGATTTACGGCTCTGACAGTGACTAAAATGGGGTTGGGTGCATCAGTCAGTCACTTATATACGTCCAAGAGTGTGTCTATGACCGATTTACGGCTCTGAGAGTCGGTGGCTATAATGAGATTGGGTGCATCCGTAAGTCACATATATATGTCAAAGGGTGTGTTGATGGCCGATTGACGGCTCTGACAGTGGCTATAAAGAGGTTTGATGCATCCGTCCAAGGGTGTGTTGATGACCGATTTACGGCTTTGACAGTTACTATAATGAGGTTGGGTGCATCCGTCATTCACTTATATACCTCCTAGGGTGTGTTGATGACCGATTGACGGCTCTGACAGTGACTATAATGAGGTTGGGTGCATTCGCCAGTCACTTATATACGTCCTAGGGTGTGTTGATGAAAGATTTACGGCGTTGAAAGTGGCTATAATGAGGTTGGGTGCATCCGTCAGTCAATTATATACGTCCAATGGTGTGTTGATGACCGATTTACGGAGCTGACAATGGCTATAATGAGGTTCGGTGCATCCGTCAGTCACTTATATACGTCCAAGGGTGTGCTGATGGCCGATTGACGTCTTTGGCAGTGACTATAATGAGGTTGGGTGCATCCGTCAGTCACTTATATACGTCCATGGGTGTGTTGATGACAGATTGACGGCTATGACATTGGCTATTATGAAGTTGGGTGCATCCGCCACTCACTTATATACGTCCAAGGGTGTGTTGATGATTGATTTACGACTCTGACAGTGGCTATAATGATGTTGGATGTATCCGCCAGTGACTTATATGCGTCCAAGTGTTTGTTGATGACCGATTTACGGCTCTGACAGTGACTATAATGGGTTGGGTGCATCCGTCAGTCACTTATATACGTTTAATGGTATGTTGATGACCAATTTACGGTTCTGACAGCGACTATAATGAGGTTGGGTGCATCCGCCAGTTACTTATATACGTCCAAGGGTGTGTTGATGACCGATTTACGACTCTGACAGTGGCTATAATGCGGTTGGGTGCATCCGTCAGTCACTTATATACGTCCTATGATGTGTTGATGACTGATTTACGGTTCTGACACTGACTATAATGAGGTTGGGTGCATCCGCCAGTCACTTATATACGTCCAAGGGTGTGTTGATGACCGATTGACGGCTCTGACAACGGCTAAAATGAGGTTGGGTGCATACGTCAGTCACTTATATACGTCCTAAGGTGGATTGATGACCGATTGACGACGCTGACAGTGACTATAATTGTGTTGGATGTATCCGTCAGTCACTTATATACGTCTTATGGTGTGTTGATGACCTATTTACGGCACTGACAGTGGCTATAATGAGGTTTGGTGCATCCGTCAGTCACTTATATACGTCATAGGGTGTGTTGATGACCGATTGACGGCTCTAACAGTGGCTATAATGCGGTTTGGTGCATCCGTCAGTCACTTATAATACGTCCTATGATGTGGTGATGACCGATTTACGGCTCTGAAAGTGACTATAATGAAGTTGGGTCCATCCGTCAGTCACTTATATACGTCCTAGGGTGGTGTTGATGACCGATTGACGGCGCTGACAGTGGCTATAATGAGGTTGGATGCATCCGTCAGTAACTTATATACGTCCAAGGGTATGTTGATGACCGATTTACGGCTCTGACAATGACTATAATGAGGTTGGGTGCATCCGCCTGCCCCTTATATATGTCCAAGGGTGTGTTGATGACCGATTTACGGCTCTGAAAGTGGCTATAATGAGGTTTGGTGCATCCGTCAGTCACTTATATACGTCCAAGGGTGTGTTGATGACCGATTGACGGCTCTGACAGTGACTATTATGAGGTTGGGTGAATCCGTCAGTCACTTATATAAGTCCAAGGGTGTGCTGATGACCGATTTACGGCGCTGACAGTTTCTATAATGAGGTTGAATGCATCCGTCAGTCACTTATATACGTCCAAGGATGTGTTGATGACCGATTTACGTCTCTGACAGTGGCTTTAATGAGGTTGGGTGCATCCGTCAGTCACTTATATAAGTCCAAGGGTGTGTTGATGACCGATTTACGGCGCTGACTCTGACTGTAATGAGGTTGAATGCATCTGTCAGTCACTTATATACGTCCAAGGGTGTGTTCATGACCGATTGACGGCTCTGACAGTGGCTATGAATAGGTTGGGTTCATCCGTCAGTCACTAATATACGTCCAAGGATGTGTTCATGACCGATTGACGGCTCAGACAGTGGCTATAATGAGGTTGGGTGCATCCGCCAGTCACATATTTACGTCCAAGGATGTGTTGATGACCGATTGACGGTTCTAACAGTGACTATAATGAGGTTGGATGCTTCCGCCAGTCACTTATATACGTCCAAGGATGTGTTGATGACCGATTGACGGTTCTAACAGTGACTATAATGAGGTTGGATGCTTCCGCCAGTCACTTATATACGTCCAAGGGTGTGTTGATGACCGATTGACGGCTCTGACAGTGACTATAATGAGGTTGGATGCATCCGCCAGTCACTAATATACGTCCAAGGGTGTGTTGATGACCGATTGACGGCTCTGACAGTGACTATAGTGAGGTTGGGTGCATCTGTCAGTCACTTATATACGTCCAAGGGTGTGTTAATGACCGATTTACTGCTCTGACAGTCAGTGGCTATAATGAGGTTAGGTGCATCCGTCTGTCACTTATATACGTACAAGGGTGTGTTAATGACAGAATGACGGCTTTGACAGTGACTATAATGAGGTTGGGTGCATCCGTCAGTCACATATATACGTCCAAGGGTGTGTTGATGACCGATTGACGGCTGTAACTGTGACTATAATGAGGTTGGATGCATCCGCCAGTCACTTATATACGTCAAAGGGTGTATTGATGACCGATTGACGGCTCTGACAGTGACTATAATGAGGTTGGGTGCATCCGTCGGTCACTTATATACGTCCAAGGGTGTGTTGATGACCGATTTACTGCTCTGACAGTCAGTGGCTATAATTAGGTTAGGTGCTTCCGTCAGTCACTTATATACGTACAAGGGTGTGTTAATGACCGATTGACAGCTTTGATAGTGACTAAAATGAGGCTGGGTGCATCCGTCAGTCACTAATATACGTCCAAGTGTGTGTTGAGTACCGATTTACGGCCCTGACAGTCAGTGGCTATAGTTAGGTTAGGTGCATCCGTCAGTCACTTATATACGTACAAGGGTGTGTTAATGACCGATTGACAGCTTTGACAGTGACTATAATGAGGTTGGATACATCCATCAGTCACTTATATACGTCCAAGCGTGTGTTGATGATCGAATTACGACAGTGACTATAATGAGGTTGGGTGCATCCGTCAGTGACTTATATACGTCCTAGGGTGTGTTGATGACCGATTGACGGCTCTGACAGTGACTATAATGAGGTTGGGTGCATCCGCCAGCCACTTATATACGTCCAAGGGTGTGTTGATGACCGATTTACGGCACTGAGAGTGACTATAATGAGGTTGGTTGTATACGCCAGTCACTTATATACGTCCAAGTGTGTATTGATGACCGATTGATTGCTCTGACAGTGACTATAATGAGGTTGGTGCATCCGTCAATCACTTATATACGTCCTAGCGTGTGTTGATGACCGATTTATGACTCTGACTCTATTTTTATTTACTCTATTGTATTTGACTTTATTGCTTTTTTTACTCTATTGTAATGGACTCTTTTTCTTATGACTCTATTGTTATGGACCCTATTGTTATTGTCTCTATTGCTATTGACTCTATTGCTATTGACTATATTGTTATTGACTCTATTGCTATTGACTCTATTGTTATTGTTTTATATTTTACTAAATGTGTATGTTGTTCTACTTGATGATGCCTTTAAAGGCCTCGTCCGTCGTGGGGAATTTATTTTTAATTTTATGAAACATATTTTATATTGATATACTGAAAGGAAAAAGAAACACTGGGCGTAAACGAACATATTCTCATCAATTTTCTCCTCATTATTTATCAAAACTACTTCATATTATATATAATCACTAGGTTTGTCAGTAACTATGAAAATGAGCATTATCCATTAAATACTCATGGTAATCATATGAACTTACCCGTGCCACGTGCAAAGGAAATTCATTGAAGGAAGTATGTAAACATTGCTCGTTAAATGTTAGTTCACAATTCATGATTTTTTGTAATAAATAAAGTTAATTTATGATATTTATAGTATTATTGCACTCAACTAGTAACAACATGTACTGGTTTTCATCCAAACCCGATATACAAGTATATAATGGGATCATCCTTAAGGTTAAAAATAGACATAGCAAAACT
The DNA here is from genome assembly GCA_029582155.1 of Panopea generosa. Taxonomy (NCBI): domain Eukaryota; kingdom Metazoa; phylum Mollusca; class Bivalvia; order Adapedonta; family Hiatellidae; genus Panopea; species Panopea generosa. Next base: position 8,131,658 of record CM055908.1, read on the forward strand.
AACGCCTCCATTTCATCGATAATAGTTTCAAAACGGAATAAACGTAAAAGATAATAATAACCAGAACGTTATAACAAGGTGCAATATTTGGTAAAACTGATGTTATCCAAGATGATCCAATATAAAATGACCGTTCATTTATGTGCAATAATGGGAAATGAACAACATTCTATAAAGGTTCAATAAAAGAATAACTCGAATTTATTAGCTATTCTTATCATGTGAACTGCGAGTACATTACAAAATTGATCTATTTATTCGTTTTAATTTGGTTTGTAGTTCAAATCGAGGCAGGTAGTAAAGCTGTTTAATGATAAATCGGCTTGATACCGACTATATCACGTGGGTTGCAGTGCCGATATCGACTTTATCACGTAGTTTACTGTGCCAATATCACATTTTGTGATAGGAAGAATAAAAATAAAACTATTGAAACGGTTTGATCATACGAGTTTTAAAGACGATTGCTTTAGTTTTGTCTCATTTTCCTATTGATAGAATTTTATGAAACTTCCTAATATTTAAGTTTAATGTATGTTCGTGCAATATTTGAAAAAAAAAAAAACAACAAAAAAACAACAACGCATTTTACCTTACATATTGTTTGGTATCACCTCCTCATAAATATATCCGTACTTAAAAGTTGGCGAAATAACGTAGATTAAACAAGCAATGTGAAAATATACTTATAATTGTTTACACCTAGTATTTAATTAAAACTTTACATATATGCATGCATATAATAATGATTGTCATGGAAATAGTAATTATGTGCTTGAATTTAACTGTTTAGGGTTTTTAAAAATATAATTATTTCGGCAGAGTGCCAATAGTTTTTCAATTTTGCAATAAAAATAAAGCGTTTTTTTTAATATTTTGATATAGTGTATGAATTTATTTTGCTTAAATCCTTACAAAATACTCTCTGATACCTATTCTAATGGCAGTCCAAATAAACAATACACTTCAACGCGAAAATTGAGAAAATATAGCTCTTAAAGTGTGCCATCGATAAATAAACTGCAAAATTAACGTTTTTAGACTAATTGAGCATATTTGTATAAATATGATTATAAGATTTCTATTATATTTCAAATTCAGGTTAAATTTCTATAAACAATTATTGTATACCAGTATACATATTTCATATATTGAACACAATATAAGGGACCAAATATCCGTAAACGGTTGTGCCATCCGGGTCAGTTGAAGTATTCCCTTTGTGTGCGGACTTTGTGCGCGTGAAAAACTATAGCAATCGTCCTTTAATATGAAATAGCAGTTCAAAGATGTAAGAAAACACGTTTTATTTTTATAACCGATCTTCGCGTACGTTTGGTAGTCAGAGGTGTGTTTAATAGAATAGCATTTCTAGAATTCAATATATTATGCTATGCTATGAATACAAAGATATATTAGGTCAGTTTACGTTTCTGTTACAAAGCCATTGTGAAAATGAAATATAATCTTTTCATTGCAATTTATGTCATAACTTTTCTTAGCTTTAATACCATGTTAAACACATTACATATCTAACTGTATTGTAATATTCGTCCGAAAAATACGTATCTCTTGGGGACGCTGTTAGCGAGAAACCAAGGTACTCACTATATTAAAATATCAAATCAAAAACGAAAACGTCAGATATAAAAAATCCGATAGGAACATGCGAGCCATCGCAAACTACAAAACTACGAAGATGAAAAGTCGAAACAAATAAACTATGATGGTAAAGAGTCGCCTTTTCACCATCATAGTTTCGACTTTTCACCATCGTTGTTTCGACTTTTCACCATCGTAGTTTCGACTTTTCACCATCGTTATTTCGATTTTTCATCATCGTTGTTTTGACTTTTCACCATCGTAGTTTCGTTATTTCGCTGTTTCGACTTGATTTGATTTAAAAAAAAATATGCCACGATTGCCTTAACGGGACACCGTACGAACCACTTAAAAATTGCACACAGAATCTCTCTTTCATTCGTTGTCACATTATAAAACGAGACTTTGTAAATAGACGAAGTTCTGCTCAATTATGCGATTGCGAATTTGGTAACATAAAATGCATCAGTTGTGTCCCCATTTATCCATTTCAGAAATGAAAGGCATTTTATTTAACTGCTCCACTGCATATAATTATTGTTAAATCTAATAAAAATATGAAACGGCAAAAACTCTTGAGATGAAATATTTGCAAGAATCAATAGGCTATCACAAATTGAAATTTATTGATACGAAACTAGACATGTTCCTCATAAACATATTGCGATTCACTGTTATTATCATATTTACGACTACAATAGGTGTGGCAGATAGATCTTTTCATTTAAATAAAACTGTTTTATTTAAATATAATTTTAAACACAGATTATTGCATGAATGCCAACAGCGAAATAACATATTAATCAACACACAGGTTGCCCATATTGCTTCGATCTTATTTTTGTTGAAATGTAAGTCCGTTTAAAATAAAATATTGATAAAGCAGTAAAAAAAGACACAAGTTATAAAAATAGAAGAGAAATTCTACATTCTACTTATTCAATGTCGCTGTAGTTGTAAACAAACATACATCGGATACATATTTCATAATTTTTATCAATAGGGAAAACGAAAACATTAAACCAAAGAGATTACCAACGCTTACTGAATTATAGTTTGTATCCCATAAATAATTTTGCTGTAATGAGATTATATTTACATTACTCCTTATCAATGCAAGGATATTGTGTTCATGTGGTATTTATAATCTTGTAAACTGTATGAAACGATTGTATTTTTAAGCACAAGGTATTCACTAATACGTTTAGTATTATAGATTTCCATGAATGTATTTAAAACACAAAAGAATCGCGTTCATTGTAGGAAAAAGCGAAAAAAAAAAGACATTCATTTTGTAAACGTGAAACATTTTTTTTGTTTTGGTGTGAATCAATATATCAGTAAATTGTTTACATTATCTTGCATATGCTGATTATTGGATCTATTAAACAGCTTTGTTTGATGATGAACGAAATGTATGATGATTTCAAATTCAAATATAAGTAAAATTCAAAGGCGATGACCCTGGCACATTTTCTGTATGTTTATTGTGTAAATGAATATTACATATTTAAACTTTGAGCATAATGATTTAGTAATTGTATCATTTAACTGCTCTAGTTCTTCTTAGACAGTGTCCCTTGGTGTCATTTCATATGTACTTTTATTTCATGTTTGCATGTGATGTTTGGTGACTGTATCATTACATACTGTGTCTGTTAGATATATGCATTATTAAATGGAGAACACAATTGTTTATTAAAAGCAAATGCAACGTAAACATCCTTTCCCAGGGCGGTTGCAACTGTTGTCATTTCTTCTGTATGTTGATATCTAAGCCAGTAGCAACTGTTGTCATTTATTCTGTATGTTGATATCTAAGCCGGTGGCCGTTGTTGTCATTTTTTCTGTATGTTTGTATCTAAGGCAGTAGCAACTGTCGTCATTTCTTCTATATGTTTATATCTAAGCCGGTGGCCGTTGTTGTCATTTATTCTATATGTTTGTATCTACGCCGGTGACCGTTGTTGTCATTTATTCTGTATGTTGATATCTAAGCCGGTGGCCTTTGTTGTCATTTATTATGTACGTTTGTATATAAGGCAGTAGCAACTGTTGTCATTTCTTCTATATGTTTGTATCTAAGTCGGTGGCGGTTGTTGTCATTTCTTCTATATGTTTGTTTCTAAGACGGTGTCTGTTGTTGTCATTTATTCTGTATGTTTGTATCAAAGAGATAACCATTGTTATTATTTCTTCTGTATGTTGGTATCTAATGCAGTAGCAGTGTTGTCATTTATTCTGTATGTTTGCATCAAAGAAATAACCATTGTTATTATTTCTTCTGTAAGTTGGTATTTAATGCAGTAGCAGCTGTTGTCATTTCTTCTATTTGTTTGTATCTAAGCCGGTGGCCGTTGTTGTCATTTATTCTGTATGTTTGCATCAAAGAGATAACCATTGTTATTATTTCTTCTTAAAGTTGGTATCTAATGCGGTAGCAGCTATTGACATTTCTTCTGTTTGTTGGTATCTAAGCCGGTGGCCGTTGTTGTCATTTATTCTGCATGTTTGCATCAAAGAGATAACCATTGTTATTATTTCTTCTGTAAGTTGGTATCTAATGCGGTAGCAGCTGTTGTCATTTCTTCTGTTTGTTGGTATCTAAGACGGTGTCCGTTGTTGTCATTTATTCTGTATGTTGGTATCAAAGCGATAACCATTGTTATCATTTCTTCTGTGTGTTAATATCTAAGGCGGTAGCAACTGTTGTCATTACTTTGTATGTTAGTATCTAAGGCGGTAGCAACTGTTGTCATTACTTTGTATGTTAGTATCTAAGGCAGTAGCAGCTGTTGTCATTACTTCTGTATGTCGGTATCTAAGGCGGTAGCAACTGTTGTCATTACTTCTGTGTGTTAGTATCTATGGCGGTAGCAACTGTTGTCATTACTTCTGTATGTTAGTATCTAAGGCGGTTTCAACTGTTGTCATTACTTCTGTATTTTTGTATCTAAGGCAGTAGCAGCTGTTGTCACTTCATCTGTATGTTGGTATTTAAGACGTTGTCCGTTATTGTCATTTATTCTGTATGTTGGTATCAAAGCGATAACCATTGTTATCATTTCTTCTGTATGTTGGTAACAAAGCGATAACCATTGTTATCATTTCTTCTGCATGTTAGTATCTAAGGCGTTAGCAACTGTTGTCATTACTACTGTATTTTTGTATCTAAGGCAGTATCAACTGTAGTCATATAAGCCGATGGCCGTTTTTTTTTCATTTCTTCTTTATGTTGGTATCTAAGGCGCACGCAGATGTTATATCATCTGTGTGTTGCAATCTAAGCCGGTGGCCGTTGTTATCATTTCATTTGTATGTTTGTATCAAAGTGTTGTCAACTGTTGTTATTCGATCTGCGTATTGGCAGCAAGACGGTGAATGTTGTTATCATTGCTTCTGTATATTTATATGCTTGTTCTGATGTGGGCTGTGTCTAATAGTAGATATATAGTTACTTCTTTATTTAGCTTCTTTTTAAATAAATATAATCTATATATAATATTTTGGTGCTACAATTTGTTTTAAGAGATGGTGTTTAGATTGTCAATAATCTAAACAAGTTCCCTAGCGTCCTGTTATCAATAAAGTAGACTGACATAAACTACTTTTTTTGTCGTTAGGACACTTTTTTATGGTTTTGGATATAAATGTCTCGGTATAAAAAATATATTTCATTTACAAATGTTTGATTTACATGTGCCCGTCGAAGCTTGAGACCAAGTTCACAATTTTTATAAACTGAACCTAAGTTACATGCTATGATATAATGTTCTTTAGACTATATTGCGAATATGTAAATGTTTTAAACGTATCAACATGAAATGTAGGACAATCGAACAGTAAAACAAGCACAATTCACATATGAAATATACATGTATGTGTAATCGTTATTTGCGATAAAGTATGGCACACTATGATAAAATGATCCACTGGAAACACAAACAAATTAAGATGCAGTTTTAAAGTAAGTGTACATAAGTGTTAATGAATAGTATCTGATATAAAGATCGCTTGGAAGTACATGAAGCAATGGAAGCACCAACATTGCGGACTCGGTTTTATTAAGTCTGTTCATGAAAGTAAGGAAATGTGTAACATTCCTTATGCCCCAAGCATCTGCCGTATTTTATCCAAAAGCATCATTGCATCAGAAAAAATACAAACACAGCACATAAGACATAATAAGTTTTTGTAATAGCCGATACGATTTGATAAATGGAGCCGAATGGAAGTACAGAACGTTAACAAAGTGACGAATAAAAATACTCGGTTTTATTGAAGCTGTTCATGAAGATTAATGAAACAGGTAACATCTCACAAGTCCCCTGACACCGACTATAACTATTTTCTATTTTATCAAACAGCCACGAATGAGGTCCATGATGTCATGAGTTCATAAACAATAAATACAACTAACCAAAGCGCTTCATTTCGTTGTGATACTCAATGATATCTGATAATGTTGTGATATTCAATGGAATCTGATAATGTTGTGATGCTCAATGGTATCTGATAACGTTGTGATATTCAATGTTATCTGATAATGTTGTGATATTCAATTGGTATCTGATAATGCTGTGATACTCAATGGTATCTGATAATGTTGTGATATTCAATGTTATCTGATAATGTTGTGATACTCAATGGTATCTGATAATGTTGTGATATTTAATGGAATCTGATAATGTTGTGATATTCAATGGTATATGATAATGTTGTGATATTCAATGTTATCTGATAATGTTGTGATATTCAGTTGGTATCTGATAATGTTGTGATACTCAATGGTATCTGATAATGTTGTGATACTCAATGGTATCTGATAATGTTGTGATATTCAATGGTATCTGATAATGTTGTGATATTCAAATGGTATCTGATAATGTTGTGATATTCAATGGTATCTGATAATGTTGTGATACTCAATGGTATCTGATAATGTTGTGATACTCAATAGTATCTGATAATGTTGTGACATTTAATTGGTATCTGATAATGTTGTGATATTCAATTGGTGTCTGATAATGTTGTGATATTCAATGGTATCTGATAATGTTGTTATATTCAATGGTATCTGATAATGTTGTGATATTCAATTGGTATCTGATAATGTTGTGATATTCAATGGTATCTGATTATGTTGTGATATTCAATGGTATCTGATAATGTTGTGATATTTAATTGGTATCTGATAATGTTGTGATATTCAATGGTATCAGATAATGTTGAAAATCGTATATCAATATGATGCACATATGAAAATAAAACGGTGTTACTGTTACTAACGTATGGATACGCACATTATGGCTGTCAATTGAGGGTTCAACAACAGGAACGTGTGCTTCATTTACACCTCCACGTCTCGTTTAGAAATAGCGATGAGAGCTATGGTGTAGACAGGCTTCCCTTCTTTCAGTATCTAAATTCTATACACTTTTTACATGCAATTCATTATCTCAATTATTAGAGATACAGAGATTTTCTGTACTCAATTTGCAGTCAGTAAGAATACAAAAAGAATAGTTCAAATTAGATATCTCAGCTTTATATAAACATATTGAATTTTCGTAAACGTTATTAAAAGATAAGACGCATTTATTTTTACATTCGTTGTTATTGATGTTAGCATCTGGCTTACACTTTATCAAGCTTTGTTCAATCACTCATAAAATACATTAACTAGCGCAGAACGAGTTGTATTCACCAGTTCTCAAGAATATAACCTGGCTTAAAAACAAAGCCCATTGTATTAAACGAAAATGTTCAAATACATTAAATATATTTCATTCTGTATCGAATGTTACCAGTACGAGTCGCATAAAGCCTACTTAACCAACTAATATGATGTGTACAAATATCTTTTATTTCGATTTCAAAATATGCTCAGAGCTTTTGCAACTTGCTGTCGATCGATTCCAACTCTTGGGTAGCTCATATTAGAGGTTGTGGTCCATCAGGTTGAGTCCTTTACATTGTTATATAATTAAAATAATTGAAATATTTTGGGAAAAGTATGAAAACGATACTGTTCTTAATAGCAATTCATAAAAGAAAACGCCACGAATAAAACTTCATCAAGAATGTGTATCTATTTTCACCAACTATTTAGAACAGTATTAACGTGATAATTTGGAATAAACTGAATGCATTGTTTCTCCAACATTACAAAAATACATTTACATATACAACAAGAGAGATAGCGTAGTATATTTCAAATATATTTGTTATCAGTCGTGTTTATGATTACAATCATTACTGCATAAATACATAGAAAGCAAAACAGAGCTCTCCATTGTATATCTCACTTTTGCGTGTTTCGTTAAGCGTTCATTGCGGCTGTTACATTGACTTGGCGTATGTGTATTTAATGATTCAGAACAAATTGAACGATAAATAATTAATTCTAGATCAAACTACTTTAGGTTATCGGATAATATTGTTTTTCATATGTACTTACTTTACAAATTCACCCTTTGATATATTTAGTTTATATTAATATTTTTAGCTCGATTGCAATGAAAACCGCTCTCGAGTCCGCTTCCTGGGTAAAAGCAGAACTGGGTGTTTTTTTTTATTAGAGGCATCAGGTCAATCTGGGGATCGACCCACAACCTCTGAAGTGAGCGGCCAACACTCTATCCATTACACTGCCATATAATATAAGCAATAAAAAAATTATAAATTTATAATTTCCTTAATTATTTATTTAAAGTTTTAGTTCCAAAAGTAACAATAATTTAAATATATATTTAGCAAGAATATAATCTCCCTAGTTCAGATCGTATTGCTTAAAGGTTTAGGATAAGCATTTGTATTAGCCTTACATTAGCCTGTATGTACTTTTACTATATCTGTATGCTCCGAGCAATAAAAAGTGTTTAATCTTTTGTTAATCATTTATGATACACACTACACACTATTTATGTGTTTGTTTTGTTTTCCAAATATTTCAACATAGCGAGAATGCTATCTCGAGTTAGATATCCATATGCGACGTACTTACAATTAAATATAACAATAAACAAGCTTAACGTGTCACACAAGAGATGTAGAATTTGCCGAAAACTACTACTACACCAGCATCGCAAAACAACAATAATAACACTGGCGTTCGAACAGGGAAAAAAGACAGTTTCAACCGAAAAACGGATACACGCGTGCACATAACTTCGCTATACCTATCGTCGTCACATGCCATGAGGAGATATGATATCATAAAGAACAGCACCATACTTAACTCCAAGTGTAGACAGTATTAACTATTTCATGATGACAGATTAAAATATTCTTTGAAATTGGTAACGATTTGTAAAACAACATTAGCAAGAAAATAGTAATGCTACAAGAGGATGTATTCAATGACTTTACTAATGCCTGGTTTTGGTTTCACTGAAAATCTCGATCTGAGATTTTCCTCAACTCAAGTTTTTGAAATGCTATAACTCTATTGGCATTGATCACATCCTTAACCGATGAGTGCAAGATTTGCTATGACATTAATCATGTATGAGCATCAATGTGTAACGAGTTCAAATCACCATTAATAAAAAAATAATATTTTTGAGTTGAGGAAAATTTCAGATGATTTGTGAAATCGGACCCAGAACAGTAAGAGAAGAACAACAATATTTACAAAAAAAACTTAATATGCGCCCTAAACGTAAAATAGCTTGAAGATAAATTCGTCACTACTGAGCCGCGTTTACCGCCTAAACAGACAGGAATGCAATGAACTTAGTCAAAATAGTGTAGGTGCATCACCAACAACTGGACAAAAGTAAATACTGACACAGAAGTGGGGTTAAGGTAGTCGAACACCCATATTTGATTGATCATATAATAGTAAAATATACGAAAATTAACATAGACAAATATCTGTACCTGTATTTCTTTCTGCGCAAACCGGCATGAATGTTTACAATTTGTTGTTTTCAAAACAACCTCGTTGTAATGATTAGATGTAAAGGTAACACAATTTGTGTTTCATTTGTATAAACTTTGCAGTCCTTACACAGGAATTAAAATAATTAATTTAAAAAGATTATTAAAACATTTTTTTTGAATAAGTGTTGACTATTTTATAAGGGAAAAATGGCAAAAATCGTTCGAAAACTCCGTAAGCCTAAAGGGATGCTGTATACGAGAAACTACGATACTGTATACAAAATTAAAATCTAAAACGATAACTGAGACTTCATAGAACACGCGTCCATACTTCTTTTTATCATTTAAGCCATATGTCAAAAATCCGATAACGAACTACTTTAAATATGTGCTTTTGTTAAAAATACAGAAGGGCTACTGTGGTGAAATAATTTAGTTATTAGTTCATTACGATGACGATTACGAAAATAACGAATATACAGAATACGAACTATTTGAAAAAATGTATAGCCATGTAGAGACATTTAGACCAACTGAGGATAATTAACAATACCGATATAAAAACATGCTTTGTGTTACATTCGTTGCAGTTACGAAATTATATTAAAGTTTCCTTTTGAAATAAATTTTAAAATTATCCGAAATGATCATCTGCTCATTGTTGTGGTTAAATGACATAAGCTTGGTGATATCCGAGTTTCCGTGACTAAATGTAAATTAGGAGTAATTCATTGGTATGGGACAATGCATTCTTCACAGGCGAAACTACTCAACATTGTGTACTGCTACCGTTGCCTAATAATTGAACAAGTTCATTATGCATGTCACATGATAAACGTTGCACATCGACGACTGTTCTAGAAAAAACCTAAAAACCTAATTTTGGATGATTTGAACGCTGTATGTGAAAAAGTGACACCTACTTTCACTTTGAGCAAATTTGTGAATTGGAAGCACTTAATGTATTTTGATGTATTTTGCATTTTTGTGTTCTGCTGCAATTAAATATGACTTCTAGAAATTCTCATGGAGTTCGGAATACAAATGTAAGTACTATAGTTCCAATATTACGGTGAAATTAATGGTGGACCAGCTTCAGATAGTACGTAACTAGCTGAAATAAAGTGTGAACAATGACCTAGCCCACTGCCCACGTTATATAACCGCAATATTGTTGAAGAACAATACAGGCATACCAAACGAGTATAACATTATTATATTTAAAGGGGGCGGGGGGGGGGGGGGTGGGGGGGGGTGGGGGGGGGGGTTATCGGTAGTTTTATCTTAATGTATGCGATGATTTACCGGAGGTATACTCCTATCAAAAATAAAAACAAATGTAAGAGTCTGCTTAAATGCTGAAATATTTAATTTCATGTATGCATCATGTGGTTGATTTTCAGAAAGGAAGACATATTCCATGTTCTCACTACATGTACAGAAACAACACTTTAACATACAGATGAGGAAAAACCATCAACACATCGAGGGATAACAGACGATCAGTTAATCTAACCATTGTGTCCTTCGATGCGAGAAGGTTAACCGGTGCCCGAGGCCACCTTATCTCCGCAAGTTACTGATCCCTTTCTCACTTGAATCAGCGATGAGAGACGAATGATATTGAGACGAATGTCGTATATCAACCAAAACGGAGATTACGGCCGAGCAGGGAATCGATCTCACGACACCTGGGTTGATAGTAAGACGCGCTACCTATTGAGCTAACCGGGTCCTGAATCAACATATGAATAATGCAATATAAACCTAGAATTCTGAAATTTGTGGAGATCTAGCAAATTCTAAATGTTTGCCTCTTACAACATATTTAACAACAATAGCGAGCATGACAAAAATGACAGAATAAACATGATACGTAATGACTGACTGGACAATGTCAACTAACAAACATCTAAACTTTGCAATTTTAATAAATGATAATATTGATTTCTTTATTCAAACAACTGCATGATATGTTTAGTAAATGAAAGTAAATCAAAGTATCAATAAACTTAATTTCACAAATAGTGTAGGCACATCACCATAAATATTGGGTAAAAAGTTAATGGTGTTGCAGAAGTGGTTTTAAATCTTTTTTTATGCAAAATACAGTAAGATTTCCATGGTGAAATAGTTATTTATACATTATGATTTCTGAAGAAAAAAAAAGGAATAATACGAACTAATTAAAGAATTTCGTACCCATATAATGCGCTTTGACAAACTGAAAAAAACAACAACCCATAACAATATCGATATTAAAATGATCTGTTTTGTGTAATATATTTTGGTGCAATTTTACAAAATCATATCAAACGTTATTTCTTAAATAAATATTAAGATGCTGCGAAAGCAATGCACAACTTAGGTGATAAAATTAGATAAATTATCCGTTTATTTTAGTTAAATGACATTTACTTGGAGATATCCAAGGTTCTTGACTTAATGTAAATTATAAGTAATTCATTGATATAGGACATTATACGCTTCCCAAACGAGTGCAATCAGCTATGTTTATTGCACTTATTGACCCATAAATGAATATGTTCAATATGCATATCACAGGGTAAACGTTCAACTTTGATGAGTTCAAATAAAGGTTGATATTTTTGCTTATCGACAGCTGCAAACCATTCTAGAAAAACTAGAGACTTAAGGTATCATTACACAGTTGAATTTTGTTTTTTGGCTTATATAATATAAGGTCTAGGATTTCCATGTCAAAGCATAATTTCACATATAATCTATTTTAAAGTGTTTTTATTTTCATAGCAGGAAGGTATACCTACATAAAATGCATAGTAACTGGTAGGTTGACCAGCTTGTTTTTAAAAAAGGATGCAGTGACACCCTCAGATTTTTAGATAAAGAAAAAGTCTTCCAGTGATCATAAAAAACAACATATATATGTTGAGATCCTATAAACGTCACTTTTTTAACACCAGCGATATCTTAATGCAATGTATGCTATGTCAACTTTTGCTCTACTCATCTGCACTAAGAACCACTCTGAAAATATTTCAAAACCAAACTACAAAATATATTTTTATGCGAAAGAAGAAAAAGGGGTGTAACTGTGTAGTGAGACGTTAATGTTTCGTACTCGTTAATGCTTTGAAATATCGGGTCCATTCAGTGGTCGTTATTTGGTACTTCGCTCTAAAACAATCTTTATGATGATTGGATATGTATGTACTTTGTTATAAGCTGGTAAATATCCTACCTGTCAATATATGGAGAAGTAGTCACCGACATGTATAGCAATACATACATGTTGGGAAATGTCTAAATGTGTTTGATCATTTACCAGATGTATGACTCTTTTTAAAAATAGAAACAAAATTACGCATCTATATAAATACTTGGATATCTTATCTTTTATTTGCATCCTGTAAATGTAACCAATTATTAGAAAGGATTGGGGATTCCCTCTGTACACTCCATATACAGAAACAACAGATTAACGTACAAATGAGAAAAAAACATTAACAAATGAAAAAAATTTGAATCTTGATACATGCGGTGATGCAGCAAAATATATAAAGTGTTTCAAAGTGTCACCTCTTACGACAATTATGAACATGACAATAAAATGAATGGTGAAAATGACACTCATTTGGAAGATTCCCACTCTCTGACTTAATCCATATTTTTCTTACCATATCGGTTGAACATTTCAAAAGAATTCCGCCTGTCCCTGCAAATGTGTTAATACTGAACAATAAAACTACATCATCAGTTATATTTGGGAAACAGATTTTAATGCTCACGATTATTCTATTATAAATAAAGCCATACATGTATCAAGTTGGATTGTGAATAATATGATAAAACGTTTTCTAACGCAAACTTAAATCATATAAGAATATACTGTTCACGCGTATATTTTCCCCCAATTAATACAAGGTGATATTATTAGAAATTAAACCAAATTAGTATAATGCTATATCAGTATGACAGTATGATATTTGTTTATTACGCACAATTTATGTTGGACTGTATCGAATGCAAAATTTGAAGGAATATAAAAAAGTCTATCAAGCATACAATATCATCTTCAGGATTGTAAAGAATTATAAGAATTAAATTAATTTATTTTCTGTTGGTTATACATTTGTAAAGAATGACGAATCACGCACAAGTCTGACATAAAGTATTTTATTTCATTTGTGCGTGATTCGACATTCTTAACACATGCATAAAAAACAGAAAAAAATAAATTTAATCTTATAATATTGACTGACGATTACACAATTCTTGCGCTGAAAGAGTGCATGTAAATTGGTTCAAAATAATTTTCAAAATGGTTCAAAGGACCTGTGCTTTCTTGCTGCAGATGAGTAGAGCAAAGTATATACTGGACATCACTAAGTCATCACTGGTGTTAGAAATATAACTTGCATTAGCTTTTGGTGAAAATTGGTGTATTCAAGGGCATTTCTTACATAAAAAAACTTAAGGGTGTCACTGCATTCTCCGGCAATGGAAAATGGATTAAAATCTTTTCTATGTGGATTTCTTATATTGCAATTCCTGAGTCTTATTCTATATAGAACATAAAACAAAGAACTGCCTTTTGAAACCTGAATTTATTAGATTCTGGTCCATTACTTATTGTGAACCGTTTATTAATAAGAGACGCTTTTGTAATGATTACGCAGCTATATATATGTTATGCATTAAATACTTTGAATCATTTTAATTAAAATAAATGTGGAAATACTTGACAAATAATGATGCGAAAAATGATAAATGTTTGAAAACATTCATCAGATGCGGTTTGAGGGCATTACGAGAGAATGTCAATAACGCGCCGATATAGGGGAGCCAGAAGGACAACGAAAAGAAGAAAAAATAATACAAGGTAACGTCAGCAATCATTTAACATTAATCATTGTTACCCGGTGATCAAGTGATGGCTCAATATTCAGTATCTCAGCATGTTTGGTAATAAGATCAAATCCATTTTGATTCAAATAATGTCATTAATAGTGAAGAAATTGCTAAAACATCCGGAATTCCTTTATATTTATGACCGATAACCGTATCAACTTACAAATCTGTATGTAATAAATAAACCCGTAGACAAGACCAAACTGATCAACATAAATATCATGTGCAGTTTCAACTGTTTGAAATAAGATGTACCGTAATAATTTAAAAAAAAGCAAAACAACATGGGTTTGAGGTTTGGATGAAAAATGCGTTCTATGGGATAATTGTTTAACGATACTCTGTGAGAAAACAGTCATCTCAAGGGATGAAATGTTCTACCTTAACAGGAAAAGTCATTGATGATTATTTTCCTCTATCGTAATAGTAATAACCACGATCTATTTTAAGATATCTAGTTATATAATTTACACCATACATATGGTATGGGTCACCGATAGTATATGGTATCAATAGTATGTATTTGTTCGCTCCTTCTTAGGTTAATACTTATAAATGTACATGGGTATCCGGAATGATGCTCGGCATATTCATTGACGAGTTCGGTGACTTGGATTATAACCTGATGCATTATGTCGTATTAGTAATCATTTAGAAAATAAGATTTCTGTTTTGTGATTTCAAGAAAAATGCATAGCTTAGTGTATGTGATTAACTTTATGAAGTCCCTTTTCCAGGAGTCAGATCAAAGTCGAAAATGTTCTGAATGTTATATTTACCTCTATTAAAAGTTAAAAGTAAGAAAATTTCTATATCTTTATTGTAGAACAGAATAATCGATTAATATTATTTGAATGGAGGTCCAAAGCCAGTTTCAGCACATAATAGATTATATACACCAACCAGTGTTATACATGGAGAAATACCTGAGATCTCAGTAGAAGTGGCAGTTCCTTCGCAAATAATCAATGCAGTTGAATATATGTATGTTAAATATATATTTATCACAATGCACATACATACACGCCATTGTCTTGCTCTAAAACGATTGCAATGTAAAGCTACAAAGGACATATGTAATTGTAATCGTAATTTCATGTACAGGAACAACATTTACGGCGGCAACACAGCAAGAAACATTGCTTGTGGAAGTATTTGCCTGCTTCTGTGAAAGTATTCAATATCTGATAGAAAGTGAAGAATAACTATTTCATACTTAAATGACCTAAAGATGTAGTGAGTTGTGAAGTCTGCACAAACAATCATGGAACATCTTATTCATAAACTGGTGTTACTTGTTACCGATTCAATAACAAAAATCGATAACTGTTTGGCAAATCGACAACGGACTTAGCAACACAAAGAGGGCATAAAAATACAAGTAGTCTTAATGAAAGCGTAGTGATGGTGCTTACCTAAGAGCCGAGTTCAACAATTCATTAAACATAGTCATATCACAGCTTGTGTGTCTTGGAAATCATCAATGTTGTCAGATTTAATATATTATATATTTTTCTTCAGACACCAGAGCCGTTTTTCTGTAAAGGGCCTGGTATGGGAATGACTGATTTTAGGAATGCGACGCTTTATTAATCTAAACCCGGTATCGATTAACAAATACTTAATCTTAATTGTTTTGCAAGTTAAAGGTCTTTGTTGTGTTGTCATTATAATGAAATGAAAAATTAACGCAATTTTCCGTACATAATGCGTTGTGTATATTCAACTTTATTTGTGGAAAAATACCTCATAATAATTTTAAGAATAACTTTCATTCTGCAGGTAACTTGGACATTTTCCCGTATAAATACCTTTTACCAAGCTTGGGGGCTCGAATTCAGCTCGGTCATTAGACGACAGCGTCTTTGATCACTCGTTCACGGAATCAAATTGTTAACTTAATGACTTCATGTATACTGATCGTTATCGAAGACGACTAAAGCATTATGAATCAAGACACCTATATGAATTACTTATATTGACTTGTTTGGTTTATAAGATAAGTAGTAAGTAAAACACAAAGCTATCAAGAGTCTACTTGGTACTTGAATTATACTTTATTACATCCAATATGTACATCGTCTTTTATTAAGATTTAGAGGAAATGCTTGAATATAAAAATATGGGAAAACCGATAAAGTGTATTATTTCGTGACAAAGGTTATATAATTATACATATGTATTTCGATAATGAACACAGTATGCCACATTTGTTTTCGAGGGAAATTTGTCTGTAATTGAAATCACAACAACGGGATTTCTGATTTTGGGATCTTTCCAGATGCACATTCACACTGTATGATAGATAAATGGTGATAGTTATTTGTGAATAACCCGACATAAGTGTACAGCGCGTCTAGCTTCAATGCAAACCATAGACACAATATCAAGGCATCTGTCAAACCAATAAATTTGGTGTCAACCATGACTTTGGTTTTACATGCAACACATCTGGACTGTACGGACAATTTACATAGATGAATGGATAGCTTTATATGAGTAAAATCCTGTTAAAGATTCATGACTACTCATATGCTTTATAAAGGACACATTAAGAAACCTGTTAGATCATGAAGATACTGTGAAATCATATGTTATTTTATAAAGGGAGATAATTGAAATCACAACAACGGACATTCCAATATATATATATATATATATATATATGTGTGTGTGTGTGTGTGTGTGCGTGTGTGCGCGCGCGTGTGCGCGCGCGTGCGTGCGTGCGGCGTGCGTGTGTGTGTCATGAGATTACATATTAAGAATGTACTTAAGATGATACAGAAAGCCTTGAATGCATGTTGTTAACCAAACGCACAGCTATATATATGTGATTTGATTTGGGCGATGACAACGTACATATAAACTGTTTTACCGGCGTTCATATTTATCTGTTAGTCAGTTAGAATATGTATCTTGTAAATTTAGAAGTGGTCTGTACACAATTAGATGGACCAGTGAATTCGTTATCAGTCAGTCAAATACCCTTCGTCACGTCACATAAAGTGTAGAAAATATTTTATTTACTTACCGTTTGGTACAATTACTGATACCTGAATACTTGTTATTTGATAATATCACTTTTAATATTTGTCATCAAATAAAGACGTTTTATTCAACCTCCATGCAAGCTGTCATTTGTTAACTATGAAACATATTTGTGTTTGCTGGGCACTTGATGTCGTGGATTCCGATCCAGTAAACACTACTGCCACTTGTGTAACCAGCTGTATACCAATATAACATCCGATCAACACAATTAATATCGAATAGTATTAGACTGCAGAGCAGAACCAGCTTTCTCGCTTAGGTCCGTTACAAAGTATTAGACTGCAGAGCGGAACCAGCTTTCACGCTTATGTCCGTCATATAGTATTAGACTGCATAGCGGAACCAGCTTTCACGCTTAGGTCCGTCACATAGTATTTGACTGCAGAGCGGAAACAGCTTTCACGCTTAGGACCGTAACATAGTATTAGACTGCAGAGCGGAAACAGTTTTCACGCTTAGGTCCGTCACATTGTATTAGACTGCAGATTGGAACCAGATTTCACGCGTAGTATTAGACTGTAGAGCGGAACCAGCTTTTACGCTTAGGTCCGTCACATAGTATTAGACTATAGAGCGGAACCCGCTTTCACGCTTAGGACCGTCACATTGTATTAGACTGCAGATTGGAACCAGCTTTCACACTTAAGTCTGTCACGTAGTATTAGACTGTAGAGCGGAACCAGCTTTCACGCTTAGGTCTGTCACGTAGTATTTGACTGCAGAGCGGAACCAGCTTTCACATTTGGGTCCGTCACATAGTATTAGACTGCAGAGCGGAACCAGTTTTCACGCTTAGGTCCGTCACATATTATTAGACTGCAGAGCGGAAACAGCTTTCACGCTAAGGTCCGTGACATAGTATTAGACTGCAAAGCGGAACCAGCTTTCACGCTTAGGTCCGTGACATAGTATTAGACTGCAAAGCGGAACCAGCTTTTACGCTTAGGTCCGTCACATAGTATTAGACTATAGAGCGGAACCCGCTTTCACGCTTAGGACCGTCACATTGTATTAGACTGCAGATTGGAACCAGCTTTCACACTTAAGTCTGTCACGTAGTATTAGACTGTAGAGCGGAACCAGCTTTCACGCTTAGGTCTGTCACGTAGTATTTGACTGCAGAGCGGAACCAGCTTTCACATTTGGGTCCGTCACATAGTATTAGACTGCAGAGCGGAACCAGTTTTCACGCTTAGGTCCGTCACATATTATTAGACTGCAGAGCGGAACCAGCTTTCACGCTTAGGTCCGTGACATAGTATTAGACTGCAAAGCGGAACCAGCTTTCACGCTTAGGTCCGTCACATAATATTAGACTGCAGAGTGGAACCAGCTTTCACGCTTAGGTCCGTCACATTGTATTAGACTGCAGAGCGGAAACAGCTTTCACGCTTAGGTCCGTGACATAGTATTAGACTGCAAAGCGGAACCAGCTTTCACGCTTAGGTCCGTCACATAATATTAGACTGCAGAGTGGAACCAGCTTTCACGCTTAGGTCCGTCACATTGTATTAGACTGCAGAGCGGAAACAGCTTTCACGCTTAGGTCCGTAACATAGTATTAGACTGCAGAGCGGAACCAGCTTTCACGCTTAGGTCCGTCACATAGTATTAGACTGCAGAGCGGAACCAGCTTTCACGCTTAGGTCCGTCAAATTGTATTAGACTGCAGAGCGGAACCAGCTTTCACACTCAGGTCCGTCACATAGTATAAGACTGCAGAGCGGAACCAGCTTTCACGCTTAGGTCCTTCACACAGTATTAGACTGCAGAGCGGAAACAGCTTTCACGCTTAGGTCCGTGACATAGTATTAGACTGCAGAGCAGAACCAGCTTTCACGCTTAGGTCCTTCACATAGTATTACACTGCAGATTGGAACCAGCTTTCACGCTTAGGTCCGTCACATAGTATTACACTGCAGATTGGAACCAGCTTTCACGCTTAGGTCCGTCACATAGTATTACACTGTAGAGCGGAAACAGCTTTCACGCTTAGGTCCGTCACATAGTATAAGACAGCAGAGCGGAACCAGTTTTCACGCTTAGGTCCGTCACATTGTATTAGACTGCAGATTGGAACCAGCTTTCACGCTTAGGTCTGTCACGTAGTATAAGACTGCAGAGCGGAACCAGCTTTCACGCTTAGGTCCGTCACATTGTATTAGACTGCAGAGCGGAAACAGCTTTCACGCTTAGGTCCGTGACATAGTATAAGACTGCAGAGCGGAACCAGCTTCACGCTTAGGTCCGTCACATAGTATTAGACTGCAGAGCAGAAACAGCTTTCACGCTAAGGTCCGTGACATAGCATTAGACTGCAGAGCGGAACCAGCTTTTACGCTTAGGTCCGTCACATTGTATTAGACTGCAGAGCGGAAACAGCTTTCACGCTTAGGTCCGTCACATAGTAATGATATTTTAGCACGTTGGTTGGTCAGCAGTTTCAGGAAAATTTGAACGACATCACAGTTTTGTAAGCGTTTATTAGCTATGACTTGGTTCGGGTGGTAGATAAACTAGAATTGAATTGTCTACATGGTTTTGTTATTGAGGATGCTTTTATGCATTCCCACACGCGATTGGTCGATTTATAAGAGCAGAAATAATTGCATTGTACATGGTAAATGTGCCACGGTCATTGAAGTACTTCCGTCGCATATCTGAGTAAAAGCTATAAAATTCAAAAGTTTTTACGATACTTTGCCTGATACCTGGTCTTCATTGGCTTAGTTTTGTAGATCACGTCGTGTTTTGTATTACAGAAATACTTTTTGATGTTTGACGACATGTATGAACTATTAAAAGGCCGCTGTTTTCTTTGACTCCGCCGTTGTAAGTAACTCAGGGAACATTCAAAACTCCAACCTGGTATGCAATTTAGTATCATATGACTGCTTGGTTTATAACTTGTGACAGCATTTTTTACCATACAAACACTTGATTGTTAATGCATGTGAAAGTAAATACATAATACATAAATTATTTTAGCTCAGTCGGTAACGCGTTTTCCTATCAATTTAAGGGTTTTGAGTTCGAATCCACGCCAGGTCAAGTTTTCGTGATGATTGATATACGACACTGCATCTCCATTTATTTCGTCTCTCATCGCTGATTCAAGTTGGAAAGTTATCAGTGATGAGTATACCCGAGTATTGGTTAACATTCCAAGATCCCAGCATCGCCATGGACCGGCCAGTAACAAAACAAAAAATATGATTGTGTTCATGCGGGCCTCTAAATTCGGAGTTTTCTCTGTCCTCATGTCATTAAACGAAACGATTGTATGCACACGTGTATTGCGTAACATGCTTATATAAACATACACATATACATAAAACAATCATTGCTGCTTTAGTACAAACATACATGAACTCCATGACTTTATAGAATTCAGTGAGCAATACAATCGTTATTAATGATGTGACAAGATGGAATAAGGACACATACCGAGCGCTTTTGTCCTTTTATGTCTTTGGGAAGAGGAAGTCTCCATCATTGTTTTCCCATTCTTTCCGGACGACGTGCAATCAAAGATAATCCGACAACATTCTTGTCACGTATATGTTAACAGAATTAATTCTATTACACCATGTTTTACACTTCTGACCTATACTATTTGCTTGCCGACTTTGTCAGATCTGCCTACGCGCGTGTTATGTATCTATATCATGCAACTTATTTCGTTTTATCTGACAAATAGGAAATGGCAAAGTTTGCTTAAGAAGTCAACATTAACCTCTGTGTGTGCAATCACTTGATTAAAACAATGTAGAAACTAATTAATGTGCACCATGATAATATGATGAATTCAATCGATATCGAGACACCACCTGCTAAACCTCTAATTGCGTATCCTAATGTGGTTTCCATGTAAACGGGGAAGTGAACCTGTGGTTATAAGCTCTCTGCTAAGTTAAAAATTGACTAAGTACCTGTTAAGGTTTAGGTTACACAGTATTACCGTTATGTATTTAATAATTAGCGATCATGAGTTTTATGTATGTAATGTCATGCCAATGTGAATAATTTGATAGTTGAAAAAAAGTTAAAAAAAAGACTATGTCACGTACAGAAGCATTAAATATACAATATAAGGTACTGCTTCAAATATTTATATATTTATCAAAGGAAGTATTACAGGATATTCCAAAATTTTAGAATTGATAAAAAACATTTTTTCTCAATATATCATGCATATAGATACTCACTTATACTGTATTGCAATAAAAATATCGTTTATAACATGCCAAAAATACATTATTAAGGGTGTTCCTAACGTGGCATGCGCGCCAATGTCAGATTAAAATAGATGTCCTGCTTACAATTGCAATGTCTTTTGTGACTATCAAATAAGTTCATTTCATTTTTCTATTTGGTCCTTTAAGCTGTTTAACGTATTACTGAATTATATATCTCCGAAAAAGTACGAATGACGACGTGTTAAGTTAAGTTCTGTCTATTTTTAGAAAAATGTATTTTTTTTGTTTCAATTTTACCATTCTGATTAAAATATCGTTTTGTCATGTTGTGATTGAATAATATTTCAAACCATTAAGATATCATCGTAATGCGATGCTCTGTATCTACTTAAAAATAATTTTATTTTTAAAACCCTTAAAGCCTTTTTTGTCCCGATATACTTCCTTTAAAGTGAGGGCAATACACGAGAACACACTATGTGGTGTAACATCATTGATGCAGGGTATAAGCAATCGTTTTTTCTAATTTCTCAATGTTTCCATAAAACACGGATAACCCCGCAATGTTAGAAATGTCGCCTAGCATTAACACGGAAAAGACCGATGTTGACAAATAATAAATAAACTCTATACTTTATCATTATACAAATATACCCCAAACGTTTACATAACACTAAGATCATTACAGAAGTTATTCATTGGATCGACGCACGGAAGGATAAGGGTACTTTTTTAACACTTACTAGTGTTCGAATGGCAGTGTAATAAACAGCGGGACGTATATATCCCAGCAGGGATAACGGTAGACAATGACAATTTACTTAACTCTAATTCTGAAATGTTAACATGATGCAAAACCTCAATATGCGTGCAGACCCATAATAACGTTTCTGTTATTGAAAGGTAAACATTTAAAAGGCATCAAGTTTCGCACATTGACGGTCGCATGTGGTCAAAACAACATCCGAGTAAACATCACATTGTAAAGAATGTTTACTCATATTTTCTAAATTAAGGACATCACTGGTGTTATAGGACAATGGTTATACTTTTAAATGAAGGTTTATTGATCGAGTATTTAGCGTCAGTTTTATGTCATCGAGGGCTAACAAACGATCAATTAACCTAACAACTGTTTCCTTGGATCCTGAAAGGTTAACTAGTACTCTAGCACACCCCATCTCCGCAAGTAACTGATAACTTTCCCATTTAAATCAGCGATAAGAGACGAATGATAATGAGACAAATGTCGTATATCAATCATTTGAACTCACGACCCCTGTATTGGTAGTCAGACATGCTACCGACTGAGCTAATCATTCCCGGCTTTTGTAGATAGAGTGTCAAATATTTATAGTTATATTATGATCGTCGTATGAGTTTACATGTAATAAGAGGACCAAATGTGCCTTAGAGGCTTCCTTGATTTTCATTTATCCTTTCTTTTTATATTGATTGGACAAAGTGTATAATTACGTTTGAAGTTTTGATTTTTCTTTGAAGTGGGTAGGGAACAATAGGTCAATGCTATATAATTATACCAGTTCAGACACTTATTTTGCAAAGAGGAAGAGTTTTAAAGGTTACATATGTAAACGATTGAAAAGAAAATTCAGTTCACTATTGTATCACTTTTGAGGCCAATGTGGTCCCTTATGGATAGGAAATTCCCTTGAGCGATTCAAATCTTAATGATCTGACTACAAAATGTTGAAGTCTCGAACTGAATAAAATTATAACCGAAATGAGTCAGAACATGATAATTGTTTGTTTTCCCAAAACATGCCTATTCACAATTAACATCCCCAAAGAGGACCATAGGTGCTTTATCTAAATATATTCCTGTACATTACTAAGGATAATTAAGGTTAAATGTGAACAGATTGACTGACATGGTATTGGGAATAAGTTTAACCATTCTTAACCCAGCTAGACTGCTATGGTTACCAAGGCTTTCTAAAAAACCAATCCGAATATACTAGGAAATGTTTCAGGTGGTACATGTAATATAATCAAATTAGAAATACGTGTGATTGTAGTAGACCATATACGCATCAGTGCATTTGTCTAGTTTAGAATTCAATAATATGAACGATGATGATAAATTACAATAAAGTGTTAAAACTTTCAAATGAAAAAAGCTAAATAATTAGATTGACAAAGCTTGCGTAAGAACAAGAAATACAATGTATGCAAATAGTAACACTCAAAAGACTTTTATAATCAATGTTCTATTATGCAATTATCATAGATCAATTATATTGATGATATGTACTTGCAAATTATATATGTAAAATATGATATAATTATATATGAAATTACATGTTTGCAATTTGAATGACATTGTATATTTCATAAGAGACTTATATGTCCATCGGGCCTGATGTTTTATTGAATTCCATATAAGGTAATATATTTTTGAGATAAAGAATCAAGACAGGCATATGTGTTGGTGAAATATGTTTATATTCGAATACATTTTAATATCTACTGCATTCTACATACATGTCTAATGTTGTAAACTAAATGTAGCTCATTGTTCGTATGTTGTATTTTGCTTTTTAACTTAAAACCCACCATTAAAGATATTCTTAAAAGTTATTAACAACGTATATATATCTGATATTCCGCGTATATTCTTACACTTAAAATTAGTTGGTTTGCATCCTGGTGGTTTTTATACCGTTATCGCTCATCAGTTCACCAACTGCTTGTTTAGAACTTATTCTGTATATCAAAACGTATGTGTTAAACTTGTGACATCGGCGGTGTTCTATATTTTCCTGCTTTTTTATGTCTCATGGATATTCTTTTCGCCTAATAAATCATAGTATGTGGAAAATTGCAGATATATTCTTATTTTTGCAACTAAGGAGTACTGCTATGCATCGTTTGTGTATTAGAAGAAACTGTTGCTAGGAGAAAGGAGCTCGGGCAATCGGGACAGTTGAAATGGGGCAAATATTAAGACTACTCGTAATTGACAATTCTAATACCAAACACAATGTAAAAAAAACGAACTTTAAAGTAAATGGTATGTGAATGTGGAAATGTATGTGGGGGTTGGACATGTATATTTAAGTGGTACAAACTCTAATAAAGAAGGGATATGCATTTTAATCAACTCAAAACTAAATTTAGAAATAGTAAAGCATAAAGAAATGTTAAATTGAAGACTACAAGTACTAGATATTGTTATTAATGAAAAGGAAATATCTATCATAAATACATACGGACCTAATACCGATAATACTTTTTTCTTTCAAGAACTAGACGATTATATCACTATCAATGACGACAAAAACTTTATTATAGCAGGTGATTTTAATACGGTTTTAAATATTGATGTAGATAAGAAAAATGGCAGGCAAGATACACACAAAAATTGATACAAATAATTTGATAGATATATGGAGACTTTTAAATCCTCAAAAAAAACCCCCACAGTTTACGTGGTATTCAATTACAAAACCAATTATATTTAGTAGATTAGATTACTTTTTAATTTCAAATAATCTTGTTAATTATTCTAAATCTTCTAAAATTGCAGCCGGATATAAATCTGATCACTCGATCGTTGATATTAAATTTGATTTTATTAAAATCAATAAAGGTCCTGGGTATTTTAAACTTAATAATAGTCTGATATTAGATAAACAATATAAAAAATTAATAATAAATAATATAGCAGAAACCGCAAAATTAAATAAAAATGCGAATCCAAATACTCTGTGGGAATTAATCAAAGGTACTATAAGAAATGTAACAATTAAATTCGCAACAGTTAAGAAAAAAAAAGATAATGAAAAAGAAACTAATTTATAAAATGAAATAAAAAATATTGAATCTAAACTACATACAATAAAAGACAACAAAGAGATAGAAGATACACACAAATATTCAGAAGAAAAAAAACAAGCATTATATGAATTAATAGATAGAAAAATTAATGGAATTATGATAAGAGCAAAAGCTTCACATGTTGAGTACAACGAAAAAAAACAGTAAATACTTCTCTTGTTTAGAAAAGAAAAAAATCAGAAAGTAAATCAATAACACAATTGAACGTAAAAGGTAAAATTGTAACTAAACAATGCGATATATTGAAATCAGAAGCAGAGTTTTATTCCAATCTATACACAAAGCAAAATCAAGTAGCATTTGAATCAAATTATGATTTTTTTTAATTAAACTATGCCAAAACTTATAGATAATGAAACACTGCAATGTGAAGGTCTTTTAACAGAATACGAATGTGGCATAGCATTAAAACAAATGCAAAAATAATAAAAGTCCGAGTTCAGACGGCATAACTACAGAATTTTATAAAATATTTTGGAGTTCAAAACCTTTCTTGTTAATTCCTTAAACTATTATTTTCAAAATAAAAATATGACTGAATTACAGAAGCAAAGCATAATTACTCTCTTACCTAAATCAGGCAAAGACACAACGTTTTTAGAAAACTGGCGCCCGATAAGTCTCTTAAATGTAGACTATAAGATAACAACAAAGTATATTGCAAATAGAACTAAACCTGTTTTACCTTTTATAATTTCACCTTCACAGACAGGATTTATAAAAGGAATGTATATAGGTGAAAACATACGACTTTTGTTTGAAGCACTTGGTGATATTGAAAATACAAATTCACCAGCAATCCTGTTTTTTTTTAGATTTCGAAAAAGCTTTTGACAGTTTAAATCAAAAGTATGATTTTAAATGTCTTAAACACTTTCAGTTTGGACAATCACTCATAAACTGGGTTAAACTATTTTATACAGATGCTAAGCGTTGTGTAATTATTAATGGTCATTTGTCGCAGTTTTTCACAATACAATGTGGCGTTAGACAAGGATGTCCCCTTTCTCCTTATCTGTTTATTTTATGCATTGAACTGTTATCTTATAAAATATCACACAACATTAATATAAAAGGAATTAATATATATGGACATGAAATAAAAGAAACTTTACAAAATTGTTTTGAAGAATTGTAATATATTTCATTATATGTATATAATGTGTAATATAACTGATGAAATAAAAAAAAATATCACAAAAAAATGTGGGGTAAGTTGAAAAATCACTTAAAGTATTTAATTAGATACAAAACAAAATAGACATGAGAGCGAATCGATGTTGCAGTAGCTTTGGTCAAGATATTTTGTTGACGTAAATGGAAAACAGTTGTCTTAATTGATTGATTTACCATGTTTAATAAAGAATTTTTATTGTTACTATGCATTATTATAATTATTAAGTCCAAAAGTTTTTGTAGGCACACATTGATATATGCTTGACTAATTAAATGAAATCAAACTTATTTCAATTTTATTGAATAGATACTTCTTTGGAGAAAATCACCACATTTTGTCGGACATCAGCTGAGCTGTTTACAGATGCAATAAAATACACCGTGATATATCCGAGTTCTAATACATCAACCTACAATAATCCATCAATAAATATCTGGATAAATATTTTCTGTCAATGCATAGACATAGCAATGTAAATACGACCCCGGAACCAGTTCAACTAATTCTTCACAATTCTAATT
Source organism: Panopea generosa (assembly GCA_029582155.1). Classification (NCBI taxonomy): domain Eukaryota; kingdom Metazoa; phylum Mollusca; class Bivalvia; order Adapedonta; family Hiatellidae; genus Panopea; species Panopea generosa. The sequence continues at coordinate 8,158,849 of CM055908.1, forward strand.
AGCGTGGCACTTATGGGCCTTTCATTATCACAAAGATAAAGTATACGTTACTTGATTCGATTTTCTTAGAAAAATAAACTAAGATAGACGGACGTCAGGAAAATCTATAATAGAACAAACAAATTAATAAATCTATTGTGTATGCTTGTTGGAGTATAAATAAACGTAACGAGGTTTTTATAACATTATTTAAGAGAAAACCTTTTACCTGAACTTGTTCAGCGAGATAATCAATGGATGCAATATTTATTATTAATAGTTGAGGAAATATGGCGCGCTAACAAAGAAACGTTAATTTTTATTTGTATAATTATATAATACAATGAAATGAAATCGTACGCTATTTCATATGTAGCTATGTTTGTTGTTGTGTATCATATAACTTTCTGTTGAAGGAGTCTAATTAACCTCTTCATATATTGTTCGTATTTCTCTTATTCATCAATGCCGATCTACTCCCGACTTGCCAGAACATTTAAACAGCGATTTCGTACAGTGTCTTTATTCGATACTTTACGTCAAACGATGCATTAAAACCTGCAATTAAACATGCAATGAAACTGCTTGTAATTTCCGAACTAAATATATGTCGTAAAGAATAAATTGTTCGAGAATTTTTGTCAGATGTATTCTATTCACAACCATACTACAGTTATATTGATACAATATTCGCATAGGAAAGATACCGAAACGAGTTTCTTAAATACATAGCGTTTTCAACTGTTTTGCCCCTCCCCATTAATTAATATAAGGTTATTTTTCAGTGTTTTATACAGTATGGGAATATATTGTACACTACGTACGAGTATACTATATTCCCATATTGTACAAAACACTGTAAAATGTTATTTTATACCTCAATCTGAAAGAAATTTATCAAAAGAGTTAAAAAAATAAAGATGAATAACCCGTGATTTCAAAGCGGCAGACGAAGGAAGTTGCAGTGACAGGTATTCGGATTTTCTCAACGTCGTCGTCATACGGATAATTTTGTCGGTTGTTTTTTTATCGTTAAAATGTCTACTAAAATTTTTCCTTTTTTAAGTCATCATCTTCAATTTTGAATTGCTCAATATAAAATTTATTGGATCCATTAAACTACTATATATTGTACGGTGACGTGGTAACACCTGAGGTAGCTGATTGTATCAAATAAAACTCATTCTTTCGTGGGTATATTTCTAAAAATAATGTTTAAAGTAAATGGATCGTTAACAAATATTGCGAAACTTTACAAACACACAAATACAGAAACATATTTATGTTTTGAATTGCAAATAATATTACGTAGTATTCACATGTTTTATACATTGTATAATAACAATTGGAAGGAAAACAATACTGTATATTATTCGAAGAAACACCAACACCACCCTTGATATATTTGGATTGACATTAGCACGAACCTACGACCTCGATGGAGAGAGAGAAAGAGATTTAATAGCAATACCTTAACGGATTGGCCATTGATGCTCCGTCAAAACAGGTTTATATCACAGACATCAATGTTTAAACAACGGAAAAAAATGATGCAAATTGTCAATATTGACTATTTCCTAGTTAAGAATAATGATATAAAATGAGATATCTTAATCAAAATGAGAAAATTGCTCTACCAAGGAACTTTATCGAATCTTTACACCAAGGACACTATTAAAAAAAACATCAAATACGTCCTCAAACAGCACCGGTTTGAACAGTTTCTGTACTAAAGTCACAATAAAATTTCAGCCACATTACCTCAATGGGACAATGAATGAATGAATGAATGGTGTTTTACAGCACGTCGACACATAAATAGGTCATTTTGTGCGCGCTCAACGGGACAATAACAAAATAACACTAAATCATAGACCGTGATCTTACTGCTAGGTAATTATTTGGCCTTTGTAATATAATTGCCTCGTTTAAAAACAAAACAAGCATTGTTTGATTGATTGAATATTTAGCGTCATGTTATGCCATCGAAGGCTAACAGACGATCAGTTAACCTATCATTAACCAGGACTCGAGCACACCGAATCTCCGCAAGAAACTGATAACTTTCCCACTTGAATCAGTGTTAAGAGACGAATGAAAATGAGACACAATGTCGGGATTCGAACTCACGACCCCTGGGTTGATAGTCAGACACGTTGCCGACGGAACTAATCGGGCATGCAAACAAAACAGTACATACTAAACAATCGACGTATAATAACGTAAAAGTGCATACTATAAATCTCTCCTGCATAAACACAATTGTAGTATTTATGTTATGTGTAGATATGCCTTGTTCGACACTTATTTCCATGTGAGTTGTTTCGGCAATTGCAACTTTGAAAGCTTTATTGTCACTTTATGTTTAATAGATTGTCATAAAAGCGTCAAGACTGACGTGGTGTTATTTACACTACCCCCTGACACTTATGTGTGTTTTTTTGGTTTAAAAGATATTCGTAAACTTGGTTATTGTATTTGATTACTTTTATGAAATATATATCTAAATCTAATGTGTTTTAAAGGAGAGTCAGTTTTTACAATCGAATGGAAATTACAAAGAGTTAAAATGATTGGAAATGGACGCTAATGCTATTTGTAATAAATTCCTCAAATTCCTCTACAGTCTTCCTCCACCAGTAAAAATATTCAGTCACAAATTAAAGAGGAAGTTTTGATACACTTTGAACCGAGACACCGAGACAATACTACTTACAAAACTACACTGGTACATTATCGAACCAATCATACATACTTGACTATTCGACACTCATGTATGTTTATTTGAGGATATAAAGAGCCATCCACTCAAACCAATATTATTGCCAATTCAAAACATCGCAAAAACTCATAGCGATTGTTACGAAATGACAATGAATTTAGTCACTTTAAAAATAAAACCATAATCCAAATCAATTGTTTAGCCTTTCAGAATTATGACGATTCAGCTTAATACAAATAGAAATCTAGGGAGACAAAAAAAATTTAAACAAAATTCTGAAATAATAATGTTCAAAAAATATTTTGGGAATTGCATGATATAAATGAAAGACTTGGTCATGCACCAAAAAGATTTATAAGAAATCGGAATACACTTTAAATCTTAGTCTCCAGTTGCAAATAGTGGTCTTCAATCTGTAGAATTTTCGCAAGAAAAATTAACACATATCCTGCCTTGAACGAAAATCGTTGGAAAACTAATATGAGTTCAGAGATCAACAAAAGGCGGTGCAGCGGACATTCATTAAAGTCTGTGTTGAGTTTAAAAAGATGCAATTGGAAACGAAAAATAGTATAGAAATCACAAAGAGGTAAAGTGGTGTGTCTAGAGCCCTAGAATATCGCGGCAAGACTATATCTCTGTCATTGCCCTTGTAATTTACAATGTCTCACAATTATCAGAACAGCACTCATATTATATTTCTGCCAAGCCTCCCACTGGGAACACAGCCTCGATCGTTGCAAGATTTCTATTTCAAGATTGTTATTAATATTTAATCATTTCCTTTGTCGTCTTAACCGTTACATAAGTATGTTGATAGCAAACAGCAGTCATCAAGTTAGAGATCAATGAACGCCTTGTGTACCTGTTTGTACGCTGCTTAACGTAACATCGATTTAGAGATTCAATTTTAAAGTTTAGCAATTATAATTGGAATTTGGCGTTATCTATTATGACAACTTCGGTGCCGGTGGATCTAATTATATTTACAATATTCACTGCTGTTTGAAGGCGGCGACACGTACTGTCATTTGTTTTGTACGCCTTTATTGTAATCATTGTTATTTGTATATAATACAATTATATAGTTGAGATGTTTGTGTCTTTTAAATAATACGTATCATCTTTGACTTTTTAGGGGCAAATAATCGTTTACTTCTTACCAGTGTTGATTATATTTCTCGTACTCTGGTAGTTTGGTATCGTGGAACTCATTTAGTGATGCTCGAACATAGAACACCCCTTAAGTAGTCTGGGGCTACCAGGTGACAAGCGCTTTCTACATTGTATAACCACTCATGAACCGGCTGATATAAAGTATCCATATCATCATTTGGGCAGTTTTTAATGCATGGTAGGAAAGAAGCGAGGTTGTAATAACAGGTGAAGAAGGTGTAAGAACCACAGTTGCAGCTTTGTTTATCACCGTTTATTGTTCAATGTTAGTTGCCACTGCTCTCTCTCTCTCTCTCTCTCTCTCTCTCTCTCTCTCTCTCTCTCTGTTTATCTCCTGTTTATTCGTTCTTTCTCACTGTGTTTATCTCCCTCCCTCACTCTCTCTCTCTCTCTCTCTCTCTCTCTCTCTCTCTCTCTCTCTCTCTCTGTATGTTTGCATTGGTTTTAAGAATAATTCTATATATTAATAACATTGGAACTGTTGTAGTCGTTTCTATTGCTTCGTCTATTGTGTGACATTTATTTTCTAATTTTTATTTTCGTGTGTGGCAACTGGACCAGCTCAAGATTCTGGGGGCTATGAGTGTACGTTGTAACACAGTGTAAAACTCGGGTAAAAGCATGGAATAACTGTATCAAGTAAAACAGTTGTCTTTGGCAGTAAGCGGTATTTTTTTCCAGAAGTAGTGCCTGAATAATGAGAAATGTTTCTTAAAAGTAAATTTGATTAAATATAAAATAGAACACGTTCGGTGGACCATATAGGGATCTGATATTGTTATTGTTATTCATGATTGATTCGAATGATAGAATTGTGTATAAACTTTGAATGAGCTAATGAAATATATCTTATGTATATGTAGCAGAATTAAAGTTGCCAATATAATAATTATTTATAAAAAATAGATATAAAAAAGTAAATTCTATTAATTAGTTTGGCATTGCCTACCATCTTTCCGTGGATCCACCAGACGGTTGACTTATGCTAGACACACATTGTCTTTACAAGTCAATAAATATAATCACAGCATATCGAGCGGTAGGAGACTTGAGCTCGTAGAACAGAGCTAACGAACAATTATAACAGGCATTTGTGAAAGCTCCTCTGATTATAGGAGTATATATCCATTTTTATGGTATAAAATATGGGAATCGCCCTAGAAACTTTACATAACAACTGCATAGACTTTATGAATGACCGAGTCATATTGATAAAAGATAAGACATAATGGCGAAATAAATTATATGTTAATTATGCAAGATGATTTTGGACATTAAAAAGAGTACAATGCTATAAAAGTATACACGAATCTTAGTATCTTAAAGACTTGCGTAACACTCAATGCTCCCGTTTCAAGTATTGATTTCTAAATTATAATAATGGTGAAACTAAAAGCAAAAACTTCGTAAATACACGGCTGCTAAATGATTTAGAATAATGTAATTACGAATAATTTAAGCGAACTGTTATACCAGCATTTCACAGATTATATCATCACCGAAAGGCGGGTCGGAAATAAGTTTTTTTCTTGAGGTGAGAAAGTCTTGATCTCAAAAACAATTAGCAGTACAATATCTTAACGTTTTACATTGAAATTGAATTGCATTGCGAATCCTAATAAAGACAAATTGGGTTCCATTTAAATATTGATAATTCGTTAATTACAAATACCAGCAGACAGTATTTAAGTCAATGGAAATAATTTATTCGTTTTTTCCCCTAGTTTTAATTTTAATAAACACTGTAATTTTGCCAGATTACTTTTTTGAAAAAACTTTATTTGAAGATGATGCAACTTTTTTAACTGATGGCTCCAAACAATCTTTTGAAGCTCTTATCGATGTTTTGGATAATTTTATATATATATCTGGATTAAGATTAAACCGTTCAAATTGTACAGCGCTAAAAGTAAGGTCTCTAAAAATCTCCAAGGACACAAATTGTCAAAATAAAAAGTTTAAATGGTGCAATGATTGTGCAAAAGCGTTAAGTGTCACTTTTCACACCGAACCAAGAAATATATATATACATTAAACTTAAAACCAAAACGCCAAGAAATTGGCAACATAAAAAACCAATACTCATGGGTACAATTACTGTATTTAAAAGTTATGCTAATATTAAACTAGTTTATCCTCTATCGGTACTTTCAAAACCGTCAGAAGAAATAATAAAATATATTATAAATAAAATGTATCAGTTTTTATGGGATGGTAAACCTGATAAAATTAAAAGAAAAATTATTATTCAAAAATATATAAATAGAGGATTAAAAATGACTGATATAAGATATTTTATGAACGCTCTTAAAGGAAGTCGGATAAAACGAATTTTAAATGTCAACAATAAAGGAATTTGGAAACATATTTACTTAAATAAACTAAAAATAAATGGCGGTAATATGTTGTTTGAATGCAATATAAACAGGAATGACATTGTCAAATTATTTCCAGAAAAAAGTTTCTTACAAGATACTTTATTAGCATGGCAAGAAATAAAGCAAAACAAAGAAAATGAATATTTGAGTCAAGAAATAATCTGGAATAATTCTAATTTAAAAAAAGTAATTTAAATACTTTTTACAATAAAAATGGAAATATAGAGGTATAACACTAATAGAACAACTTTTTGACTACCGAAGTAAAATATTTTATACCTTTAATGATTTTAAACATTTATACCAAATTGATGCTGGAGATTTTCTGTTACATACATCAATACTTCATAGTATACCTAAAGAATGGAAACAAATCTTAAAAACAGAAAGCATAGTTACGAATAGAAAAGAAAGTCTTCTGCAAAGATTATTGAAATCAGAACAAATCAACAGTTGTTTATACAATCATCAACTGGAAAATAATATAAAACCAGAAATAAAGTCAGAAAAGAAGTGGGAAACAGAACTTGAAAATATTGATTTGAGAAAAATATATATAGTACCTATACAATCTACAATTGAATTTAGATTAAGGAATTTTCAGTATAAATATCTACTAAGAATTATTCCAACAAACAAATCACTATATAAATTAAAATTGACTAATTCTAATTTATGCGACTTTTGTAATATGAATACAGATTCCATAAAGCACATGTTTTGGGAATGTAATCATGTTCAGCATTTCTGGAGTCAGTTACAGAATCTTTTAAATAGTAAAAATGATATAAATATTATTTTAAATTATAAATTAGTCAGTTTCGGCTGTACTGAAAAAGTAAACAATAAAAACAACATCAACTATTTAATATTTTCTGCTAAATATTTTGTCTTTATATGTAAATGTATAAAAACTGTCCCAATGTTTCAAGTATTTAAACAGAACCTATATAAAGGTATAGAAATAGAAAGATTCATAGCTCTGAATAAAGATAAATTGCATTATACATCAACTGAAATGGGGTGATTTTTCTATAATTGTTTAAAACCTAATAAATGTTAATTATAATGCCCTTTTAATTTTTAAACAAAGGAAAAGCAATGTCCAAATTCTATACTTATTCTACATCCCTCTTCTTTCTTCCTCTCTATTCCTCTAAAAAAATGAAATTATTTCGTCACATTAATATATTGCGATACAAGTATTACAAATTAAACTGAATTGATTATATGACCATATTGTTGGAAGAATTGTAATATATTTCATTATATGTATATAATGTGTAATATAACTGATGAAATAAAAAACATTATCACAAAAAAATGTGGGGTAAGATGAAAAATCACTTAAAGTATTTAATTAGATACAAAACAAAATAGACATGAGAGTGAATCGATGTTGCAGGTAGCTTCGGTCAAGATATTTTGTTGACGTAAATGGAAAACAGTTGTTTTAATTGATTGATTTACCATGTTTAATAAAGAATTTTTATTGTTATTATGCATTATTATAATTATTAAGTCCGAAAGTTTTTTAGGCACAAATTGACCTATGCTTGACTTATTAAATTGCCTTATAGATTGGAAGCACCAATGTCCAAATATCAAACTTATTAAAATTTTATTGAATAGATACTTCTTTGGAGAAAATCACCACATTGTGTCGGACATCAGCTGAGCTGTTTACAGATGCAATAAAATACACCGTGATATATCCAAATGCTAATACATCAACCTACAATAATCCATCAATAAATATCTGGATAAATATGTTCTGTCAATGCATAGACATAGCAATGTAAATACGACCCCGGAACCAGTTCAACTAATTCTTCACAATTCTAACTAGTGTGGCACTTATGGGCCTTTCATTATCACAAAGATAAAGTATACGTTACTTGATTCGATTTTCTTAGAAAAATAAACTAAGATAGACGGACGTCAGGAAAATCTATAATAGAACAAACAAATTAATAAATCTATTGTGTATGCTTGTTGGAGTATAAATAAACGTAACGAGGTTTTTATAACATTATTTAAGAGAAAACCTTTAACCTGAACTTGTTCAGCGAGATAATCAATGGATGCAATATTTATTATTAATAGTTGAGGAAATATGGCGCGCTAACCAAGAAACGTTAAATTTTATTTGTATAATTATATAATACAATGAAATGAAATCGTACGCTATTTCATATGTAGTTATGTTTGTTGTTGTGTATCATATAACTTTCTGTTGAAGGAGTCTAATTAACCTCTTCATATATTGTTCGTATTTCTCTTATTCATAAATGCCGATCTACTCCCGACTTGCCAGAACATTTAAACAGCGATTTCGTACAGTGTATTTATTCGATACGTTACGTCAAACGATGCAATAAAACCTGCAATTAAACATGCAATGAAACTGCTTGTAATTTCCGAACTAAATATATGTCGTAAAGAATAAATTGTTCGAGAATTTTTGTCAGATGTATTCTATTCACAACCATACTACAGTTATATTGATACAATATTCGCATAGGAAAGATACCGAAACGAGTTTCTTAAATACATAGTGTTTTCAACTGTTTTGCCCCTCTCCATTAATTAATATAAGGTTATTTTTCAGTGTTTTATACAGTATGGGAATATATTGTACACTACGTACGAGTATACTATATTCCCATATTGTACAAAACACTGTAAAATGTTATTTTATACCTCAATCTGAAAGAAATTTATCAAAAGAGTTAAAAAAAATAAAGATCCTTTTAAATGAATAACCCGTGATTTCAAAGCGGCAGACGAAGGAAGTTGCAGTGACAGGTATTCGGATTTTTTCAACGTCGTCGTCATACGGATCATTTTGTCGGTTGTTTTTTTATCGTTAAAATGTCTACTAAAATTTTTCCTTTTTTAAGTCATCATCTTCAATTTTGAATTGCTCAATATAAAATTTATTGGATCCATTAAACTACTATATATTGTACGGTGACGTGGTAACACCTGAGGTAGCTGATTGTATGAAATAAAACTCATTCTTTCGTGGGTATATTTCTAAAAATAATGTTTAAAGTAAATGGATCGTTAACAAATATTGCGAAACTTTACAAACACACAAATACAGAAACATATTTATGTTTTGAATTGCAAATAATATTACGTAGTATTCACATGTTTTATACATTGTATAATAACAATTGGAAGGGAAACAATACTGTATATTATTCGAAGAAACACCAACACCACCCTTGATATATTTGGATCGACATTAGCACGAACCTACGACCTCGACGGAGAGAGAGAGAGATTTAATAGCAATACCTTAACGGATAGGCCATTGATGCTCCGTCAAAACAGGTTTATATCACAGACATCAATGTTTAAACAACGGAAAAAAATGATGCTAATTGTCAATATTGACTATTTCCTAGTTAAAAATAATGATATAAAATGAGATATCTTAATCAAAATGAGAAAATTGCTCTACCAAGGAACTTTATCGAATCTTTACACCAAGATCACTATTAAAAAAAACATCAAATACGTCCTCAAACAGCACCGGTTTGAACAGTTTCTGTACTAAAGTCACAATAAAATTTCAGTCACATTACCTCAATGGGACAATGAATGAATGAATGAATGGTGTTTTACGGCACGTCGACACATAAATAGGTCATTTTGTGCGCGCTCAATGGGACAATAACAACATAACACTAAATCATAGACCGTGATCTTACTGCTAGGTAATTATTTGGCCTTTGTAATATAATTGCCTCGTTTAAAAACAAAACAAGCATTGTTTGATTGATTGAATATTTAGCGTCATGTTATGCCTTCGAGGGCTAACAGACGATCAGTTAACCTATCAGCTGTTTCCTGGGATTAACCAGTACTCGAGCACACCGAATCTCCGCAAGTAACTGATAACTTTTCCACTTGAATCAGTGTTAAGAGACGAATGAAAATGAGACACAATGTCGTAAATCAGTCATCATGAAGACTGTTGCCGGGCAGGGGATTCGAACTCACGACCCCTGGGTTGATAGCCAGACACGTTACCGACGGAACTAATCGGGCATGCAAACAAAACAGTACATACTAAACAATCGACGTATAATAACGTAAAAGTGCATACTATAAATCTCTCCTGCATAAACACAATTGTAGTATTTATGTTATGTGTAGATATGCCTTGTTCGACACTTATTTCCATGTGAGTTGTTTCGGCAATTGCAACTTTGAAAGTTTTATTGTCACTTTATGTTTAATAGATTGTCATAAAAGCTTCAAGACTGACGTGGTGTTATTTACACTACCACCTGACACTTATGTGTGGTTTTTTGGTTTAAAAGATATTCGTAAACTTGGTTATTGTATTTGATTACTTTTATGAAAAATATATCTAAATCTAATGTGTTTTAAAGGAGAGTCAGTTTTGACAATCGAATGGAAATTACAAAGAATTAAAATGATTGGAAATGGAGGCTTCCACCAGTAAAAATATTCAGTCACAAATTAAAGAGGAAGTTTTGATACATTTTGAACCGAGACACCGAGACAATACTACCTACAAAACTACACTGGTACATTATCGAACCAATCATACATACTTGACTATTCGACACTCATGTATGTTTATTTGAGGATATAAAGAGCCATCCACTCAAACCAATATAATTGCCAATTCAAAACATCGCAAAAACTCATAGCGATTGTTACGAAATGACAATGAATTAGGTCACTATAAAAATAAAACAATAATCCAAATCAATTGTTTAGCCTTTCAGAATTATAACGATTGAGCTTAATACAAATAGAAATCTAGGGAGACAAAAAAAAATTTAAACAAAATTCTGAAATAATAATGTTCAAAAAATATTTTTGGGAATTGCATGATATAAATGAAAGATAGGCATCAAAAAGATTTATAAGAAATCGAAATCCACTTTAAATCTTAGTCTCCAGTTGCAAATAGTGGTCTTCAATCAGTAGAATTTTCGCAAGAAAAATTAACACATATCCTGCCTTGAACGAAAATCGTTGGAAAACTAATATGAGTTCAGAGATCAACAAAAGGCGGTGCAGCGGACATTCATTATAGTCTGTGTTGAGTTTAAAAAGATGCAATTGGAAACGAAAAATAGTAAAGAAAACACAAAGAGGTAAAGTGGTGTGTCTAGAGCCCTAGAATATCGCGGGAAGACTATATCTCTGTCATTGCCCTTGTAATTTACAATGTCTCACAATTATCAGAACAGCACTCATATTATATTTCTGCCAAGCCTCCCACTGGGAACACAGCCTCGATCGTTGCAAGATTTCTATTTCAAGATTGTTGTTAATATTTAATCATTTCCTTTGTCGTCTTAACCGTTACATAAGTGTGTTGATAGCAAACAGCAGTCATAAAGTTTGAGATCAATGAACGCCTTGTGTACCTGTTTGTACGCTGCTAAACGTAACATCGATTTTGAGATTCAATTTTAAAGTTTAGCAATTATAATTGGAATTTGGCGTTATCTATTATGACAACTTCGGTGCCGGTGGATCTAATTATATTTACAATATTCACTGCTGTTTCAAGGCGGCGACACGTACTGTCATTTGTTTTGTACGCCTTTATTGTAATCATTGTTATTTGTATATAATACAATTATATAGTTGAGGTGTTTGTGTCTTTTAAATAATACGTATCATCTTTGACTTTTTAGGGGCAAAGAATCGTTTACTTTTTACCAGTGGTGATTATATTTATCGTACTCTGGTAGTTTGGTACCGTGGAACTCATTTAGTGCTGCTCGAACATAGAACACCCCTTAAGTAGTCTGGGGCTACCAGGTGTCAAGCGCTTTCTACATTGTATAACCACTCATGAACCGGCTGATCTAAAGTATCCATATCATCATTTGGGCAGTTTTTAACGCATGACAGGAAAGAAGCGAGGTTGTAATAACAGGTGAAGTAGGTGTAAGAACCACAGTTGAAGCTTTGTTTATCACCGTTTATTGTCCAATGTTAGTCACCACTGCTCTCTCTCTCTCTCTCTCTCTCTCTCTCTCTCTCTCTCTCTCTCTCTCTCTCTGTTTATCTCCTGTTCATTCGTTCTTTCTCACTGTGTTTATCTCCCTCATTCTCTCTCTCTCTCTCTCTCTCTCTCTCTCTCTCTCTCTCTCTCTCTCTCTGTATGTTTGCATTGGTTTTAAGAATAATTCTATATATTGATAACATTGGAACTGTTGTAGTCGTTTCTATTGCTTCGTCTATTGTTTGACATTTATTTTCTAATTTTTATTTTCGTGTGTGGCAACTGGACCAGCTCAAGATTCTGGGGCTATGAGTGTACGTTGTAACACTGTGTAAAACTCGGGTAAAAGCATGAAATAACTGTATCAAGTAAAACAGTTGTCTTTGACAATAAGCGGTATTTTTTTTTCCAGAAGTAGTGCCTGAGAAATGAGAAATGTTTCTTAAAAGTAAATTTGATTAAATATAAAATAGAACACGTTCGGTGGACCATTTAGGGATCTGATATTGTTACTGTTATTCATGATGGATTCGAATGATAGAATTGTGTATAAACTTTGAATGAGCTAATGAAATATATCTTATGTATATGTAGCAGAATTTAAGTTGCCAATATAATAATTATTTATAAAAAATAAATATAAAAAAGTAAATTCTATTAAATATTTTGGCATTGCCTACCATCTTTCCATGGATCCACCAGACGGTTGACTTATGCTAGACACACATTGTCTTTACAAGTCAATAAATATAATCACAGCATATCGAGCGTTAGGAGACTTGAGCTCGTAGAACTGAGCTAACGAACAATCATAACAGGCATTTGTGAAAGCTCCTCTGATTATAGGAGTATATATCCATTTTTATGGTATAAAATATGGGAATCGCCCAAGAAACTTTACATAACAACTACATAGGCTTTATGAATGACCGAGTCATATTGATAAAAGATAAGACATAATGGCGAAAAAAATTATATGTAAATTATGCAAGATGATTTTGGAATTGAAAAGAGTAAAAAGAGATATTGAAAATTTGACAGTGTTAATTATTTTTGGTTTGTTTGTTAATACACACATACACAGAGTGTAAACATATACATATAGGTAAATACACATACACAGAGTGTAAACATATACATATAGGTAAATACACATACAGCTATGCAGAAAACACTACGAATCATCAATGCTATAAAAGTATACACGAATCTAAGTATCTTAAAGACTTGCGTAACACTCAATGCTCCCGTTTCAAGTATTGATTTCTAAATTATAATAATGGTGAAACTAAGAGCAAAAACTTCGTAAATACACGGCTGCTAAATGATTTAGAATAAATGTAATTACGAATAATTTAAGCGAACTGTTATACCAGCATTTCACAGATTATATCATCACCGAAAGGCGGGTCTGAAATAAGTTTTTTTCTTGAGGTGAGAAAGTCTTGCTCTCAAAAACAATTAGCAGTACAATATCTTAACGTTTTACATTGAAATTGAATTGCATTGCGAATCCTAATAAAGACAAATTGGGTTCCATTTAAATATTGATAATTCGTTAATTACAAATACCAGCAGACAATATTTAAGTCAATAGAAATAATTTATTCGTTTTTTTCCCCCATAGTTTTAATTTTAATAAACATTGTAATATTGCCAGATTACTTTTTTGAAAACAGAAAAAATAAAAACGAAACAAGGCGCACATTAACTTTATTATTATAACACCATTTGGAAACCTCTCGTAATTAATATTTTTATACATTTCTGAGTAAACATTGAAAACATTTCTTGAATGATAACTGAACCGGATTTTAAAGTATCAAGGAAATTACAATTTGACTTCAACCTAACCCCACCCCACCCTGAGTCCCCAAATATTCCAGTAAATCAAATGGCGAGACAATCAACAACAACAACAACAACAACATCAACAACAACAACAACAACAACAACATCAACAACAACAACAACAACGTGTTTCTTAGGAGGAAACATTTTGATAACTATTCAATTTCATGTTTAAATTATTACAATGATATGTTTATCGTGCTTAAGTTTCAAACACTGTTCTGTGTTATTTATTATAATTATAGCTTACCAAGCTTAAGTCTTAATAAACTAAGCTGTATTCTGCAAAAGTCTTGATAACTACGCTGTATTGTACAATATAATTATAGTTAATCAAGCTTAAGTATTTATAAGCTACGCTGTATTGTGCAATATAATTATAGTTTATCAAGCTTAAGTATTAATAAACTACGCTGTATTGTGCAATGTAGTTCTAGCTAATCAAGCTTAAGTATTTATAAGCTACGCTGTATTGTGCAATATAATTATAGTTTATCAAGCTTAAGTATTAATAAACTACGCTGTATTGTGCAATGTAGTTCTAGTTAATCAAGCTTAAGTATTTATAAGCTACGCTGTATTGTGCACTATAATTCTAGTTTATGTCAAGCTTGAGTATTAATAAGCTACGCTGTATTGTGCAATATAATTCTAGTGTATCAAGCTTAAGTATTAATAAGCTATGCTGTATTGTGCAATATAATTCTAGTTTATCAAGCTCAAGTATTAATAAGCTACGTTGTATTGTGCAATATAATTCTAGTTTATCAAGCTTAAGTATTAATAAGCTACGCTGTATTGTGCAATTTTATTCTAGTGTATCAAGCTTAAATATTAATAAGCTATGCTGTATTGTGCAATATAATTCTAGTTTATCAAGCTTAAGTATTAATAAGCTATGCTGTATTGTGCAATATAATTCTAGTTTATCAAGCTTAAGTATTAATAAGCTATGCTGTATTGTGCAATATAATTCTAGTTTATCAAGCTTAAGTATTAATAAGCTACGCTGTATTGTGCAATATAATTCTAGTTGATCAAGCTTAAGTATCAATAAGATATGCTGTATTGTACAATATAATGTCCGTTATCAATGTAATTGTATTGATACCGCTCATACATAAAGATCGCGTGTAAACTAATTCAGTTTATAATTATTGTTAACCAATTATGACGGAAGCTCAGAACTCATATTGATCGAGGTCAAGTATCCTGAATAGAATACATATAAATACATTTTTGCATTTCATAAATGCATGACATCGGTCCATAATTCAGATACACATCAAATACACAAAACATGATTGAAGTGAGTGAACTTTTCAATTTGTTAGTGTTTACATAAATTTAGCAGAATACAATACTGTACCAATAATTATTCGAGCATAACATTATTGTCTGTAGATTTTACTAAATAAGTTCTTAGTCTAAAAGCATGGTACAGGCATTTAGCAACATTAATAATTATACTGGTGTACTTTAATGATATAATTGAGTAACACAAATGTATATGTAGATTGATTATCCGGTTGGCATTAGAATATATTAAACGAATTGAATCATATGCATTGCATTGGAAAAGGGGTGACATTCGTCTTAAACTATAGATACATTTCTCAGTTTACAGATTGGACAAAATCTTTACGATCTGTCAATTCCGAAGTGTCGACCAATTTTAATATGAAGTGAGGCATTAAAAATATTTAACGAATTGAATCATATGCATAGCATTGGAAAAAGAGGTGACATTCGTCTTAAAGTATAGATACATTTCTCAGTTTGCAGTTTATACATAATCTTAACGATCTGTCAATTCCGGAGTGTCGACCAATTTTAATATGAAGTTAGGAACTAGAGCAACGAAAATTTGACATTCATTTGGATTGTATGATATATCAACCAATAGAAATGATTCGACAAGTGACGATTTTAAATGTTTATAAAGGCATGCTTTTGTCGACCAATTATAATGGGAAATTGGCATTAAAAATATTTAACGAATTGAATCATATGCAGAGTATTGGAAAAAGAGGTGATATTCGTCTACAAGTATAGATACATTTGTCAGTTTACAGTTTAGACATAATCTTAACGATCTGTCAATTCCGGAGTGTCGACCAATTTTTATATGAAGTGAGGGACTAATGCACGAAAATTTGACATTCGTTTGGATTGTATGATATATCAACCGATATATATGATTCGGCAAACACAATTGTGTCAATAATTAATAAATATATTATCATTTCCAACTTCTTGCGATATCCAATCATGACCAAACCCATAAGAACATAAAAGGTTCTTGATTTTGCCGGCCCAGTTAATTATACCTAAAACATTAAGTTGTTTTAGCGTATTATATCATTTGCTGGCATACGAAGGCGTTTTAACCATTATTATATCCAGTTAGTCATATAAGTAACAAAAAGAGGATTCCACCAAGAGCAAAGTAATGTGCAGTATTTACGTGCAAAGCAGCGTATTGTTTGCTTAAACGTATTTGTACATTCTCATTTTTCCTAAATATTCTAGTCCCAGATATTTGATGTATAACATACAATTGCCTAACCACACTGTCAAATACTTTAAAGATGTCTTCTGGGTGAAAATATCCAACAAACAATGGTATCTTAATATATATGAAACAGCTGTGCTTGAAGAGCCAATGCATATTTCTGTTAAGTCCAAAACAATTGAGGAGTTAAAAACTTCCTAGATATTTATAAACTGAAACTGTATTTTTATAAAACACATTTTTAGTTGTATTTTAAAATGCCACCGTTTCTAAAAACTACAATTTTGTGTTTATCCATGTTAACCTGCATACAAACAGAGTCACAAAAGCGTTCATTTATATCGATTTGATGTTGTAGGTGTGCACTAGTGTCTGCGACAGACGAAATGTCATCGTCAAACATTAGAGCTAATATTTCGTCAATGTCTTGAATTAAGAATATACCTATTTCAATGTTGACAGAGAACGAGTACTAAATCATTTTTTAAAAGGGAGTACATCGGGAAAACACATTGAAATGTCTTAAAAATAAAATAACTATTAAAAGGGATATAAAATATCTCATTATTACATCAAATACGAAATGTTTGGTATGGCAAATCCCCAAAAAAACGTGACAAAATCGATATTTAAATTGGAGTGATAAAATTGAAATGAAATCCCCATTCTAAAATTAGACAGCACTTATTTACTGGTAGACGTCTTTTGGATTCTTTCTAAGATGAACCAATTTTACAACGTATAAACCTGTATTAATGACGGATCTACCTTTTAGATACCCGGCGTCCCCCCACCCCCATAAACTTCCATATTTTATTCAAATGCATTATGCATGTACTGCAATGTACTGCATGTTTGCCCGTTCAGATTTTTGTGTTGCGCCCCCTCTAAACTGAAATCCTGGATCGAACCCTGTGTATAACGGATCAATTTGAAATCGAAATGAAATCACGTGACACATTTAATAGTGAGTATATATAGACATTATATGTTGGGAAAAAAAACAACATAACAGTACTTTCAGTCAAATTGCAACCAATTTTAACGCACGAAGTTAACAGTACATAACTTTAAAATTGTCAAAATTTACCATTTATCTGTTTTTGTTTGAGGGCTTTCCATAACTTTTCATGTTGGATACTGCCAAATGCTTTATAAAATTCGATAGAAGAACAATAAAATTGTCCTTTCGTGCGCGATAAGTACTTTTGAATCATGGACTGTATTGCGAACATTTATCAATAGTAGAATATTGTTTTCTAAAGCCGGCTTGTGCTTTACAACGACATTGTATTCGTCACAAAAAGGTTTTTGGACGGCTATTTAATACAGAAGTAAAAATCTTACACAATGAAATAATATGTGAAATAGCTCTGTAATTATTTTGATCATTAACAAAACCATGCTCGGGTATTGGGAAGATAATACTCTCTTCTTATTGCAGAGGAATGTTTCCGGTATCAAATATTTCATTTAATAGACACGTAATGAAAAAAGTAATATCATGTTTACTTTATGTATAGAAAGACATGTTACGTTTTGACCAGATGAGCAATTTGTACGAAATTTATTCCTTCTAAGTTTTCACAATTTATATCGTAACGAACATTTTCGAAAATGTTATCGGTCATATGGTCATTTAGGATAATTTTGTTTGAGAGTAGCTTTTCAAAATAACTCATCCTTTATTCAGGCTTGATAAATTGTAATAATTTGGGGTTAACTTCGATTTCCAGAAGCTCTTGGCATCTTTTCTTGAATTAACTAGACGATTTCGGTTTTGTGATGAGTTACGCTTGGTTCTATCATATTTCATGACACGTTTCTGAATCATATACTGCATGTTCAATTTACAAACCAGGAACAAGGCGACACGTGTTATTTCAAAGGTAAATCATGATATCATACCAGGAGAAAACATTGCAATCGTCAGTGGGACATTGACATCAGGTCCATTACATGTATCTAGATAATTCCATATTGTGTTAGGACAATAAAGTGTCAGTATGTCTGGTCAAGTGGAGCTCGTGGTCCAGTGGTAGAGCATCCAGAGGTCGTGGGTTCGATTCGCCGCCACTGCTATGTGTAATGTCCTTTAGCAAGACACTTTATCAGGATATGCTTAGTACTTGATATACCCAAGAATACTTTGATTGCGATATGTGTAATGCCTTGTTTCACAATCGATGTTGAATGAACAAGTTTAAACCATAAAATATGTTTGCATTTAGTATATACAATTACATTTAATGTTTATAACTGATACAAACAATTGTGTAAGTGTATTGTATTTAGGAGAGGATTTATATAAGAATGTCTTTTATTCCAATCCTTTTGACAAAATTGATCGTAAATATGTAATATTCGAAATAAGATATTCGAAATAAAATATGTTTAAATCAATATGCAACATCACTCCCGTCTCCTCCCTCTCCCACTCCTTAGCACACCAATATTCTCCCTCTCCTACTCCTTAGCACACCCACATTCTCCCTTTCCCACTTTTTAGCACACCCACATCCTTCCTCTCTCACTCTTCAGCACACCCACATCTTCCCTTTCAAACTCCTCAGTACACCAACATCCTCCCTATCCCACTCCTCAGCACATCAACATCCTCCCTCTCCCACTCCTCAGCACACCCACATCCTCCCTTTCCCACTCCTTAGCACACCCACATCCATCCTCTCCCACTCCTCAGCACACACACATCCTCCCTCTCATACTCCTCAGTACAACCGCATTCTCCCTCTCATACTCCTCAGCACACCCTCATCCTCCCTATCCCACTCTTCAGCACATATACATTCTCTCTCTCCCAATCCTCCGCACACCCACATCCCTCCTCTCAAACTCCTCAGCACATCCACATTCACCAACTCAAACTACTTAGTACCCCAACATTCTCCCTCTCAAACTCCTCAGCACATCCACATCCTCCCTCTCAAACTCCTCAGCATACCAATATCCTTCCTCTCCCACTCCTCAGCACATCCACATTCTCCCTCTCAAACTCCTCAGCACACCCACATCCTCCCTCTCCCACTCCTCAGCACACGAACATCCTCTCTCTCAAACTCCTCAGCACAACCGCATTCTTCCTCTCACACTCCTCAGCACATCCACTTCCTCCCTATCCTACTCCTCAGCACACCCACAGCCTCCCTCTCACACACCCTAGCACAACTGCATTCTCCCTTTCCCACTCCTCAGCACACCCTTATCCTCCCTCTCACACTCCCTAGTACAACCACATCCTCCCTCTCCAACTCCTCAGCACACCCACATCCTCTCTCTCACACTCCCTAGCACAGCCACATCCTCCCTTTCCCACTCCTCAACTCACCAACGTTCTCCCTCTCACACTCCCTAGCACAACTGCATCCTCCCTCTCCCACTCCTCAGCACACCAACATCCTCTCTCTCACACTCCCTAGCACACCCACATTCTCCCTCTCCCACTCCTCAGCACACCAACATTCTCCCTCTCCCACTCCCTAGCACAACCGCATTCTCCCTCTCCCACTCCTCAGAACACCCACATTTTCCCTCACACACTCCCTAGCACAACTGCATCCCCCCTCTCCCGCTCCTCAGCACAACTGCAACATCCCTCTCATAAACCTCAGCACACTCACATTCTCCCTTTCCCACTCCTGAGCACAAATGCATTCTCCCTCACTCGAACCTCAGCACTCCCACATTCTTCATCTCTCACTCCTCAGCACAACCACATTCTCCATTTCCCACCCCTAAGCACAACCGCATTCTCCCTCTCCCAAACTTCAGCACACCCACATCCTCCCTCTCCCACTCCTCAGCACACCCCCATTCTCCCTCTCCCACTCCACAGCACACCCACATCCTCCCTTTCACACTCATAAGCACACCCACATCCTCCCTCTCCCACCACTCAGCTAAACCGCATTCTCCCTCTTCTCAGCACTACCGCATCCTCCCACTCCTCACCTACCCACATCTTCCCTCTCACACTCCTCAGCACACTCACATCCTTCCCTCTCAAACTCCTGAGCACACCCACATTCTCCCTTTCCCACTCCTCAGCACAACTGCATTCTCCTTCTCACACTCCTTAATACATCCACATCCTCCCACTCCCATTAAATCAAAATTATAATTTAGAGAAATAAGAAATAAAAAAGCAACACTGAGCTTACGCGATATAAATAGGTCAACAGAACTCAATGTAATTATGTATTTTCATTCATTTTAACAAGTTTGCAACAAAAAATGAAAAATAAAAAACACATAAAACAACGCACGATTCTCTTTAGGGAATGTGTTGCTTATGAACGAAATAAATGTTCCAGTCTGTTTAATTATCCCCCGAAATGTTAAAGGCGTCTATAATTCGATATCGTATTCGTTTTGTCATAAATGAAACTCGCCTGGAATTGAAATTAAGCAGTAACGGTAAGAACTACATTCGAGATTGTAAATAAGTTTAATGACAAGATGTATTACCTCAACCATAACGAGAGGATTGAGTTATGCCATATTACAGTGTGTGCACGGAAGAGATAATGAAGATGGCGCGTAAATGGGAGTGTAACATGCTAGAACACAACCAAGACATATGGTGCGGTTGGCTGGTGGGCCAGTTTGTACGTGTCATCTCCCAGACTGGTATAGATATAATATGTGAGTTATCTCCACTACCGCATACCATTTCGGTTTATGATGTAGAGTCAGTGTATCAGATACAGTCTATTCTGCATTTCAGTTAAGAGCTTGACATTTGAGAAATCGTTCAGTTTGATGCATTATATGCAAACGCTATTGAGTAAATACAATTTATTAATATCACATTGTCAGCATTTTTCGATCACCGAATTACATAAAAAATTGTCCGACCAAGACAAATAATTACAAGTGACCAATCGGCTATAGTCGTATATTTACGAATTCTAATTGGCATTATTTTCATTGTCAAGGTCATAAGTGGATATAAATCACTGCGTGTTTACCAACAATGGCCGTTGGTCATCCACAATCTTGTAAGGTCACTTTGGAACAAAAACAGTTTTATATGTCGAATGACAAAAAAGTTATATTGTGATCATTTTCATATACATAAGATGATATTATTTATTAGATTTTTATAACAAAAAAATATTACGTTCCTTCGAAATATTAGTATTATCACTTATTTAAAATATTGGCTGATATTATGTTTTAAATTATCAAATATATCAGTATAATGCCGTTCTAAATTCAAGTACCTTTGACCTCAATGCAATCTAAAAATATTAATTTCCAAAATACCATAACTGACTGGTTTCTGACTAGAAACAGTTAATATTCATTAAATAACAATTTAATTGATAAATCTTTACTTAATGAACAATAACTGGTTTAGTGTTAAACATCATTTGACCGACAGTTTGACGTCATTTGACTGACTCTGGGTGAGCTACGATGAAATCTGAAATGATTTACGTTTGAAAATTGATGTTTGCTTAGGCCGTTTCTAAGCATAGCTCGGCCACTTTGTAGTTTGTTCAAGACTCGTTTAGAATTGAGTCAATGGTGGGGTCTGTGCAATGTCATTCGCGCGTGCGCAGTGATGACGAACTTCTTAATAATTAAGAACGAACTTAGTAATTGAATTCTTTTGTAGGCTGTTTTAACAAATAAGGGCGACACAATTTTGAAAATTGAAGCGATTCTATTGGTTGTCATATGTGGTGAAACACTAAGAAATATAGGACGCAATTGATACTCATAATTGGCAGGCTCGGTTTGATACAGTATGTTCATGAGGTATAACAAAATGTGAAACAATCCATGTGTCTTCAGGTATCAGTTTTATCAGTATTCTGGTTTAAAACAAACCCAATAAGAACCAAAAAAGAAATTACATTTCAACAGCAATCGCTCTAAATCAAATATTTATATTAACTGCATTTCATTTTGGTATGAAAAAAAAAATTGCAACTGATCTGAGATAAAATGACATGCTTGCAGTTTATTTGTTGCTCGATCTTGTTTCGCTGGTGCAACGTAATGTTGTCATAAGGTTAACGTGGCGTTTGTCGTAAAGTCTCATAAACATGAATCTCTCTCGAGTCCGCTTCCTGGGTAAAACAATACTTAGTACTGTTATTGGGGAGACTCGTCGAGCATGGGGTCGATACAATGACCTCTTGTGTGAGATGCCAATACCCTATCCACTGCAATACCTGCCAGTCTTTGCCTTCTACTAATAACTGTTAGCATTCACAGTATATTACACGTTGGACCGATACTTTAGCGTGGAGATTAAAGCCAAATGTGACCTGTTTCACTCAGCAATATGCTAGTGACTATAAAGTTAGGAGTCCAATACGTTAGTATGTCGAGACAAGCATCATCAACATAACAGCAAGAAAAGCATATTTACATTTGTATGAATAAGCATGCGCACACTCATTCAGTGTATTGACAATGTCGCTGTTCTAATTATGGCATTGGCTTTGCAGTTTAAAACGTATACTCTGCCTTTAAATATCAAAATGGCATTTTAACACAATAGTTTCATCTAAAACAGATAAAAAATATGCTGTAAATATCAGTGTTAAAACTCACGTTTGAATTTCCATCGTGTGATGATAATCATCAGTGTAGTTACGGACATTTAACTAGCCTAATATTTTATTACCTGATGAAAATGCAAAATGGTGCCTTTAATCCTTAAAATATAAAGTCAAAGTCAAAGTCAAAATTTTATTAGCAAAAACATTTACATGTTCATGGCCATATGTATGGCTATCATGATAGGATTTTAATAAATATAACAACAAAGCCATAAACTCACACACCCACACCACACACTTCACGCACACAGCTACCTCGCACACCACACACTTCACGCACACAGCTATCTCACACACCACACAATACTTTGTGGAAAAACATGATATAACATTTGTTACAGTATTTATAAGTAGACTTCATTATATAAACATTTCTATAAAGAAAATCCAATTCATATCTTACAATCAATAATGAAATATGTACGACAAATTTATTATGACGATGATAATAATCAATAATAATTTTTGTATGGCGATTATTATACCCAATCACCGTAAGTCCATAAATATAACAATACTGGGTCAAAGTACAAACAACTTTCCCCAGTGTTTAAACACGCTGTTGTTGTTAAAGTAAACTAATATTTTCTTTTATTTGTCACAGTTATTATCGAATTACTGATATCAATTTCTTTGTTCTCCTAATAACACATGACAGATGGTAATTGATGGCACACAAATCTATAAGCTGAGATAATTCGTTTAACTATTGACAAAGACCAACTGGAGCCTGCGTCATAATGCGTTATCAACAACAGTGATAGTTTCCGGTATACGCGGCCATTTTCCTTGAAGCGGACATTTTACACGACACTGCACAACAGCGTTTATACATTATAATAAGCATTACAGAAAAATGTATTGTATACTCCAGGTCAACGCTTTTAACATCGACGTGAACAATGCATCGTCTATAAGAAAGAAAGGCTTGCAATTTCTAATATGTATATTTCTACTTAGGTCTTTGCTATTGTTTCGGCAGTAATATATCATTGTTTCGTTAATGAGTTACAATGTTTATTTCTATCTTAGGACTGAAAGATAAGTGTAATATTCAGTTTTTCAAGTTCCATTCACGTTTCGGTGTATATGTCCAACCGGTAAACAAAAAAATCGCCTGTTCCCTCATTGTCACGTCATAAAGCACACGTAGTAACGAAAATAAGCACCGATATACTAACCCACACAATAAAGATTTAAATATATGTGATTTATTTTTCAGACGTTTTCATAAACAGCTGGCTAGAATAACTCTTTTAAAAAAAAACAGACTTGAAAACAAAAGCATATTTAAAAAATGTCATGAAAATGGCACGAAATACACTCAATATTAGTATTTTGTAGACGTAATGTAACATTTCACCGTGCGTGATCTAATCTATAAATACAGTGACAAGAGTATAAAAGTACCAAGACCAAAAACGAACACAAACATAGACCATTTACTAATTTCCTACATTTCCTTCGTAAATGGTGTTTCCATGTCTACAGCGTCTGAAAGGAAGGTGCACCATAACAGTCATCTGTAAAATTTGAACAGCTCATTAAGACGTTAACATATAAATAGCGGATATTATAAAAAATAGTTACTAGAAATCTCATATATGACGATAACAGCATTCTGGAGATGTTTGTTTGGGTAAATGCCGAACTAACGTTTAAAATGCCAAGTACAGGAACTCTCATTTGCGTCTGTCATAAATAACTGTGAAACAATTTGACCTCTTCTCGGAATAAATGAAAATTGTGACATTTGTACTCTTAGCGAGGAAACAGAAGAGAGATTTGGTGGGTATATTTACAAACAATGAATTAAAGTAAAATGAAGGTTAGTTGGATTGGACAGGCTCGGACAGTAAAATGGGACAACTTACATAACGGATGTAATAACAATTCTATTATTTTAAAACACGTATCGAACGAAGGGAGTGCCAAATTTTAATAAACAATAATTCATTTTCGTTCGATTACAAAATAAGATCAGAGCATATATGAATCTCTCTCGAGTCCGCTTCCTGGGTAGAACAATACTAAGTACAGTTTTGGGGAGACTTGTCGGGCATGGGGCCGAAACCATGACCTCTTGTGTGAGATGCCAACACCCTATCCACTGCAATACCTGCCAGCCTTTGCCTTCTACTAATAACTGTTAGCATTCACAGTATATTACACGTTGGACCGATACTTTAGCGTGGAGATTAAAGCCAAATGTGACCTGTTTCACTCAGCAATATGCTAGTGACTATAAAGTTAGGAGTCCAATACGTTAGTATGTCGAGACAAGCATCATCATCATAACAGCAAGAAAAGCATATTTACATTTGTATGAATTCGTTGTACCAAAATTTTTAACACAGGTGGGACGAAAAAGTTGGCGCACGCACGGAGGCTGGAACGAGCACAAAATACATGTTAATAGGTTCATCGAGTTAAAAATGACGGTATTGAACGCTTGTTTCCACTTGTTATAACAACGGACCTGCTATCATCAAATGACAAATAGTGGCATATATCGATAGGCGATATAATAATTATTTCGCCGGAGAGATGCATATCACAGGAAGCAAAGGCATAGTCCACTTAGAAACATTTATGTCAAGTTTAAATATGTTTAAGCCGTCATCGCAGCTGATAAAAGTCTACATTTTCTTCATACATATCTACTTTTATTTAACTGACGTCGATGTGACGTTCATTATGATTGAACGGCAATGCATACAATATAAGTATAAAATGTCCAAGTTAAAAACTTATTTTTACATACCGAGTAAGGATATCTGCATTTTTACCTGTGTTAAATATATCTATCTCATCCTAGGGCCGAAATAAACGATATAATTAAACATGACGTAAAGTATGAAATAATTGTATTACTTTACGTCTTAAAAGCGACCGTTGTAAAAAAACATTGATCCATAAAGTTATGAAAGGTATTCAATATGATTGCTATGCAAGAATAAGTATCTTTCACTGCTTTCTCTGTACGGATAGACAATTTTGTCGTTTGTGATAACTGTTTTTGCGCGAACACGGCAGAGCGTCGTCCACGCCAAAACAGTTAGTCTTCGGGAAGGACGTTTCTATGCGAACTTCGAACTCGTGTTCTCTGTCTGTGCGTGGATGAACATTACTTAGATACAGAATAAGTAATATAGATTCTGTTGGTAAATGTAATTTTATGTTTTCTCCCTGTTTCCGTTTAACTGTTAATAAAGGTATTAGATCTTTAATGCTCTCGGTAGAAATCGACTAACACCGTGATCAATCGTTACTTTCCGGAACGAATTTCCACCAGCCGGAAAACCATTCGTGGTCGCTATATTTAGTAAAATTGTCACATGACAAGGTGTTTTCTCGCGTGTAGTGACGTCACATTGGATTTTCCATCATGGAAGAAGAAGCTAAAACAAACTTTGATCGTCGAGGTTGGTGTTCAAAATAAAATGAAAACAGATCAGAATAACGACTATGATATCAATGTTGACACCACATCTATCATGTGGGCAAAAAATCGAATTCGTGCACCATCATGTGGGTAAAGTATCGATGGGAATCCGCCCAACAAAACAGAATGTCACATTTGTTTTCGTCGGTTTGATATTGATCGAAGCAAAACCGTAATGTTTTTGCAAGCGTCACAATTTCTTACTATTATATATCAATATGTATTGTAACAGTACGTTGCGAACTTGCTGGTAAAGAGGTTAGATCGTTGGATCATCAGATTAGACATCGTCGATTCGATCCTGACATGTGCTCAATTTTTTTAAAGCTTTTTTTTTATTAACAGAGATGGTCTGCTTAGCATATTCAACTGTAAAAACATTCACGTGCCACAAACACAACCATTTTTTTAGATAGAAATTCTAACACCTGACCCCCACCCACTCCAAATATATTTTATTGTTGTAGCTACCAATTCTAGTTTTGTATATCATTTGCCAAGTCAAACCAATAAATACACAATTATAACTAAAGATAAAAGACAAAGTTTATATAAACATTTCTATTAGCAACTATCTACACCTAACATTGAAAGTTTTCAATAAAAAGTATTCAGTGTTTGATGAAAATGTAGGTTCCTAACGATTGGTTGTACATTTTTATAAAATATTTCACCTTTTAGCAAAGGTTATGGCAAACTTTTGTTTTATTTTCGTGCATTTATTACTTTTTTCAATGTAGTATAGTTTTATATACAATACAAAAAGGGTTTTGTGATAGCGGTGTGGCTAGAATATTGAAAAAATAATTATTTTTTGCAGCCATTGTTTAGGAAAAAAAATAACATCATTTTTGGGTGGGTGGGGTACTATTTTAAATTTATTAAACATTCCAGTAAAGCTATTAGAGTATGAAAATAGTTTCCTATGTGTCATAACATCAGCAATATTGTTTTAATTAAAACAGTTGACTAAATACAATATTTAACAAGTGCACATTATCCGTTTGTTGTTAGAAGATGTGGAAAAACACTATGTCGCCAAATTTGCTGCCTTTTATTTTAATACTTATCCTATAAAATACCATATTATGAGAAAACGAAACGGTAAAAGTTGTTTATCTTTATGCATGTCTCACTTCTAACAATGTGGAAAATATTGGCATACAACATTAGGGGTTAATTGTAATAGAAATGTTGCTAGAATATTTTAAAATATGAAGTTTTAGAATATTTTATGAAAATAGTAACAATTCGAAAGTGGGGGTAGGGAAAGATTTTTTAAAATATAAAAAAAATGAGAGAAGATATGTTAGTTTCATTAGATTTGGTCTTTTCAGCAGTGTTGATGTGATGCAAAAATGCCTTTTATATTTCATTTATAGTATATATATGAAAATTATACTATTTCATTTTATTGTAGATGTTCATTTTTTGCTGTTTTGTGGTTATAGGCAATTGACACTTAAAAATTTAAATAAATTTTCATTTTATAAGGTAAAATCTTCTAAAATTTCAGAAATACATCCCTCATAGGATAGTGATGACTAAGACACCAAGTTTAGGCATGGTTGCAATATTGACTATTACAGATCTAATACCTTAATACAACCTTTTTAAACGAGGCGACAGCATGCCTTTTTATTGTTATGTGATTTTAAGTAAGGAATAGATTGCACATTCATCATAATTGATTTCTAAATGTTATTACAATTTATAACATCCTGCACAATTGTACTTTATTACGTCAAATAAAACAGATGTAAGAGAATGGAAACCATCCTATTTCGTGAGCATTGAAAATATCACATAGAATCTACAGACTGGCGCCATTACATTAATGAGTTTTTACATCATTAATAAACCACCTTTCCAAATCATTAGTGATATTAATGATGGAGACAAAATAATTAATGGCCTTTAATAGAAACATGACGGCAGAAGACACGAAATCAGTGATAATAAATGTGAAGTTATAATTAACGTTTTTCTCTCCGTCGCGAGTTTTAATTTTAGGAAGTTAAGTAAATACGACGTATTATACTACAGTACAGTCTCCTTAAAAACAAATATACATATTATAAATGGTCGAACAGTATCGAAGGGGTTCTTACCGAGATATTGCCAAGCCACTCGTCTTCCACAACAACAGTAAATTGATAACATCAAAGGGCTAACACGATTAAGAAGAAAATCACTGAACAGGTCCATCTTAAATTTGGTATACATGCCCTTCGGAATATGTTTATTCTGTCACGAAAATATGAATTTTTATCTTTTTTAAGAAATGTGTGTGTAAGAAAAATATTTTACTGTCTGTTAGAAACTTTGAATTCATCGCCTATGTGGCTGAGAACTAGCTACATTGTCGCTGTTCTATGAGTTACACACTGAAAAGATTACATATAAACATACTAAAGATAATACTAAAAAAACACTATCAGGTTACAGTGATATGCATTCTCTCTCAGGGTCAGTTAACTTCTCCCTATTCAATAAATATGCTTAATTGCTTTCCGGCCGGTACTTCACTCGTCTGATGTAATCCCTGGTTTTTAATAATAGAGACTGCCTTTATTAAAGAACTTGAAAACGTTTCATCATTATTTTTATCAAGACAATGCTCAGTAAAGTCAGTGATCTAATTACATTTTTAATGTCTCCGGTAACGTTAAATCAACATTTATGTTATTGAAATATATATTGATTGTAAAAAACATATTTGTTTGGGTTAACAGTTAGACTTAATTAGCAGATCCCAACTGCTCAGAGTTTTTTTATCATATACTTTGGTCTTCCCGTAGCTATCATTTTCCATTAAAATCAGCATTTCAATACATAGATCTTGTGCAGCTCAATCATGTATTTGTCTTAATGCCTAAATGCATGCATGAAGAAAAATAATTTAATTCTTATAATTCTAATACTGACGATAAAAGCATTATCCACTGTATAATAAGCGTGCAGGAATACATAACTAGAAAAGTAAAAAAAGTAGTCCAGCTCAATGAGCTTAATAAAAAAAAATCATCAAAATACATATATGAAAGTGAGAGTGAAATTATATTACTTTAATATTGATTTATATGTTTATTACAATATGTATTGTCTTTGCCATATTTCTTTGTAAAACTGTGTAAATATCCAAGGCCATGTGAGCAATGGCGGACATTGTTTTTTTTTCTTTTTGTCTGATAAACTACTCTATTATGTAGTAGCTCTTTCCTTTTTGAAGGTTAAACAACTGATTTCAAATGGTAAAGTGTTCGGCTGTGGAATTTAGCAACCTGACTCACTGAAGAAATATGTATTTAGTAGCTATTTGAAACTTTTCATGTGTACCTGTAATCTAACTGTTTTCTACACGAGTGTTTCCTGTGATTTATATAAGTCCGAAAATCAACAGAGCGAAAAGGTGTCATGTCAATTTTTTTCTCTTAACTATACTGCACGTAAAAAAACGCGCCGCTTTCTTTATTATGAGTCAAACATCAACTCCACATACAGTAAACAAAAAGAGATTACTAACTTCACCCGAATTTGAAGCTTACTCGATGGATGTCGGTGAAGAAAGTGCTGGTACATCTGTTCCAACTCCACATATCGCTCTGCGTGAAGAGGACATTGTCCGAATTTCGGATCTAATCAAAGGGTCTCTTGGTGACAAAATCTGACAAACTCTACAACATGATGTCAAAGACATGGTCAAAGTGATTGTGGACGGAGTAGTATCCGGTCTCAGGGGGCGAAATTGACTTTCTAAAACATGAAAACGACAATCGCAAACATCGAGTTGCCCAACTGGAAAAATCAATGGACGCTGCAGAGCAGTACAGTCGCCGTAATTGTTTGCGGATCTCTTGTGTGCCTGAAACTCGTGATGAAGACACGATAGTAATGGATCTAGCAACCACTCTGAATGTTCCTATGGACATTAACGCCATTGACAGGTCCAACAGAGTAGGAAAACCGCGAGGCAACGATAAACCAAGGGATGTTGTTGTTAAGCTTGCAACATACCGGGTTAGGAACATACTTTATCGCGCTCGCGTCTCTGCAAAGAACACTGGCTACAGAGGAGTTTTCAGAAACGAAGACTTGACCAGAATTCGTAGAAATGTGTTGTTTCAAGCTCGCCAGCTTAAAGTACTG
Source organism: Panopea generosa (assembly GCA_029582155.1). NCBI lineage: Eukaryota > Metazoa > Mollusca > Bivalvia > Adapedonta > Hiatellidae > Panopea > Panopea generosa. Next base: position 8,189,670 of record CM055908.1, read on the forward strand.
AGTGTATGGACGTTAGATGGCACTATACGTTTGAAGGATCTATCCAAGAAAGTGATAAGGATCAACTCGGAGTCCGATATTATCTTATGTTAGTGTTGCCCTTGTCGAACAGTATGCGCAAGCAATCACCGATAATATTATTTGTATATCTTATATGCTATAAATAACTAATGTGCACGATTATTTCATTGAGTTTAAATATGCAGTGATCATTATTGCTGGCACTAAGTGGGTGATGCACTCTTTACACAAAACTTTATGACTGATGTATTGGCTGAGCCATACCTTGTTTTTCTTGCGCGTCTCCCAGTTGGATTTATCAGTCTATGTTGCTTAAAATATTACATACTATTATAGAAGTTCTCTTATTGATATGCTGTAATATGTTTATCACATATATGATAAACGTACATTATTTTTACCATAGAAATCTCTTCTAGAAATTAAAAGATGGCTCTTATTAGACGTTAAATGATATCGTAATAAGATTCTAGATATGTCACTGGTCAGTTTAGAATAATGCTGATCGTTTTAGTGTATGTGTGCACAAAACTATTTATACTTTGATAGCAATAAGATTGCTCGGTTCTCATTTCAATTGTCATTATATATGTTTTGTACAAGCACCACTATAATAGTATATATTTACATACATGGAGCAGACATTGTCGAATATTGATGACTTGTATCCAGCACTACTACTTTGTTGTAATTTAAAATATTTTGGAGTGTGTGGTCTTGCAATCGAAGACATGTTTATCATAACATTATCATTTTTCATGTGTTCACGCATAAATTATACAAATATTAATGTGGGTCTATATATGCATAAACGGTATACGTACGTTATGTAAATATTAATATGTGTAATATTGGTATATGTATGTAAACACGATATGCGTACGTTAAGTAAATATTGATATGTGTAGATGTATATAAATACGATATGCGCACGTTATGTAAATATTAATATGTGTTTATGTATGCAGTTACGATATGCGCACGTTATGTAAATATTAATATGTGTATATGTATGCAGTTACGGTATGCGCACGTTATGTAAATATCAATATGTGTATATGTATGCAGTTACGGTATGCGCACGTTATGTAAATAATAATATGTGTATATGTATGCAGTTACTGTATGCGCACGTTATGTAAATATTAATATGTGTATATGTATGCAGTAACGGTATGCGCAAGTTATGTAAATATTAATATGTGTATATGTATGCAGTAACGGTATGCGCACGTTATGTAAATAACGATATGTGTATATGTATGCAGTTACGGTATGCACACGTTATGTAAATATTGATGTGTGTATATGTATGCAGTTACGGTATGCGCACGTTATGTAAATAATGATGTGTGTATATGTATGCAGTTACGGTATGCGCAAGTTATGTGAATATTGATGTGTGTATATGTATGCAGTTACGGTATGCGCAAGTAATGTTAATATTGATGTGTGTATATGTATGCAGTTACGGTATGCGCACGTTATGTAAATATTGATGTGTGTATATGTATGCAGTTACGGTATGCGCACGTTATGTAAATATTGATGTGTGTATATGTATGCAGTTACGGTATGCGCAAGTTATGTAAATATTGATGTGTGTATATGTATGCAGTTACGGTATGCGCAAGTTATGTAAATATTAATGTGTGTATATGTATGCAGTTACGGTATGCGCACGTTATGTAAATATTAATGTGTGTATATGTATGCAGTTACGGTATGCGCACGTTATGTCAATATTAATGTGTGTATATGTATGCAGTTACGGTATGCGCTCGTTATGTAAATATTAATATGTGTATATGTATGCAGTTACGGTATGCGCTCGTTATGTAAATATTAATATGTGTATATGTATGCAGTTACGGTATGCGCTCGTTATGTCAATATTAATATGTGTATATGTATGCAGTTACGGTATGCGCACGTTATGTCAATATTAATATGTGTATATGTATGCAGTTACGGTATGCGCACGTTATGTCAATATTAATATTTGTATATGTATGCAGTTACGGTATGCGCACGTTATGTCAATATTAATATGTGTATATGTATGCAGTTACGGTATGCGCACGTTATGTCAATATTAATATGTGTATATGTATGCAGTTACGGTATGCGCACGTTATGTCAATATTAATATGTGTATATGTATGCAGTTACGGTATGCGCACGTTATGTCAATATTAATATGTGTATATGTATGCAGTTACGGTATGCGCACGTTATGTAAATATTAATATGTGTATATGTATGCAGTTACGGTATGCGCACGTTATGTAAATATCAATATTTGTATATGTATGCAGTTACGGTATGCGCACGTTATGTAAATATCAATATGTGTATATGTATGCAGTTACGGTATGCGCACGTTATGTAAATATCAATATGTGTATATGTATGCAGTTACGGTATGCGCACGTTATGTAAATATCAATATGTGTATATGTATACAGTTACAGTATGCGCACGTTATGTAAATATTAATATGTGTATATGCATGCAATAACGGTATGCGCACGTTATTTAAATATTAATATAAAGTGCCTACAAACATTGAGGTATAATCTTTTCTTGAAAACATTGAAAAGATCTTTAATACCTAACATTGTGCAAATAACTTCATGTTCGTGTTCAGTTATAGTTTTCTTGTCCAAGTAGCCGCGAGATGATGTTGTTTATCAAAGTACTGTACAACTTATTTGTCTAGTCCAAATATCGATTCTTGCATACACAAAATGCAATATGTATATTATAACTAACCTCCTTTCTATTTTTACATGCCGAACATTTTCATGTTTTTCATAACGTTTTTGCTTTCTTTAAATAAAAATTTTCTTTAGACGTTCTGAACTCATGTATGGACTACTTGTGCGACGGGTTGATCTTAACACCTATGTTTGTATTTCGAGAAAAATCCATGTTTTCTTGCCTTTAAAGATCGACTTTGTGCTGGCGTCAGATCTGTTTATAATTTACCTCTCTTCAATTATATGACTTGTTTGAAAACATATTCCGGCACAGGCACACCGCTGACTAATGTTAGAGTCATATTTTCAGCCTTACTGCAGTTTATTGTTTTACTGTTTATCTACCACTCTTTAGTCTATACCATTTCGTTCTTTATATACATTAAAAGCGCTTCGCAATGTCACTCTGAAATTGTATATCCCAATAAACGTATAATTTAAGGCAAACATTTTAAAGATAACTTGTTTTTTTACAAAATGCTTCATACGTTCCGTTTGTTTAACAACACTGCTAAGTTACATGGATCGTCATTTTTGTTGCTGACTTGTGGAGATATTCACCTAAACCCTGGTCCTGTAGGTCCAACTGTAAATAACATCTCATTTTCACTTTCCTCGTTCCTATCAGGTAGTTTGGAAGCCTTGGACTTTACACATAATCTTTCTTTTGTTCATTATAATGTTCAAAGTATCAAATATAAATTAGATACAATATACTCAGAACTGTATGGGTTTGATATATTAACATTTTCCGAAACTTGGCTTAATGATACAGTTGCGCCAGCTGATATAGAATTTCCAGCATTCCAAAATCTAATAAGAAAAGATCGCATTGGAGATAGCCACGGTTGTACATTAAAGAGACAATTCCTTTTTCTCGTAGAAATGACTTAGAAATCAATTGTCTAGTATGCATATGGGTTAAAATTACTATTAAGCACAGACATATACTCTTAGGAGTTTCCTACAGACCTCCAAATTCTGACGCTGCTTAAAATAATTTAATTGAGGATTCTTTAAATCTTGCTGTCGATACTGTTATCAAAGATATAATTGTTACTGGTGACTTGAATTATAATATGCTGAATAATATTTCATCGCGAAGTCTTAACAATATATATCAACAGCTTGGTCTATTTCAATCTATTAAAGATCCCACCCACTTAACCGAGAATTCATCGTTACTAATTGATATTTTACTTTTAAACCCCAAACTTTGCTATAAAAAGAAATGGGAGGAGCCTAATTTCAAATGGTGGCTCTTTTTTGCAACAATGTTGAATTGGGAGATGTTTTTCTGTAAAACATAGTAACAAATATGTCATTATTTTCAAAAAGAAGTGCATTTGTAGGGACATATTTTGTCTTTATAAAAATGTCCTTTATTCACAAAAGCTCCCTGAAACAAAGTAGTAGTAGTCCTTACAAAATTGAAATATCAAGGAAAATTTGCTAAATATTTGAATTTTAACCCCGTATGACCTTTGTCACGTGGTGTAAACAGCAAAACTTGCTTGGAGATGTGTATAACCTACTTGTGAGGAGCCATGCAGATATCTCAGAGTAGAATAATGTGTTTGACTTTCAGTTTGTGAATGACATGTTTAGGAAGATCAATCTTCATACTATTTCTGCCTTTTCATATACATGTATAAACAAATAATTATACCTTGTAGTTTATGGCTTATCTCAGATACATGCATACTTGCTTTTTTATTTGGATGCAAATAAGTTACAATTCACACTTACCTTGGCTGATCATTGTTTTAAATCCCATAATTTACAATAGCTTGGAAATAACTTTTAGTTTTGTATTTTAGTAAATGGATGTCATTTTATTGTTTATACAGTTCTTATGTCACAGCCTTCAATTAAAAACACTTAGTGCTATATAGGTGGCCTTGGATGTTTGTGTATGAACCATGTACTAGGTTCAAAACACAACTTGGCATAATTTAGATCTTGGTTGGTTTAATAGTCTTTGCTTTTTTTTCTTACATAATGAAGAAGGAACCAAACTCCTACATTTGAAAACATATTCCAGTATTGTCTGTATCTACGTTTTGGTAAATGACTGTTTCTTTGATTAGGCAATGCTAACTCACCTAGCCAAAACTGATTTGAAATAAACGGACATGAAAACAATATCCATAACTGTTCTACAGGAATGTATTTATTTTCATGGTCATCATCAACATCATAATCACGTCATCATTTTCCCCATCTGTGCTTCTATTTTGTCATGATTGCCATCTGACAATAAATATACCTTTATGTTCTGTGTCTAACTATAGTTATTTTTATCAACATTAATTGACCAGTCTGGTGTAAATGAATGATCCTCAAAATCACACTCATTATAATTAAATAAATGAAATAATATACAAAACTGTTCCCTCGAAACTTTCAAAGTATTTCCACGATTTTTTTCAATTTGTAAGTTTTGCCAGGGAAATTGTGAACCTAAATGGAATGGGTTATTCTATAATGTCAAAGGGGTTTCTTTATTTTTCAATCTTTGTACGTTTTGTCTCACAAATAATTGTTTGCTCTTTACTTGTGTCCAAGCAATTTATTTACAATTAATTACAACATTATTAGTATAATTACCCGTTTGATATACGTCCATAATAAATAAGATAAACTATTTTTCATAAATAACTTTTATTCTCTCTAGGTAAATAATGTACTAATCCATAGAACTTGACCCAAATAATTTCACTTTATCTCTTTGATCATGACCAGAGATATGTAACCCAGCATGAAACTGTAAATTGGATGTACCTAATTAGCAAATTTGTTTATTATGCATGCAGATAAAACAGCCATTGCAATGTTTGGGGAAACCTTTATTGCAATCCATAATACTGAGGAACCCGCACATACCATACACATTGTTGTTTACAACAACTTGCAACAGGCAGTATCTTCTATGGCTATGCTGGTAGTTACAGCTTATGTTGGACATGAGTATTATCAAATAACTGATATAAAATTGTCGGCTGCTAGTGATAAGCCCCGCCTATAATGCTGTGTGTAGCATCTATCGGCGATTGGCCTTTAAGTAATAAAGACAGCCTTATTAAAAGTGGTGTCGCAGATCCTTTTCTGAATCAAGATATCAGATTCCATTTTCCGATAGACGGTTTATTTAAATTCAAGAAAAACAAACAATTAGCTTTTGTGAGACATATTTGGAAATAAGAACTTGGCAACTATGCTATTTTAAAAAATTATTCAAACTAACTGGAACGAACTATCTAACGATGATGTATGTTACCAATGTGGCTACTAAAAATAAAGCAGTCATACTATGATAATCTAGCAAGTAAGCTTAATTCTGCATCTCTCTCTCCCAAAGACTGGTGGAAAATATTAAATTCGTTCATCTCTTCAAACGACAAGCAAGCAATCCCTCCAGTGAATGACAATGGAACTATAATTTCCGATTTTGAGTTAAAAGCCAACTTTTTTTAAAGCTTAAAAGCCAATACATTTTTCCAATCTCAGTTAATCTTAAATGGCGATAACATTAAACCACCCATTTTGATACCAAGACACAACATCCCAGTTTTAGTAGACCTTGGTTTACTACCCAACGATGTGTGCAGTATTCTTAAGTCGTTACCAGTTGGAAAAGCCTCAAGTCCCAATGAGATTAATAATTTTGGTGCTCCGTGAACTAAGTAATGAATTATCGATCCCTCTGTGTGATTTGCTTAACACTTGTTTATCAAACGGTTTTTATCCCAAAGTTTGGAAGGAAGCGTTCGTATGTGCAATTTACAAGAAAGGAGACCCGTCTTTGGCTAATAGTTACAGACCAATTTCACTTCTTAGTGTATTGAATAAAGTATTTGAAAGGCTCATATTTAAGCATATTTTCAATTATTTTCGAGATAAGAACTTCCTTTCTTCATTTCAATCTGGTTTAGTGCCTGGTGATTCAACTATCAATCAGCTATCCTTTCTTTATAATACCTTCTGCAAAGCGATTGACGATGGCAAAAGAGGTCAGAGTTGTATTTTTTTATATAAGTAAAGCCTTTGATAGAGTTTTGCACAAAGGGTTGTTGGCTAAATTGAAAGCAGCTGGTATATGTTGCCAACTTTTGAATCTTTTAACTGACAATCTTAAAGACAGACGCCAATGTGTTGTCATTCCAGGCGCGAGGTCTACTTGGAGACCAACTTAACTTAACACAAACTCACTTTTTTTCATAAAATGATCCACGGAATGGTCCCACCATATCTATGTTCATTGGTTCCTCCTCTTACAAATGCAAATTCCACGTACAACTTCAGAAATAACAATAATATTCACATTCCTACTTCAAGAACAGCTCTGTACTCAAATTCCTTCATTCCTTCCGATGTCCGTGACTGGAACACTCTCCCTCTTGAAACAAGACAAGCTTCTTCTCTGAATGCTTTTCAACATAAATCAAAAGTACCTAAGTTCCTTTACAAGGAAATGTCAATTATTGCATGCCCGCCTCCGAACGAGTTGTAGTGCACCTAAGCAACATCTATTTCTTAAACACATTGTAGATTGCCCTCTATGTACATGTGGACAAATAGAAAGCACAGCTCACTTCTTTCTCAATTGTCAACTTTACCAGCATCAACGCATACCACTTATTACACCTGTCAGTGAGTTATATACAGTTTCTTTAAATATACTTCTTTTTGGTAAACCGCAACGCTCTTATGACAATAATGTTTATATATTTGAAACAGTTCACAAATACATTTTATCCACTAATCGTTTCTCCTGAACATGTAAGTAAGTCTGAAGAAATAACAAGGCTATTTCTTTTTACGTGGTGAGGTCAGCCCGCCTTCCAATTTCGTCCATGCCGTTCAGAACTTGTTCAAAATGTTATCTATTATTATTACGTGAATACACAACTTTAATAATTTTAATCACTTTTCTTTCTTTTCTAATTACTCGCTTCATTTTCTAAGTTTTTTTTAAATATATCAGAATAAATATTCATAAAAGTATGAAACATTTTAATTAAATATATTTTGAACTATGTTAAATTCATTATACTAAGAGCATAAATCAAATTATTGATAATCTGCCAAATCTGTTCACAATATATATGTCATGGAGAAGAACTTTATAGGATTTTATCTTCCGTTCTAATCCATATTTATACCTAAACTTATGTGTATATATGTACATTTGAATGAATAACATGTTTAAACCAAATAGCCAAAGGCAAAATTTGCCGATTGCTGAACAAACTTGAAACATGAATTGATTTACACAGGTGTGTAATTGTAAACATACTTAGGTATTCAAATTGTATGTTTGTTTATTTTATGCAACCGCAATACTGCTGTTACCGCTGTAAACTTGTCACATTTATAATAGAATATTTTATATGCTTTCTTAATTATTGCTAATCAACATGAATAGAACAGCATATGGTAAGAATCGAGTAGAAACAATAAAAACGCGTCTTTGGCTTGGTTATTAAACGTATATAATTATGTCTTACTGAGGGCGAGACGTAACATTAATCGTACCATCATAGCAACGTAGAATGTATGCACAGGTACACAACTGCCACCGCGGCATACACGCAACCTTTAAGTAGAATAATCATAACAAACACAAATATACAGAAAAAGACACAACTCAAACAGTAAAATGATTAAACTATTTTAGTTAACAGCCTAATTTTGGAGATAAATTCAATATTACCGAAAACGGTTAAGATAACGATTTTGGCGCCATGAACAAACTACTAGCACACAAGCGACGTGGCATGTGCTACTCAGCTTACCAACTTAAAATTAAATCCTAACCAATCAGAACCTTTTTTCTATTCAGTTTATAATCAAACTTAATTACCAGACACTCTGAATAAAGTTCGTATCGTACAATTTGTTACGCCCCGTGATAATTCTGATTCATTAGTTAATATTCTGTTTTTCAGAACTACAATAAATGCATTTATGGTTCATTTGAAGTTTCATATGAAACTTTTATTACCCCTATAGTTTCGATTAAGGTGAATTCATTCAATGGTGATGTAGTTAAACAGTATTTTATTGAGTGTCAAAGCATTGGATTGTAAAAATATTAATATGTTAACGGTTTATTTCATTTGCTCTGTTATTTGTCGTATGCATCAATGTCTCAGTGCCATAGCAATTTAAAGGGATGTATACGAAAATGTCGCAAATCGAGTTTAACCGTTCCAGTATAAAAGCAATCTTTACAGCTGTGGACATAAATTATATACCAGTAAAATAGTATACCTAGATTATAAAATGTATTTTATCGTTACATTTTAAATATATATACTTTAACCGATATCGTAAACCTTATTTATACAATTTTGTTCCGCGTAAGTTTTAAACTAGGCCCATATTCTGATTATATGATATGATTCGCAACTTATTATAGACGTACGTTTTTAAAAATATTATTTCCATTTCATTATCTGTTCTCAAGTGTTTAATTTGCCCATCAGCGAGCTATAAAGTGGATTTTCTTCAATACATATTGGAAGGGCAAAAATCCTACATTCATTGGACATCGGTACTACTTTCTGTTATCCCAAATTGCCCCAAAGCCTGTGACGAAGGGGATACAATAACGCACTGTCACTGATTAGCTCACGCTGTGTGACGCCATAGTGTCCAAAGATTTTTGATAATACTGTTCCGGCTTGTAATCGTTTAATCGCCATTTTTATTTAAAAGGTAGGCAACGAAAGAAAACACATTTTAATAGCACTGTTTACGTTAAGTCTAGATTTTAGATTTTATTATATGTACCGCTATTTCTGTTACAACCACGATTACTTCTACTAAAATACATACACTAACAAAACATACTAGCACTACTACCAATACTACTACTACTACTACTACTACTTACAACTACTACTTATTTTTACTATAACTACTATTACAACCAACACTGCTAATGCTTCTACTAAAATTATTACTACTACTACTACTACTACTACCACCCTACTGCTGCTACTACTACTGCTACTACTACTACTACTACTACTACTACCACTACTACTACTACTACTACAACTACTAATTCTACAACTACTGCTACCACCACCATTACTATTATATAACTATACTACTAATACTACTACTACTACTACCACCACTATTACTACTACTAGTAGTAGTAATATAAGTAGTATATATATGGAAGTAGTACTACTACTACTACCACCACTGCAACTATAACAACTACTAACATCACAACTACTACTTCTTCTATTACTACCACCACCACCATTACCACTACTACTACTAGTACTAGTAGTACCACAACCACCACCACCATTTGTACTAATACAACCACTACTACTTCTACTACTACTACTACTATTACTACATTAATTACTATTATTAATACCGACACCACCACTACTACTACTTATACTACTATTACAAACACACCACCACCACAACCACCACTACTACTACAAAAACCACCATCACTTTTGCTGATATTATTACCACTACTACTACTACTACCACCGCTACTACTGCTAAAGTCACCACCACCACAACCACTACTACTACTACAATTAATATTATTATTACTATTTCTACAACAACTACTACTGTTACAGTCACCACCACCACCACCACCACCACTACCATTACTACAAATATTATTATTATTTCTACTTCTACTACTACTACTACTACTACTACTACTACTTCTACTACTACTACTACTACTACTACTACTACTACTACCACCACCACCCCCACAACCACCACCACTACTACTAATACTGATAAAAGTAACACACCACCACCACCACTACTACTTAAACTACCACTATAACTAATGCTACTACTACTATAACTACTACTACCACTACTACTTCTACAGTCACCACAACCACTTCTACTACTATTAGTATTACTACTTCTACTACTACTATTACTACTACTACTACAACCACCACCACCACTACTACTACTAATACTGTTATCACACCACCACCACAACCACCACTACTAATACAACTATCACCATCACTACTGCTGCTAGTATTTCTACTACTACTACTACTACCACTACAACTGCAACAGTCACCACCAACACTATTACTACTACAATTACTATTATTATTATTACTTCTGCTACTATTACTACTATAACTTCTACTACTACTACTACTGTTACAGTCACCACCACCAATACTACAACTTCGACAAATACTATTATAACAACTACTTCTACTTCTACTTCTACTAATACTACTACTACTATCACCACTACCACAACCACCACCACTACTACTAAAAAACAGTTTTTCCAGAAAATCACTGTGTTGTGTTCCAATTAAAAAGTGGCGGTGAAGGTTAAATCGACACTCGACAATTGTGATAAATTTTCCGTTAACACTAGATATAAAATTGATTTATTTACACAAGGCGAATTTAAAATTAAAATAAAATATGCAACCAGACACTTGATTTTGCTTCTGGTTTGAAAAGGGGCGTTACTCTTCTAAATTATCACAGTTAATTGTTCTGCTTGTGAACAGGGCACTAGTTAATTGCCATTGATATACCATAATTATATAGGCTATAATCGGATTTGATAATTGATATGACGATTAGAATATCTTGCTGCCAGACAAAACCACACGTACATGGAGTAGATAGTACAGCAGCACAGTCAAAATTACAGGCAGTAGTAAATGTTTACTTCACATTTAGTGAAACGCAATCATATTAATTTGATGTTACATTCAAGACACATTTTGAAAATAAACCATTTTATAGATCACCGTTGGGTTTTAATGGCAAATAGAAATGTTATTTCTAAAATTAATAAATTGGAAGCACTCATTATACACAGACACCCCACCTAAAAATTGTAAAAAGTTATTGGGCACAGTAAAAATAAAAGACATTCAGTCAGTCAGTCAGTCGAGATAATTTTAAATAATCACAATTATATATACAGATGATAAAATGTATGAAAGAAGAAGCCCATTTGGTAGAGTGTGTTTGTATTAAAAGGAAAAGTAAAATGTAAACAATATAAATCAAATTAAATTCAGACCCAAGCCAAACAAACGCTTTAACCTACGTCTATAGAGGGTAAACCATAGAAACATAGGTAACTTATCGATGTTTGCATATCATGATATGAAGTGCGTATAATGTTTAATAATCTTACTAGCATAAGAAGCAGAGAAAAACTGAGCAAAACATAAACTTTCATCCAGCTCTGGAATATATTGATAAGTCAATAAAGTATGTTAAGGTCAGTGATGTAAACATTTTAGTTTATGTTTGTGATTTATTTTTTTTAGAATAATGCTATTACTTAAATTTAAGATATTTCTTTAAAAAATTCAGACCTAAGATAAACAATAATTGTAAAGCAATTATCTATTAAAATAATCAAAACGTAAGTAATTTAGATACACATGCACACGCGTTTTTGTAAAACATAGTATGAATATGTTTAAGAAGGTTAGTTTATAAAAAGAACTAGTTTGTTGAGAAATAGAGAAAAATCCGACCTTGGTTTCAAGAAAATAATTATGTCTGTTATTTTACTTACAATCAAATTTAATACACTATATTAATTTAAATAAAATAATGGAATTAAGTATTTTCGTGAAACCGGAGCCTGATTTCAACCTAAAACTATAACCGAGTGACGACGACAACGACAGCAAAATAAAAAATTTTGGAAATCCTATAAAAGTTCAAAAATAGTCTGTTGTACGTAATCTATAATTTCTATTTGAAGCACCATTGCTTTAACATAAAAAGTATATATTTGAAAATATCTAATGAAGTCTTAACTTCAAAACCTAATCATGTTCAGATTAATTTAGCTTAACATTTACTAATCTGTCTGATGCCACTATATTGGCCAAGCCTTAATAGATGGAACACGTCCTTATCTTTGTCGTGGTTTATCCTTAATTATAAGTATCGTGCTGGTTTGGTGCGTACGGCATCAATTGTTTCTTTAAATTTACGGCGGGTTATGCAAAAGTTTTTGAACAAATTTAATAACATTAATAATTATGCAAGTACATCACTATTTTTTTTACATCTTACATGTAAGTATTTGTGTATTTGACATCGATATCCAATTTTCTAGTGCATTTGTTACGTCAGTAATACTGTTATGGTATCCATAGCAACTTGCATACATGGTTAATGCCGCAGTTAAAATTGTTGAACAATTTGACAAGTAAATTAACAATCGTTTCCATGTAAAACTTGCAGTTATTCATATATAATTATTGATGACATGTCATGTATACGTCGTTCCAGTATTAGCAATGCGCACATGTGTTGGGAATTTAATCAAACTTACATTACATAAGACACGTAAACGTGCAAAATTCTGTCTAAAGGAAAAGTGAAACAACGAGCGGCGATACAGTTTTGTGTCAATATTAGCATAACACCGATTCAGACGATGATTAATAAAGCTCCGAGAAAGTCATCTATAGTGCGTTCTGTAATCAACAAATGGTACAACTGGTTCAGTGAGAAGCGATCAACAATATGTGGTCGATCTGTGTCAAAACTGCGCAAACGTAACGTCACGTTAAAAGGTCGGTCAACGTGATAAAAATGCCTCAACGAGGATCTTCGTAATACAATTTATGAAATATGCAGTGGACCAAGTATAGGTGCATTCCACATGATAATTAAGGATGAACTAAATGTATGGGGTTTGAGTGCTCGCTGGGTTCTTCGATTGCTTAACGAGTATGAGTGGAGCGACGAATAAGAATAAGAAATTTATTTGTGACGGAAGTTGACGTCGAGACGACGTACCGTAAATCTGACCTGAGGCTTAAGGCCGCACATGACATGCTACTTGAAATACTTGTAACTGTTTTAATTGAAGATATATTTTTGTCATTTTTGCATACAGTTTGCATTTCGATTATACATAATACATGTAATATTTAAAAATAAATCAGACATGACTTTTTCATTTTATGAGATTTGTCCACAAACACCTGGATAACCCCTAGACCATATTTATACAATGTATATCACATATTCAAATATACATATACTAACTCGATTTTTTTTCTATGTATATAATTAATTTTTCTAAATAAATGATTGTTAAGTACATTAACAATACTCCAAACGTTCATATAATTGATAGTTTGAATGAAATTGTAATATAAATAGATGAGAAGAAAATAAGGACGGAAACCATTTGTATAACTTGTGCACCAGACAAATCTATCTTGTATTTTTGCTTTTAGTAGTACAATAAGATATTCTATTATTTTGATTGATTCTAGATTATGTTTTGTATCCAACGCCTTTATGTATATTCTTTCTTCTATTCAAGAATATAATTGGTATATAACTTGTGACTTATACATTTGATCTTACATCTGTGCTATCATGCAATATGATAGCACTGTTAAGTATCGCAAAGTGTATTATTCACTGTCATGTATACATTCCATAAAGTTACAAACATATTGACCGTAATGTGGCTGTCATATGTCTGAATAATTCCATATACTCAACTAAGACAGAAACGTACCGCTTTTATAACTAATGTAGTTCTGTCTGTGTTTATGTTATTTGTCCAATGTACTTGAAAAAAATCTATAAGAATTGTATTCTTCAATTCTTATTCTTTATAATTTGCATACTGTACTTGTTAATCTGAAAATACTGAAAACAAGATATGTTTAAATAAATGTATATGTTGTTTATACCCTGGTGGAGTTTACCTCATCGTATACATTGCGCTTAGTGCCCAGAACATTCATTTCCACTTATTCCACGTTAACGCTATACCTGCAATCAACTGATGTTTCAGTCCACGTCATACGATTCATGCAATTTGAAATTTAATCTTTTTTTTAGATTTTCTTATTTTACAACATGCCACGGATTTCTGGAAACGGTCGCAATTGTGATGCTAGTGAGTGGTGTAACGGCCATGGTGGTCGCACATCAGTTCGGGTGTTGTCGCAAACAGATTGAGCGACTTGAGGCACGTTGCAGACTTACATAAACTGTTTACGGTCTGCAACAATCTTATTAACAGCGAGAGACGAAGACCGGAACCGACCGTTATATCACGTTGGCTCACTCTGTCGGTTGCCAGCTACCTCCACCGCTGGGCGACATGGTGTCTCAGCACAGCGTTTTCGTTATTAATTGCCAGGAAGAGTACGGCGCCCATTTACTGGTCAAACAATGAGCCGACGTCACTGCGCTGCAACGCTTTTATAGGTTCGACGTCATCTTAGCTGGAGATTGGCAGACCTGGTTCACCAGACAATACTTATATATTTGCATATTGCCTTTTAGTTTCCATTGATCCTTATCGAAAATTAGGAATATCTGGTTCATAAAGCGAGAGCAAACAATCAAAATGAAATTCTTTGTGATTTAACTAAGATGTTGCAGTGGGAATAGAGGAATTGTTAAGTCAAATGCAATGGTTTTGCGTTACGTTACATCGAGGGCCGTAGAAGTATTGAATATATACAGTCAAACCTGTATAAGCGGCCACCTCTATTAAGCAGCCACTTGTCTTAAGCAGCCACAATTGGTATTTTTCAGATCAAATTAACCGTCATTAAGCAAAACCTGTCTTAAACGGTCACATTTTCTCTTTCCAATGACTGACTGCTTACAACAGGGTGGACTGTATTTGCAATTGGTGGTCGCACTAAAGTGACAAATTCTGACTCAAACTCGATGATCTAAACGATAAATAACGAATGTCTGATATTTTGTGATTTTTTTATTATAACTGTCTACGATCACTATGAAAGTGCCCATGCTAGCAAGATTGAGCGAAATGGTATCAATTCACAAATAAATAAACATTATATTTGATTATAATTATGTATACTGTAACCTTTTAAGCTTTCTTGAAAAGGTCACTCAAATAGGAAGGTTTTTTTGTATGAACGATTTGTCGCTTGTAAACCTCCAATAAATGAGCTCATGGGTTCCACTGCATTAATACACTGAGAGGAATAAAGAGGATGTTCTTAAATCTATCTAACCGCAAGCGGTTATTTAATGTTTAACCGTATCCCATACAGTTCCCCATACTATGTTTCTCTCTGAAGATATTACCGACCGACGCGTTTCCAAACAAGCTTCGTAACTCCCCGTTTTCTGCCGAACGTGTTTATCGGAAAGAGACGAACATTGATTTGTAAACAAAACCCATTCTTAATTATGTACTAATAATGTGCTTTTTTGTTTTGTTTGCAAAGTCTCTCAGTGATCAAATAAACATGTATTCTATCACCTGGAAGAGTTAAACTGACTTAAGTTAAAACTAAAACCGGCTGTTTCGGAAGTTTAATGAGCCTTTAAATGAAAGAAAAACACCAGGCATCGTTATTTAAGACTGTATACGTAAAAGCATTTGAATTCATTGCCATTAACTAATGAATATTATATAAACCTTTCAAAATTAATTAAAAAGGCACATAGGCAAATGCTGATAAAACAGGAGGACGGGTGTAAAAACTTAAGTCAAGATGTTTTTAAGTATAAAAAAACGATGTACTTAATCATATTGGGTAGTTAGAAAAAAGTATTTAACATATGTATACAAGCTTTAATAACCGTCTATACATACAGATGATTTGAAAACCCAATATACATATATGCTTAACCATGTGTGCATTCTGCCGAATTTACACTGTCAATGATATAATGATGGTGGGACACAAAGTTTGTGGTTATAAATCCTTTTAAAATTATGTAAACCTCATCGAACTTTGGCCCACTATTCGGACCCTGAACAAACGGGAGTAAAGGTAACAAAAACTGAAACCAAAACACATTCATTTAACAAGCACATTGCTATTAACTTAATACACCAACAAGCCTATCTAAAGTTCAATTAACAGGAAATGCAAACGTCAAATGTCTGATTTATAATTCAATATTTTCACGGCTCACAAAAAATATAGATTTTAGAACAATTATATATCATATATGTAAGTAAAAAACTGATAGTTTCCGTAAAATAACACAGAGCGATGTTTCGTATTTAATTCATATTAGCTTACATGCAACAATAAATAAAACAGCATATATGGTTGATAAACATGTGGATGAAGACCTTAAATCATCCGTTTGGCTGTAAACAAAGTAATATTTTGGGTTTTCTATCTCGTATATTTGGTGACGTGTGTCTCATTCAGTCTGTAATTCCCGTCACTGTAATTTTACATGTTACATTGGACTGGTGTATTATTACTGTTCTCTCTATAATTTAGGTCTCTCTCTTATATAACAGTCTGTCAGTAAACATATACTATATGCCTTCCAGACAAATCTATATAGAAAATTTGTGTTAATAGCATGCACCACTATCATTTGTGTCACATCTCCGTAACTAACGTGTAACGCGCCACTCACTGTTCAAGTTTATGTCTGCCTCCCTAAAATTATGTCCTTAAAAGAAAAAAACCGTCTTGCTGCAAAGCTAAATCTTTAATTCGAGGTACAGTATAATGCTTGTTTTGACGATAGTTTGCTGTAAAAATGTGAAAATATTGGTAAACATTCTTAAAAAATAAAATAAGTATTTAACTGGATACAAAGTATCTGATGATCATATATTAATCAAATCCGAATGGTTTGGTTTGTCAAATTCACCAAAATGTGACAAAATCGATATATATTGGAGTGGTAAACTTGAAACAAAATCCCCATTTTTAAAATACACAGCACGTAAATACTGCTTCACGTCATTCGGACTCTTATTGAGATGAAACAATTTTACTACGTGTAAATCTGTGTCAATGACGGATCTGCGGCGTACGCTTCTCCCCCTATCCCCTTAACTCCCATATTTGATAAAAAATCACTACATTTCTACTGATAACATATGTGCCCGTTCAGATTTGTGTTGCGTTCCCTCTAAACTGATATCCTGGATCCGCCTCTGTTTATAACTGATCAAATTGAAATTAAAATGAAATAAAGTGACTCATTTAATACGTCATAAAGTATGTTACACATTCAAGCGGGAAATTTATTTTAGTCTAACCTAGGCGCGAAGCCCAAGTTAGGAAATCCCTTTTTAAAATATCATTTTTAAATGTTTGGAAATACGAGGTCAGTAAGTATAAATAGGCATTTTGAATTGGAAAAAATATTCTTAGCCAATTATAAAAAAATAAATGGTCCCGACATATTCCCTTCGACGAAAAATTCAAATATGTTTAAATTATTTTTGCTATAGATATTAAGACAAAAATAGTATGTTTTATAATAGTTATCAGAATGCTTCATCCTCAAAAAGAAACACAATAAAGATAATAAAATCAAGGATATTTTAATTTATTTTTTGCATTATGAAGATATATTATCTTATTTGGAAGAAACGGCGATTTATTGTAATAGATGTGTGTTGATAAGCGTACTTTAAAAAAGTTTGTACTGTGAAATAGGTCAAGGACGAACAATGACTCGACACCAAAGGTTTGAAATGTGTAAAAACTGTCAGTCACTAACCCATTGATATTTATTTTAAAGCATACATACCCACATAGTCAAGTGGAAATTAAAATTTCTGATAAATTGCACAAAAATACGGCGCCTTACGAAAATGTAGAAAAAGGCGTTATTAGCGAACAAAAAACACGCAATATATATTGAGATGTTGAAAGGAAAAAAGCTTCCTCTTGTTGCTGGTTTAACAGTTACTGTATGTGTTACATAACAGAAACTATACTATCATGTCAAAGTGAGATTGTCAGATATTACTGACAATCGCAATAACAGTCTTACGTGATGTTTGATATCGCCCCGTATTTTGTCGAAGTGTTCGTTCCATTTCTGGTTTATTTGAATCATGGATTTCATTAAGTGTTACTCGAACAAAGAATAAGGCTTACGACCGTGGTTGGAGTTATTTTATGTCTGTAGACAGAAAAGAGATAAAGTATAAAGGTGAATGTCCAGTTGAGTTGATCATTACATTTCAATCTTTGAATAAACATCATCTAAATCTTTAACCTCAAGTGAAGCCAAAATCGAAAAATTATTATATCCCTTCGTCTTTGGTGTAGAAAACTTTCATCATTACGCATATAGCAGACACAAAACAGTCCAGACTGCCCATAAACCGTTAGGTGCCATATCCAAGAAAGACTTATAATCAGACTACCATTTTTTGACCCAGTGCATATTTTACAATGATATTAGAGCATTTTCAATGAGCAATTTTCAAATATGGAGTTTAATCGTATTGATAATGTTGATAAATGTGAATACCTTGTCACAAAAGTTCCCAGAAAAGTAGCTTAATATAGTTTTAAGTTTTATATGAGAAGAAGAAGAAGTACTATATAGAACCAATGGCTTTCCAAACAGCCATAAATAATATAATGTTATGTATTTTCTTTGTATATATTTTTTTTTTTTGCTGATGTTTAATTGCAAGCATAATAACATGTGTAATACTATAATTACTTATTTGTATATGTCCATTGGACCGAGTTTGTTTTTTTTAAAATTCTATATATTTGTATCACGTTACATGTACACATGTCACTATAATAAAATATTTACGTACTTACTTTACTAAGCACCACAGCGTCTACAACGCATGCTGCTACAGCTGAAGAAATATGATATAACTCTGACATTCATTCTTGGTAAATTGATACTACTAGCTGACACGCTACATCGACGCTATTTACCTGACACATAGACGCGCAAGTACACGCCGTAATGTTAAATGTATAATTTAACTGTCAGTTATCAGAAAATTGAGTGTATAAAAATGCCACTGACTCAGACAGTACTCAAACAGGTTATCACTGATAGTTGGACAAACAATAGGAGTGACTGTCCTAAACAACTGACTGGCTTCTGGAACTACAGAGACGAATTAACCATGAGTAATGGCATAATACTCAATGGAACAAAATTCCTTATTCACAAGACATGACGCACACTTATTGAGGTATTGAGAAATGCTCACAACGTGTACGTGAAGTTCCATTTTGGCCAAACTTGTCTACAGACATAAAGACAATATTTCTTAAAAATGCCCTACTTGTACCGAACACAGGAACGCAAACGCTAACGAACCGGTACAACCTAGCGAACTACCTGACAGAATGTTGCAAAAAGTCGGTACTGTTCCACTGGAACAATTCTTAATATGTAATATTGGTTAACTTCTACAGTAGATACTTTGAAGTTAGTATACTACAAAATATAAAGTCACATACTTTAATTGACAAATTGAAAAGTGTCTTTAGTCGCCATGGCATCCCGGTAACAGTGATCAGTGACAATGATCCCAAATATAGTTTTCAAGATTTTGCAAAATTTGCAAAACAATGGGATTTTAACCATATAAAATTAAGTCCTATCTATCCACAAAGTAACGTGTGATCTGAGAAAACAGTACAGACAGTAAAACCTTTATTTACAAAAACAAAACAGGCCAGAAAATATAAGTACTTAACCATACTAGAATACAAAAATTCTCTATTAGAATAACGAAAATTCTAAGCGCAGCTACCTATGTGCAGACAATTACAATTTATTTTACTATTGACCACAGACTAGCGTAATCATAAAATGCATGACAGAATACTGATAAGTGATGTGCTCAATATGAGACGACCTGAGCAAAAAGTTATACAATATCTCTACAAATACATACTTATATATATTTGATTGTAAAATATTTTAACGACTTGTATATGAGGTAAAGTAAATACAAATAACCACAAACGCCCATTTCTTTGCTTTCATGAATAATACATTCTCAATAAGAAGCATTCGCAAAAATGCACAAAATGCAATGAAGATGAATATGACTTGATTGTGTTTTAAACTGGAATTAATAAAATAACAAATAATTACCCACGATCTTTAAACGCTAAGGTTATGTTTGTTACATGTAAATTTCAGGATTTTTTGTCTGAATTTAGAAGGCCGATAACTTGGACGTACAAAGTAATACCAGCTAACGAATGCATTGCATTTAATAATGAAATGATATTTATCTTCAAGCTCATTCACTGCACAAAAGTTAAAAACTCTTTTTGTAGAATATCTTCTTGTTTCGATTCGTACACTATGAGAGGATATGCGAATTTTAGCAAGCGGTGTATGTAAATGTTTCGATTCAATTTCATTAAGGTAGTTTTCAAGACAAAATGCAATTTGTACATGTTTGCACAATGCGATTAGAACATTAAACCTTTCAATATCAGCATACCATTTATGAAAATGGCAATCTTAAACAATAGTCATCTTGTATTCACTAATGGAGTGATCATACACACACTTTAATAATGCAGTTGCAGAGTATTCACTAATGTTAATTGTTATTTTACTACAGTCCCATATCTATTAATATTAAGTAGATACCTATCAAGTTCCCCATAATGACTGTTTAACTTATGCTTAATGCCTTAGATATATTTTTAGATTTCTGAAAGCACAACCATACTTTAGTACAGAGCAGACAAAACATCAAAAGAGAAAATAGTTTCAGACTTATTAAATGTTTATATATATTATTAAACTTTTTATTATTATCACTCATTGATACGTACCTACCAATTAGTGATTGTAACAAAATAAGCTTGTTTATGTGGACTGAATTATTGTGTCAGCTCCTACAAAGTATGTAACTATGTTGTAGAGACATGTATAAACGTCAGATAGGGCAGGTTTTTTTAAGCTTATCGCTAGATAGATTGGAATAAAACATTTTAAAGATATTTGCACATATTCATTTTTGAATTAAAGAAGAAAAAGTAATTTTGACCTTTATTTCCTAAAGTGACTTTGAGTAATGAGTAAAGAGTTTATAATTGTAAAACTAATCATATTTTACCAGCAATCTTTTTTGTTTATTTTGAAGTTAATTCCATGAGTTTCTTGAGATAAACCTGTGGTATGTGGTTATTTTCGCATATATATCACGAGTGAAAACTAAAAGCTCTGTCAGTAAATTCCACCATGAGGAGCGTTGCAACAAAGCGTGTACAAAATTATACCTTGACCACGATATACGGTAACTGCGTGAGTATTTTTTTATATTATGTTTTCTATAGTTTAGTAATTTAAATATCCGATAGCTATATTTCGACTTCAGTAGACTTAAGTAGTGTTTTGTATGAATTGTTGGTATGTTTTCAGACTGGAATAAGTGTGAATTGAATTTCATTTCCGCAGTATTTAGTTGTTTATCAAGATATAGGCCGAGGAATCTTGGAACGTATTTTACTATATATTTGTAATGTGTGTATAAATAGACGATAGATTTAATGGACGATGATGAGAAATTAATGTACTGTTATTATAAATTGATAAAACTACCTTGAACTGTGATAAACGTAAGACTACTACATACTGATTAAATAGTAAATCTCAGTTTAAATATATGTATGTAGCCGTGTATTGACGTATATGCGACGTAGATAACACGTAGGTCATAAATGACGTAACAGAAGTCAGCCGGTGGTAATACCGTCATGAGGACGCGCAACCCACATAATCTGGACGACGTGATATTCCTTATGCCAGATTTGAATCTGCATAGTATTACATAGAATACGGATAGTGAACCATGTTGTTTCATCCATCACCATCAGGGACGACTGGAGATATACATACGCATCCGGACATAATGTTAAATAAGTACAATCTTATTTTTATTTAAAAACAGTAAATATTATTTACTAACATTGCAGAGCAGTTTGCATCGCGACTTCAGTTTTATTCTAGTGAATAGCAGTTTATATCGCGACTTCCTTAATAAACAAGTGAGTAACAGTTTGTATCGCGACTTCAGTAATAGACTATTGAGTAGCAGTTTGTATCGCGACTTCAGTAATAGACTAGTGAATAGCAGTTTATATCGCGACTTCAGTAATATACAAGTGAGTAGCAGTTTGTATCGCGACTTCAGTAATAGACTATTGAGTAGCAGTTTGTATCGCGACTTCAGTAATAGACTAGTGAGTAGCAGTTTGTATAGCGACATCAGTTAAACTAATGCTTAATGAAGTGGCCAGTGTTAGTGTAATGACAGCTTAGAACATTATTAGACCGGTCTTCTTTTCATATTTGTTCATCTTATTGATTTGTATATAGTGTATAATTGTATATTCATAATGTAAAATAAAATTATAAATTTTATTTTGAGAATAGTTGTATTTTACCCTAGTGAGTTGTCGACCTATGGTCATTTTACTACAGTATTTGTTAAGTAAAATCGAGCCCGTATTACATCCAAACAGCCAAAGTTACCAATGACTTATATTGGCTCATTATACCAGTACCATACCTCGTTTATAAGTATTTCATAAAACTAATACTTAAGTTTAGCTGTGTTGACCTCTATACCCTTTTTATGTGTACAACAATTTAAATACTGCTGTACTACCTGTAGAGACCGACGCAGTATAACTTTGTCAGCAAAAAGGTGTAGAATTATGCAGAATTCAATGTAAGACAACCCGCTATCTATTTTAATTTGAAGAAACAAGAAGGTCACCCAACAGCCGACGAGTCTGTTTGATACGGTCAGAAACCAAATGAGTTTTTGAAAAAGTCTGAATACAAATTATAATGACGAACACAAGATTTAACTTTGGCCAATTTTGATTGAAATATGACACGAATTTATCGATCTATTTTGAAATGTTTGTATTAAATAGCACTTCTATCAGTAGAATCGAATGTTTTTCTTAAACTCGACAAATGCACATGGTTATTATTTAAAACATGTTCAACTATGTTAAATAAAGCAACAATTGCGTCTACACTACTACATTTTTTATGAATTCACACTGTACATCACCAATAAAATTGTTATCTTCAAACCATTTTTCAATTTTCTATTTACAACACTACTAAAATATGTATTGAGAGGACTGCGTATTATCCAAGCCAGTTTCACATCGGAGAGAGATACACACATCAGCTCGAAAATGTTCACAAAATAACACGTACACACAAATAATATGACAGGTGTAAAAAGTACAAAAAACAAGCTGTAAACAAATCTATAAAAAACAATAATGTCAGATTCGAAGGCATCGACGTATGCAAGTTGAAAGTGCCAAGAGATAATAGGCAGTAATTGAGCCACTAGAAAACAATTCATTAAACCGAACGTGAACCAATAAAGCTGTCAACAAATATAATTATTGGATAAAATATAATATTGAGAATGGCAATATGACTGGCTGGTGCCAAAGTGTTGCCAACTTTACAAATACTTTACACCTGTTTTATCCCTTCATTCACTATTATACAGAAATATAGAGTTATAACCATTATGTTACAAATATTTCTTACGGGACACACATTATTTTTACTTAAAACACTTTCTTAAAAATACAATATGCAAATGTGAAAATAGTGACCCAATATTGATACAGACCCGGGATTTAGATTTTATTTATTCTAATTTTCCAATCTATTAAAACATAGTTGAAAGATGTCGCAAAACATAATTGAAAGACGTCACAAAACATAGTTGAAAGACGTCGCAAAACATAATTGAAAGACGTCACAAAACATAGTTGAAAGATGTCGCAAAACATATTTGAAAGACGTCACAAAACATAGTTGAAAGATATCACAAAACATAATTAAAAGATGTCACATTTCGCATGAACGTGGTCATATATGGAAGTGGAAGCATTTGGGCTTTTTCTGATGCGGCCGGTTGTTCACCCAGCAGCTAGTTCAATTGAGGGGTACCGAATGTCTGACGCCTGAAAAGGATAGCTTCCGGGAAGTAAATTTGTACGTCAAATACATGTTTCTCATAAGCCCGTTGTGACTGGCTCTTTGAATAGGGGTGACAATATAATAAACAAACACTTCACTTTTACTTTTATACTTAACTTTCATCTGTTATAGTCGAAATATCAGGATGAAATCCAATGAAGTTTGATTAATATTGGTATACATTCATTGTGCAACGATTGATTTGATGTATCAACTTGACTAAATTTCGATTTCGATTTTGCCGTGTGTACCTTCAATCTAAAAGAAAATATAACAGTCCTTTTAAGTTTAATTTCATTGTGTTTTTTTTTTAAATTTCAACACCAAATGCTGGTCCATCCCTCTATAAACTTTACAAATATACAATGATATGAAATAAATATACTTGTAATAGATTAAATCACTTTTTCTTTAAATTTATTTATTAAAAAGTAAAAGTTTTTTTTTTCTTTGAAAAAAACCAAACTATTTGATGAATGGTGTTAAGTTTCATGATGCTATCTTTAATGATATGAGAACTAGTGGATGGAAATTGTAGTTTACTCAAATAAAACACAGAAAAAAATAATTTCATACCTTCATGATGATTTGAAATTTGCTAGTTACTTTGTTCTAATGCAATTGAGAAGACAGTGTAGGTAGAAAAATGACATTATATGTATATTTTACTGTTAGAACATTTTAAGTATTTTGTTTTCATAAAAAAAATCGAAAAATGTTATATAACAACCGAAAAAGGATTCATAGACAATCATATCAAAGAATATACATAATATAGTATATACGAACATCTACAAATATATGATAAGTCCGCATAATGATTTTTGTCAATATAGTAAAAAATTGGTAAAATTTTTATTGCCCTTTAAAACAAGTTTTCATTTTCGTATATTTAAAATAATATTTCCTACACAAATTTAAGAATGAATTGATGAACGAATTTGGATTATATGGCGTAACATCACACTAAAGAAATATGACGTCAACATGTCTGCATATTCCAGAAAGGTTACACTCGACCTATTCTTGACATCTCACAAATTTGATACCCTGGAACCAAACAAAAAGCATCCCGTATTGCATAAGACATAAAGTCTATAATCAAATGTTTTATAAACCGACCAACGTCAACAAAATTTACAAGACCTTGAACGTTACCATGTGTATGCGATAACATTTATGACTAGTTAGAAGGTATATATAAAACACGTTTACAGTAATAACACAATCATTAGGGAATATACACACTATTATTTAGTTTCACAATCATAATAAAAACGTATTATAAATACCATAGAAAAAAGCAGCCACTACTAGCGTTATTACAATAATTGAATTACATACTACAGAACTCCCCGTTTTATTACTTTTAAATAACCATATGTTGATTCATCGAATGGCTGCAACCTCTTAGCTACAAAAAGGTACAATCAAAACACCAGCACTCGTAGAATCTCATTCCAGTGTATTGTCTTATTATTACTGAATTATATTGTAATAATCTGGTTTTAGACGCCATACGTGTAATAACACTTCTCACTGCAGTTATTTAAGGTTGAATTAACTAACATGTAAACTGAAAGAAAAGTTTACTGCTATAACTAAAGAATGTTGTAGTATAATGTGTTACATGGCCAATAAAGCTGCAATAAAATACGTAATTTACAAAAAAAGATATTTACAGAACAGAATCGAACTGAACGGAACAGATCGGAACGGGAATGGAATGAAACAAATATTTTAAAACATCCATCTCGTTCACCAGTACGTATCACTACAAGTGCATCACACCGAGCAGTATACCAGTAGTAATAGAGAGAGTGAATAACATGACTGGTTGATACATGTACAATACCAACCAGTCATGTTATTTACTCTCTCTATTACTACTGGTGAACTTACCAAAGGTGAATAAAAAGTATAACAATTTCATTTAAGAGACGCGGTTATACATGGGTTGTAAGTAAAACAACACCTTGTGATGATTAAAAATATCCAAGGACTGGCATAAATGAGGTGTCAACGTGATACCATAGTGTGATATAAGTCCGTGGCAGATATTGCATTCAGTTTATTCAAGTTTCACTAAACAGTTGAATTTCCTCTAGATTTTGTATTCAAATAGATTTGTGTTTAAAGCATTTTCGTAGCAGAAGTGAAAAAAAATGTACTGGAATGATGTTCTTTCTTTCTTTCTTTCTTTCTTTCATATATCTGGTACACTCCATCTGCTAGGTAAAATCTAATAAAAGTGATATTGTTGGAACAAGTGGTGTCTTATTATCGTATAATTTACGCCAACTTTGCTTTACTTATCTGCCGTTATGATGTAGTGAACCATTCTAAAAATAGTTCAAACCAAATTATAAATGACATTTTAGTACAAATTTATCATACCGCCACTGTGATTATACCTTAAGTGATAACAGAAGTTCAGCCTACAAACTCTGTAAGTCTGTCTGGGCGACAGTTGTTTTGTTAACAGTTTGTGCTTATATATCTATATTATAATATAATTCTTTATCAATAATATAAATAACTTCTATCTTGAAATATTTAATGTATTATACTTTTCTGCATCCATAAACATGTTTATGGTTCTTATGGAACTTACGTGCACACGCATGGCACGTACACTACCATGTAAATATATTTGATAACATTTATGTACACCTATTTTATTTATTTAACTGGACGTCTGATAACGGGTCTCCCTCCGAGACGTGCAGGTATCGTCAGTAGATAATTCATAATAAATGTAAATAGTATAAGCTGTGCACGTTTTATAAATAACAATAAATATTGAAAGTCCGATGTAAAAGACGGAAACATCAGTGGAAATATATGCAATATATTGACTAGAACATTAGCATATCTCTAGAAAGATATCACCATGTAACGTCGAATAATCTTATTAACGAGTACGATACATCTTGTACAACTATAGTAAACCTTCATGCCAGTGAATAACAGCCAATGTTTACCAATTCATCAAACTGTACTACTTACCGCTCAAGCGGGCAAGAGTCTTTATAAATTGACGTCACAGAGTTTGGCCGATTAACATTATTTAGTCATTGAAAGACGATCGCTATAGATTTTGTCACATTTTTCCTATCGATAGAATTTTATGTAAATTTAATGTATGTTCATGCAGTATCAGAAATAAAGAGCACATGTTACCGTACAAATTGTTTGGTATTACCTTGTCACAATAATGTCGTTGTTTTATAGCATAAATGTCTGTTTATAGCAATTACTTTAAGAAGAGGTAATAAACTCTTTTTTTTCGCTATTATTATACAATATTATACACGATATAAGTTTTAAAAGATAATTCATCATAAAAAGATGAATGATACAATTATAATCAATGATTGGAATATTAATCATTAATCATGAATTGGACACCAGTTTAGAATAGGTGTTTTGCTGAATATAAAAGTAAGAGATTTTATGGTTCAGCCAAGGACGGTTTACTGCTTCGTAATAAAGCAATACTATATTTAGCTTGTTTCTTTCGACGCAAGTTGCAAGAAGTCTGCTTGAGATTTTCAGCGTCAACGTGTACTTGAAACCTCGGTGGAGCTTAATTGCGTTTGGGGAAGAGCGCACTGCGACAAAGATTCTTTCTAGCGATAGGCTTTGGGAACTCATAGGAATAATTATTGTGCTGGGGATTATTTAATGCACATTAATTTAGTCTGATGCTTTTAGTTTGAAACTGTTCTCAAACAAAACAGGTTAGTTTTTTGGTGGAACTGGATTTTTATCTTAGTTCGAAGACTTCGAAGTGTATATTTATGCTGGAACTGAGCATTGTTCCAAGCATACTGTTTTGTTATTAGTTTGAAACCGTTCTCAAACAATTATTTTATTTTCGTGCTGAAACTTGGTTTTGTTTCATGTGCATTAGGTTAGTTTGAAGACTTAGGTTTGAAACAGTCTTCAAACATATAGGTGTACTTTTATGCTGGAACTGAGCAGTGTTCCAGACATAAGCTCTGGTTTGAGTTTGAAACAAGTATCAATTATATGCTGTCTAGACATGTTGTCTGAACAGCTGGGGTCATTATTAAAAAAGTGTTGAATAACAGTTAGTTCAACTATACAGGGTTTGAAACATTTTATTGTATATAGTTGATTGGTATGATCATTTGTCTGTATGATTTCTAAATATTAGAATCATTTTATTATCTTTATTTTGTTTGAAGTTAACTAATCAAGAGGCAAGAAGCCTGAGGAAAATTTATTAAATTGTATAGTTTGAAGAAAATTGTTTAACATAGTTTCAAGCTAGGCTGCTTCACAGCTTAATCCAGTGAAGACACAGTCGCCTTATAGAAGATCCCGTTTTTAGTTCAAGATACTCACCCAACATCTTAACATACCTTCTCATAAACATACCTGTTCTTGAAAGTTGTCGAAATAATGAAGATTTAACAAGGAATGCTAAGAAATATTCAAAATTGTTTACATCTAGTATTTAATTAGAACTTTACATATATGCATGCATATGATATTTTTTCCATGGAAATGGTAATTATAAGCTTAGGGGTTTTAAAAACAAAATCAATTCGGCAGAGTGTCAATTGTTTTTCAATTTTCTAATCATGAAAACTATAGCGTTTTTATTAATATTTTGATATACTATATGGATAAATATTGATTAAAATATAACAAAATACTCTCTAATACATATTTTAATGACAATCAAATTAGAAAATACACTTTGAGAAAAATTTTAAGAAAAAATATCTTTTAAAGTATGCCATCGTTTAATGAATTAACGTTTTTATACTAATTGAGCATATTTGTATAAATAATAATATTCCTATTATATTTCATATTCGGGTTAAATTGCTAACAACATTTATTTTATACCAGTATGTATGTTTCATATATTAAACACAATATAAGAGCCAATTTTAGGCGTATCAGTAAATGATTGTGCCATTCAAAATTGGGTCAGATGTAGTGACTCTGGCTTCCCTTTGTGCACGGAGTTAGTGCGCATGAAAAACTATAGCAATCGTCCTTAGTAATAGATCATATTTTTGAATAAAGAACTGACATAAAGTGCAAAATAATTATATTTGATTAAAAATATTTGTAAAGCAAATATTTTCCTCGAAGTAGTATATATCACATTCTATATAGAACGACAGCAATGTTGCTAATTTGAGAAAATTACTATTAAACTAGACGAATTAGTCTATGACACTATTTTCGAATGTTATATCTATACAATATAGATGTTTTTCTTCTCATTTTCTTACGAATCAGATGTATCATTACACGTTCTATTGAAGGGAAGCGACTATGTAAATCCGCTGTTGAAATTAAATACACCATGCTAAGTATATTCAATACATCATGCGTGTTTTAAAAAATACAAATAGTTTTTTTATTTATATAAAACATATAATATGTTTAACAAGAATTGCTTTATTATTGGTTTGAGTTTGCAACAGTTATGCATAGTTTATATTTATAGCAAGCGGACGGCAGTGCAATGGATATATAGTTGTTGCTGTTCGACTTGATGATCTTTCAAAAAAAATTAGTACAAAATCTATAAACGAAGTAGACTCCAGAGCGGTTCATATAGGCTCTAAACTTTTCCATAATTGAGTTAAAATTAATTACCACTAACTTACCAATTTATTTGGAATTAAGTTGTAGTTATGTTTTAATTCGAGAGCAAAGAAAACTAAGTGGGATAATAAAATAATATTATAGCGAGTAGAAACGTTTTAAATGCCTTCTTATTTAATATACAATAGTCACCATTTTGCACTGATGGGACGATATGTAAGCAAAAGAAGATATCCCATTCAAAGAACACAGCTACTAAAGCCTCATAGTAAGTACAAAACGGGTATAAATAAAGGTACACAACGGGTATAGATAAAGTTACGGAACGGGTATAGATAAAGGTACACAACGGGTATAAATAAAGGTACGGAACGGGTATCAGGGGTATAACTAAAGGTACGAAACGGGTATAGATAAAGGTACGGAACGGATATAGATAAAGGTACAGAACGGGTATAACGGGTATAAATAAAGGTACGGAACGGGTAAAAATAAAGGTACGGAACGGGTATAGATAAAGGTACGGAACGGGTACAGATAACGGTAAACAACGGGTATAGATAAAGGTACACAACGGGTATATATAAATGTACACAACCAGTAAAGACAACGGTACACAACTGGTATAAATAAAGGTACACAACGGGTATATATAAAGGTACACAACGAGTATAGATAAAGGTACAGAACGGGTATAGATAAAGGTATGGAATGGGTTTAGATAAAGGTACACAACGGTTATAGATAAAGGTACGGAACGGGTATAGAGTACGGTACACAACGGGTATATTTAAAGGTACACGACGGGTATAGATAAAGGTACACAACGGGTATAAATAAAGGTACACAATTGGTATAGATAAAGGTACGGAACGGGTATAGATAAAGGTACACAACGGGTATAGATAAAGGTACGGCACGGGTATAAATAAAAATACACAACGGTTATATATAAAAGTACGGAACGGGTATAAATAAAGGTACGGAACGGGTATAGATAAAGGTATACAACGAGTACAAATAAAGGTTCACAACTAGTATAGACAAAGGTTCGGAACGGGTATAGATAAAAATACACAACGGGTATAGATAAAGGTACACAACGGGTATAGATAAAGGTACACAACGGGTATAGATAAAGGAACACAACGCGTATAGATAAAGGTACGGAACGGGTATATATAAAGGTACATAACGGGTCTAGATAAAGGAACACAACGAGTATAGATAAAGGTACGGAACGGGTATATATAAAGGTACACAACGGGTATAAATCAAGGTGCAAATGGGTATAGATAAATGTTCGGAACAGGTATAAATAAAGATACACAACGGGTATAAATAAATGTACAAAACGGGTGTAAATAAAGGTACACAACGGGTATAGATATAGGTACGGAACGGGTATAGATAAAGGTATGCAACGGGTATAAATAAAGGTGCACTTGGGTATAGATAAAGGTACGAAACGTGTTTAAATAAAGGTACGGAACGGGTATATATAAGTGTACACAACGGGTATAAATAAAAGAAATCAACGGGTATAGATAAAGGTACAGAACGGGTACTGATAAAGGTACGACTTGGTATAAATAAAGGTACACAACGGGTATAGATAAAGGTACGGAACGGGTATAAATAAAGATACTCAACGGGTATAGATAAAAGTACGGAACGGGTATAGATAAAGGGACACAACGGGTATAGAAAAAGGTACGGAACCGGTATAGATAAAGGTTGGAAAGGGAATAGATAAAATTACACAACGGGTATAGATAAAGGTACGGAACGGATATAAATAAAGGTACACAACGGGTATAGATAAAGGTTCGGAACGGGTATAAATAAAGGTACACAACGGGTATAGATAACGGTACACAACGGGTATAGATAATGGTACGGAACGGTATAGATAAAGGTACGGAACGGGTATAAATAAATGTATACAACGAGTATAGATAAAGGTTCACAACGGGTATAGACAAAGGTACACAACGGGTATAGATAAACGTACAAATCGGGTATAGATAAAGGTAAGGAACGGGTATAGATGAAGGTACACAACGGATATAAATAAAGGTGCAAATTGGTATAGATAAAGGTACGGAACGGGTATAAATAAAGGTACACAACGGGTATAAATAAAGGTACACAACGGGTATAGATAAAGGTACGGAACGGGTATAGATAAAAGTACGGAACGGGTATATATCAAGGTACACAACGGGTATAAATAAAGGTACGGAACGGGTATAAATAAAGGTACATACTGGGTAAAGATAAAGGTAAAGAACGGGTATAAATAAAGGTACGCAACGGGTATAAGTAAAGGTACGGAACGGGTATAAAAGAAGATACACAACGGGTATAGATAAACGTACGGAACTTGTATAAATAATTGTACACAACGGGTATAGATAATGGTACGAAACGGGTATAAATAAAGGTACGCAACGGATATAAATACACTTGATAGGTTACATGACTTATTAAAATTAATTTTATAGTAAAAAATATTTGAACCTACATATAATTATTGGATCACTATTCCTAAAGAAGTATATTCTCCTAAAAATGAGTTTTGTGTATGCATCCGTCGTATTTCCTCCTGTTGGCAGATCACCACATTTCTATGACTTGCTTATTTCTGTGAAATGACTATTACGGTCAGAGCCACCACGGCATCCAAAAAATAATCAATTTGTCTGCTAGAATAACCACACGGAGTACAAAAAAAATGCAATAGTGAGATAACAACCAACAGTCAGCCGCAAAAACGATGGACGGGGGTCTTAAACCTATCCTACTGTTGGTCTTATTCCGTCGCCACGTCATACAAATAGAAATTGTAAATACAAGTAAAGCATTCTCATACATTCTGATGCTTGACGGAGTTGTACTCGATTTGTGCAAGGCCAGCAAGATAATATACAATAAAAGTGCGATGAGACGGAGTTGCATAGTAAAGCATTATGTATGCATGATCACAATATCCAAACGTGTCTGTTACAGAACCAGTGACCAGAACTAATAGCATCCAAGTAAAATGAATCCGCACCAATACTTTAAGCCATTTGCCTATAATTACGTGATGTCTACAGATCGGCAATGCGTCTTATCCACTTTCACCTAGGCTCTCTGTAAATCTACACGGCTTGCTTGCTTTCTGTCTATTTTATTCTCATGTTTGCAAGATTGAACAACAATTTGTCAACACTACCAAGAGGTCTATATGTGTGCATATCTAGAACATTTCGCATTTATTACCATGATACAATTAACATCCCCAATTGAAAGATACGCCAGAGATAATGTGTTTCTTCGCTATTTTTATTGTTTATATTTGATCTTATTTCAGTTCATATCCAGATATATTTCAATGTTATATTGGAGGCGAATACCAACTGCAATCGGGGCATTAAAATTAATGAAATAAAAAGTGATTCTATAGAAATAGAAAATAATTAAAATAAGAAGTTACTGAGACAATTGAAATAAACGAGATGCAGTTTTTTGCTCTGTTTGCCATTTTAGACACCGTTTGTTAGTGTTGGGTACGATAATGAGATTGGATGATCCGAGGGCAATGCTATAATACCGCTACTGCGTATACTGATGTCATCTTACGTAAGTGAAGATGCAGAAAGATGCTATTTTCAAGACATTGATGGTGATTATGTGTCATTAACTTTACTTATAAGTAAGATTAATCACGTCTGTGGGCTATCTGACTTGAATGTTTGTCAATCCCATGTGGTTTATATACAGCAGATTTAACGATATGTACAAGGACATTAGTATTAAGTTTATACGTGGCGTCTGAACGTACTTTGATAGGGATTTTGTTAAAAATCACCTAATGCATGTATGTCTGTCACATACTCATATCATCTTTCCTTTATGGCTAATTTGATTTTTGGAGTTTTGAAATTGTTAACAAATGGGTATCTTGGTTAAGAACTGTACCACTAGGTGAGATGCTATTTATTGGTTGCAGTTTGTGCTTCTTTTATCAACATCTATTTCTGTTTTGCCTACTAGCTGTAAACTTAAATGTACATTTGTAATTTAGAAACAATTACCTTCTATGTTTAATTATCATTGCAGTTAAATTAACTTAAGGCCATTTCCACTATTACTACCAGCATAAGCAGTTTATGTTTCCATCGGCTAAATTGTGAGCACTTTCACATTTGACTGTTCAATAGACCCTTCTGCTTTCATATTTTTAAAAGTTGCACCTGCAATACATGCATAATCCATATCTTTTAAGGAACGAATAAACGTGAACATATATAAGGTCGCTTTTAAACGTTATTTACGTCTTAGTTAGACGTGCAAAACAATATTATGCACAATATTTACATTTTAATGAAGTTTAACGCCATTCTTAATTTATTACATATATATGTTTAATATGGTAACACGTTTGGGAGATGGTGGAAGAACTCAGTTACGTAAGCATCGGTTTTAATGGAATCACTGTTCATGGGGTTAACTATAACAACATACTCTATAATACTTTTTATTTGAAGTTCTAGATTAAGTAAGTATAAATAAGATATCATATGCGAATAACGCTTATATATCTGTAATTCCTATTTGATTACATTATAATTATATGCATATCATATTTGCGCTAGGAATGGTCATATTAATCAATGTCGAACACTTAAGTAAGTTATGGCAATTTTATCAATTTAAACCTATTTACATCTATGATGTATAAATGAAAGTAAAATAGGGCCAGTAATAGTTCATATTAGCCTTGGTCTTTATATTGCCGCAGTGTGGATAATATAGATCATTTTGTAAATAGTTCTGTTTAAATTATTATTCATGTCGGACAAATGTGGTCCATATTGCCCGAGTTTGAATCAAATGACTACAATTAAATTGTTTAATTTAATCAAGATAAGAAAGTTTTATCTGGATTTATCATTCAAGTCATATCTAGGTTTGATACAATACCCATACTTTCGTTTTGAAGTCGTTAAGTATATGAGCCAAATATGTCAAAATATATATTTTGCACAAATTGTTATAGTTAATGATCACACAGTTGCTAAATAAGAAGACTTTTAAAAATATATGTGATGTTTAGGGTATGTTTGCTGGGGTAATTCATATAAGTATCATTTAGTTTTAAGAATAATGTTCAGTGAAAATTAATCAATATTGCCGAGTGTCCCTTTTGTTTATAATAGTTGAAAATACCTTTGTATTAGACAGTAACCAAATGCAAACACAACAGTTCATAAAACACATACGTATTTAACAGTACATAAAACATCACCGTATTTAACAGTACATAAACCACTACAGTATTTAACAGTGCATAAACCACCACCGTTTTTTATAATTCATAAAACACCACGTATTTAACAGTACATAAAACATCACCGTATTTAACAGTACATAAAACACCATCGTATTTAACAGGACATAAACACCACCGTATTTAACAGTACATAAAACACCACGTAATTAACAGTACATAAAACACCACCGTATTCAACAGTGCATAAAACACCACCGTATTTAACAGTGCATAAAACACTGCAATTATTTTCAGTACATAGAACACCACCGTATTTAACAGTACATAAAACACTGCAGTTATTTTCAGTACATATAACACCACCGTATTTAACAGTACATAAAACACCACTGTATTTAACAGTACATAAACCACCACCGCATTTAACAGTTATAGTGCTCGTGCAGTAGAACACCGTCTAAAGATACACATGGACAAAATAGTTTCAAATGTTTTGACACATACAAATCTACAAATTATCAATGAAAATAAAACATTACATTTGTCGAAAATTCCCTAAATTAACCTTAGCAATATTATATGAAGTTTAATTATACAGATGTTTCTTAATAAGATTGTATTCCTTTTTTGAACTGTGTTCCAGCCGTTCATTTATCTAACGGCGGTTAGCAATATTAATCACCGTTCCTGGATTTCACTACTAGACACATATAATCTGTGTATATCATTGTCTACTTCACTCTTTATAGATGTGGGTGATTTATGGTCGTAGAACAAACTCCAAGGCCAAACATCACATACAAACATACACAAGATATATGTATAATGCGGATATTAGCTGTCGCAAAAAATGTGCCACTTAATGCTTTTATTTCACAGATAAACAAACTCTAATTCAAATTGTAGATGTATTGCAGGTATTCATGAAATTAACAGGGTTAATCTTACCTTCCTGTATACAATGAATCATATTAAGGAGATGTTTTTTAAATTACAAAAGTCAAAGGTTACAGTTTTTGTAGAAATTTGTCTGTGTTGTAACTCTAAAAGTAAATAGTAATTTTAAAAATGCAATATGTTAATCATTTACTTATGGTATAAGTGGCTATACTTATACTCACAGTCAATATGTGAAAGTACTTACCACTAATCGTTGACGCCATTACTTTGATCCCAACTCCATCTAAATTCTATATGTGAGACAAATCGCCAGTTCCTTGCGGGAGGACGGTTGTACTCCTCAGACTCATTCTGTGATTTTCATTTTACCGTAGTATTGCCATGTGTGGAAAATGGCGTTAAACCAGTAAAAAATGAGAACCAACTGCCGAGTATTTATTAATATGTGAACAACAAAAGGACTTACACAATGTGCATCAGCATTAGTTGTATCTAAACAACAGTTAATATATAAACAACAATAAGAACCTAACAATAATGTATACATAAACTATCATAAGTACTAAAAGGAACATATTTAATATATATGATGATAACACAATATGAAAACATTAAATTCCAAGTATGTGAAACTTCATACTCGAGAAAGCATTAACATCTTTATAAAACTAGTAAAGTCAAACTCGTTTTGTGAAAAAATATATTTATGTGTGACACAGCATAATAATACAAATTTATATTTTATCAGATAGTTTACGTTATACCGATTAAGCATGATGGAAATAAACTACAAATATAACTACGACCATGCAAAACATGGTGCTTTTTATTTATTGTAATTGAGTTTTCCGTACTATTTAATATATGACAGGTTACATATGGGATATACAATATTATTGTCCGAGGCTTAACTCAAAATTAATCTAGGAACAACTACCGGAGTTCTCCAAATACACATTTATCAACTTACAAGAATTATATATATATTCAAAATAGAAGCAAAACTTAGGATTTGCTTACGAATTGGGTTATTTGGTATTGCCATCAGCTTAAAATCTATGAATTACATTTTTATTTACAATGCAAGCATCCTACTTAAACAATTATTACTAATTGAAGATCAAAGAAAGCGAAATCAATGATAAAGATGTTATAAAGTACCAATCATAACATTATATATCCCTAGCTTAAAACATTATACCAACTCGTTACACAGTAATCAGTCTTAATCAGCAAAACACTAATTAACTTCGGTATACGTACTTAAAACACATAATTGAGATATTGTTATGTTACAAACATGTAAATCAGCCATGAATATTT
The DNA here is from genome assembly GCA_029582155.1 of Panopea generosa. Lineage (NCBI taxonomy): Eukaryota > Metazoa > Mollusca > Bivalvia > Adapedonta > Hiatellidae > Panopea > Panopea generosa. The sequence goes on from CM055908.1 coordinate 8,227,341, forward strand.
ATATGTAAAGATCTGTTATGTAATACTTTATCTCCGGGATCAGAAACAAACTGCTGAGTTCATGCCTTCATATAATATGACGCTAATTAACAGATAATTCCGGCATTACTGTGTTGCTGAACTGTGCTGACCTAGTTGAACTACGTTTGAATGACCTAATTTAACTTCAAAAATGCCCTCTTAATCAGAAAATATTAAATTCATTAACTGCTTTATCACAATACAATTTGCGGTAAATTATACCAGAGCTAGAGACAAAGCTAATATATGCATGTATATCAACGTAACAAAAGTAGTTGTCACTGATATTGAATCTGTCTAGATATAATAATGTTAAGTGGAAATAGAATTTAAGCTTCGATGTAAACTCATGTTGAGCATTGTAAATACGAAGGCAAGAAGCTTTACATACACGAAACTGTTTGATAACAGATAATTTAAGCAAGCTATACAATATAATCCAAAATAAACACGTAAAGATAGATGCTAACAAATCTGTCAAGTGTGTTCATGTATACATATATAAGAAAGTATATACAATGATTTATAACTCATTTTATTTGTAGAGATTGGTACTACGATAAATATGAAACTAATAAAATTGATTTTGCTTACACTGTCTTGTTTTAAGTGTAATTGCAGGGAAGGAAAGGAGAGAGGACGATGAGTTACTTAATGTTTCAATGAATGTAAGTCATGATGTTTCGTTTTCGGTATGTGTTTAAAGAATTTTGAATGTATATTGTATTTACGTTCTAGTACTGTTATTAAAAAAAAGAGTTTATTTTCAAAACTTCAAACTCGAACTAAACAAAATGAAAATAAAAGCTATGGTAACTTATATATATATTGTTTAACGCATACTATGAATTAATGAGAAATAGAGACAACACTATAACAGGACGACGGCGTCAGCAGCATGAAATAGCTCTTCTTATTTTTATAAATTGTTGATCTAAAAGTGGACTATTCATAACTCAAGATATAATGTGGCAAAGTTTGATTTAATTTGAAAGTGAGTCAGTTGTTTCAGAGAAAAGCAGTTTCTTAATATTCGCTTTGTAAAATCCTATGCACAAAATGTCCGAACCCTTAGGACCACATTGTCAATGACTCTGATAACAAAATAGACAATTAAGGTAACAGATCAGGTCAATGACAATATCGCAAAAGTTCAACGCAATGGTTCGGTGATATCACAGGATTTCATTAAAAATTAAAACTTTATAAATGAATGGTCCAATGCGGTCATATTGGCAAACGATATGTAACAAAATCTAAAAGGGCCAATCAAAAATACATTATGACAAAGACTAAATTTGTTCCAGAGAGCCCGGTAAATCTAATATGGTGACATCCAGAGTACATTGTCTATATAAGTTTAATAAAGAGTCTAACGGTCTAACAGCACAAATGCATATCTAACTAGATGACCACGTTCGCCACAGCAGCACAATGCATATCTAACTAGATGACCACATTCGCCACAGCAGCACAATGCATGTCTAACTAGATGACCACATTCGCCACAGCAGCACAATGCATGTCTAACAAGATGACCACATTCGCCACAGCAGCACAATGCATGTCTAACTAGATGACCACATTCGCCACAGCAGCACAATGCATGTCTAACAAGATGACCACATTCGCCACAGCAGCACAAATAACGGTCTTACTAAAAGACCACCGTCGCCACAGCAGCACAAATGCATGTCTAACAAGATGACCACATCCGCCACAGCAGCACAATGCATATCTAACTAGATGACCACATTCGCCACAGCAGCACAATGCATGTCTAACTAGATGACCACATTTGCCACAGCAGTACAATGCATGTCTAACAAGATGACCACATTCGCCACAGCAGCACAAATGCATGTCGAAATAGAAGACCACTTTCGCCACAGCAGCAAAAATGCATATCTAACTAGATGACCACGTTCTCAACAGCAGCACAAATAACGGTCTTACTAAAAGACCACCGTCGCCACAGCAGCACAAATGCATGTCTAACTAGATGACCACATTCGACACAGCGGCACAAATGCATTTCCAATGGGATGAACATAATCGCCACAGCAGCAAAAATGCAAATCTAATTAGATGACCACATTCGCCACAGCAGCACAATACATTTTTAACTGGGTGACCATACTCGCCACAGCAGCACGAATGCATGTCTAACAAGAAGACCACATTCGTCACAGCAGCACAAATGCATGTCTAACTAGAAGACCAAACTTTTATAAAGACTCAGTCACTACAACAGACAAAAATAAAATCATGTCTTAAAAAGATATTATAATCTAAATGACGATGCAGTATAAGGCGGAACTCTCTACAACAGTACACGTATAATTATATCTAACACGAATCGTAGCATTCAAAGGACACAGTAAAACCAGTAGAACAAATACAATAGAAAGAAAATATAACAATTATGTCGAAAAGTAAATTGACTGTCACACTTGCAAAACAAATACAATACAAAGAAAATATAACAATTATGTCGAAAAGTAAATACACTGTCACACCAGCAGAACAAAAACAATAGAAGAAAATATATACCAATTATGTCGATATAATAATACACTGTCACACCAGCAGAACAAATGCAATAGAAAGAAAATATAACAATTATGTCGAAAAGTAAATGTACTGTCACACCAGCAGAACAAAAACAATAGAAGAAAATATAACAATTGTGTCGATATGTAAATACACTGTTACACCAGCAGAACAAATACAATAGAAAGAAAATATAACAATTATGCCGAAAAGTAAATACACTGTCACACCAGCAGAACAAAAACAATAGAACAAAATATAACAGTTATGTCGATATGTTAATACACTGTTACACCAGCAGAACAAATACAATAAAAAGAAAATATAACAATTATGTCGAAAAGTAAATGTACTGTCACACTAGCAGAACAAATACAATTGAAAGAAAATATAACAATTATGTCGAAAAGTAAATACACTGCCATATTAGCAGAACAAAAACAATAGAAAGAAAATATAACAATTATGTCGAAAAGTAAATACACTGCCACACTAGCAGAACAAATACAATAGAAAGAAAATATAATAATTATGTCGAAAAGTAAATACACTGTCACACCAGCAGAACAAAAACAATAGAAGAAAATATAACAATTATGTCGATATGTTAATACACTGTTACACCAGCAGAACAAATACAATAGAAAGAAAATATAACAATTATGTCGAAAAGTAAAGGTACTGTCACACTAGCAGAACAAATACAATTGAAAGAAAATATAACAATTATGTCGAAAAGTTAATACACTGCCATAGTAGCAGACCAAAAACAATAGAAAGAAAATATAACAATTATGTCGAAAAGTAAATACACTGTCACACTAGCAGAACAAAAACAATAGAAAAAAATATATACCAATTATGTCGATATGTAAATACACTGTCACACCAGCAGAACAAATGCAATGAAAAGAAAATATAACAATTATGTCGAAAAATAAATACCCTGTCACACCAGTAACAAATGTAATAGAAAGAAAATATAACAATTATGTCGAAAAGTAAATACAACGTTCAAAGGAAGCACTCGTCACAACAGCATAGGTGACATTTCCAAAAGGAAAAGTAGCATTCAAAGAACACAAACACCACAATATTACGAACACCATACATAGAAATGACTCAAGATAGTAGTCACGTGACAAACACAACGTCATAAACTTTCGTCATTTATGACATAATAGCGTTCTCTTCTTGTTTAGTTGTTCGTTTTATTCAGATATATATGGGATCGGGGTACTATAGGGTGAGTGACCTGGTTGGGAATATGGCAAGTTGATTAACTCTAATGTTTAAATGTTTATTTAGATTAAAATCGCTGTTTGTTTTGTTTGTCTTTGTGACGTATATTTACCAAAACATGAATCGCAATTACACATACAATGTTATACATGTAGTTTTAAGTGACAGCAGGAGTCGCCGCCTTACAACACTTAGCAGCGAAACTTGCGTTTTTTACTAGCATTTACATAGTCAAATAAAATCCAAGAGATAAATGAGGCAGTGTATTTAATTGAATTATATTCAGGGTGCAAAGGTTTGCTTTAATAAATTGGCCTTAACGTAACTGCATTCGGCATAGCTTCAGTCTTCATTTGTCGCTAAGTTGCACTTTTAGCAAGTTTGATACTTTTCATATATAATTATATTGCATAGAAAGTGCTTCATCTTATAGAAACGCTTTTAAATTAATCATCTCATCTCACAGCAGCGGTACCTTCAAAAATGTGCGAGAGAGAATGACATGAACACTTTTGATGAGCTTAAACTAAACTCCATTAACTGAATACGGTTAAAGGTAATCAAATTAGAAAAAATCCTTTAATTATCTGATTTTCACAGCTTGTCAATACTAAACCGAATATGATGTGGCAACCAGGCGGCGTGAAGGGCATACGCGCACAAAATGAGCGACTTTGTGACACATTTCATTAGCCTGTTTTTTCAACCAAATGCTAACATTTTTTTAATCTAAAGTTTGAAACACGTATATTACCAAACACTCTCGAACTATAGGACGAGTAAGAAGAAAAAATAAATATAATTAAAATTAAATAGTCAGATTAAACAAAAATGTAAATTACGGAAACAATTTTTTGAACTGTAACCAGCAAATAGAAATACAAAACTTTTATCAAATACAACGACAGAAAAGGAAAACACTTGGTTTCTCACTGGAAACTGAAAAGTAACTCCAAATGGAATATAAGCCTTACAATAGAAAATAGTGTTTTTATTACTTTAATTCCATTAATCTCATTATTTTACGGATTTTTGAAATAAACTACATAAAAGTAACACTTTTCAAATGTACTAAGTTTGAAACATTAAAGTCAATAACGTAAACAAAATGATTTAAAAAAAAAAAGAGTTTTTCCAGAAGTTCACATTGCTTTTGATATATCACTCTGCATTTGTCCATATATGACGCAATTTTCTCAAACTAATCTCAATAATTCTCAAAAGTCTTAATAGTGATACTTCTTTCTCTTAGAAATAAACAGCATAATATTAAGTTACATAACTCATATCTCAAATATTTCCTGAACTACGTCATGAACAATCTGATGATATTAAACCTAACAGCTTAAACAATGAAAACAAAACCATCCTCTCAATATCTGATTTCCACCACATGTCAACCATCAAGTTGAATATGATGTGACAACTGGGCGGTAAAATCATAATACGCGCGTACACGCGCGCACAAATGAGCACCTTAATGACATATTTCAATTCGTGTTAACTGCAAAGTTTTTTTCCTTCTTTCTCAGTGTAGGAAACGTATTGCATCAAATGAGTTCGAATGCTATAACGAACACGAACATATAAACAATACTAAAATAGTGTTTTGATTTTAAAAAAGTTAATTAAAATCAAATTTACCGGTTTGAATTCGAACCATGGCGGAAAATATCTTTAGAAGTTTAACGTCTTACCCATTCAGCCCAGATGCAGTTTGATAAAAGTTTGTCATTTCTTAATTTAAAATGAAAAACATGTTTTGTTATTTCTATATTTAAACTGGTCATTCAATTGTTTCTATCGTAAATAATGGCGAAATATATTAACTGATTGAACAGTTGCCTTATATATCGTATCGGCATCTTCATTGCCGGCAATTCTGCTGAAATCGGACGTGAATATCATGTTGACTGTCATTTAAAAACAATGCCGCATTCGGAAAATCTCAGTTTTCATCGTTGTACTGGCTAACACTTGGAATTCCCAGCGGCAGTTTTAGTATATCGTAATTTTATAGTTTTTGCAAAATCCAAAGTAAAAATGTTAAATATCATATAGTGTTTTGTTCAATAGGGGATCATCTTGGCCAATCAGAATTAATTTATTTATAGATCATTTGATCTTTATATACTATATGGTTGTTATTTAATAGGTCGACTTATTGCCAAAAATCGCTTGTCTTGCAACCTTGAACTTGTATTTAGTTCTTTTTAAACTATTATAATTTACCATAAACTCACAAAGCAGTTTTCGAGGTTTAATTACATGTATACTGTACACTACATATTTCTTTGCGGAGGCACGCATTGTACGATTTAATGTTTTGTGAATTTTATTTTACATGATAAACGATATAGTGTTTGATTGTTGGTGCGGTATTTATGAACGCCGCCACGGACCGATCCAGGGGATTTGAGATTAATTGTAGGAGTTGTCGTTTATACGTAAGAATATACGATTATACGAGGTTAAAAAACGTTGTTCTGATGAGTTAATGCATATTCACATTTCCATTACTGATGCGAGCAAAGAAGAGCACATGCAGTTGAAGACCTAGTAGTTCTTATTGATATGCAGTGGCTTAAACCACATGGCTGCATATAAACATAGACTTAAAATGATAGACCTTGGTAATTATTGCTGTTATAAAATATTATCACCGGCGGCTCGAGATCGAGAGAGAGAGAAAGAGAGAGAGAGAGAGAGAGAGAGAGAGAGAGAGAGAGAGAGAGGAGGGGGTCGGTACAAGCGTTAAATACTTTATTGATGCGTTTAATCTATTCGTCTGAATATTCTCAAATTCCAAAATAATTCATTTGTCTTCGGTTTACATTCATGTAATTTATCCAAAGATAAAATACCGCAAAGTAAATGATTATCAGCTTTTCAATTGTAATCGTGATCTGAGACGTATACAGTACCATAATGCCAGTAATAAAGCAGTACAGCTGGCCTATGTGTGTTCCTATCAATGCGACATAACCAGACAAAATGTACCCATTATAGTGCTTTCATAAGAACATAATTTATCTCGAAAAGCGGAACAATTCTATGGATGATTTTCAACTGCAGTAAATATGCAATCGATTGGTAATGTAAAATTATGCGTGCCAACGGAGAAAGCATGAACGGATTTTAGTTCGTTTTTTAAATATTATAGATGCATTGCGATATGAGGTGACATTTGCTTAAATCATTATTGCATGCTTTTGAATGAAAAATATTGTATGTAGAAGACGAAGAAGAAGAAAAAAAAAGAATAAGAAGAAGAAGGAGAAAAAGAAGAAGAAGAAAAAGAAAAAAAAGTAGATTATACAAAGAATGTCATCAATATGCAATATTGTAATTATTAATAACACATAAACAGAAAAAGGCAGGTATTGCTAACTAAAAATAACAATATTCATACACACACCAGCGCCAATGTCAATAAATATGAAATATGTATTAACAAAACACGTACGTGCATTATTTTGAAACAACACAAAACTCATTTCACCGATAAAATATCTAGTTATATCACAAGAAATAGCACCAGGTGGGAATCCACATCCTTATATCAGTTATCTTTGTAAAATACATATATTTTTGCTATTTTTATACGTAATAAGGTACATTTTAGCTGAAAGTACAGCGCAACTGATCAGCAATGGTTCTAGTTAATATTTCAGCCAGATTTTAAGAATAATGTACTTTTATATACTGTCAACTTAAAGACAGTATAGCATTCTTATTTCTGAATAAAACAAACTCGTCATTTTTGTTGATTATTTTGAAAGAAGGCATCAAGGGCAATACAATAAACACAAAAACAAAACGTTATTTTAATTGATTTAATGACAGAATACTCCGACTTAAACTTCCATTTACCTAGCACACCATTACAGATAATTACAAGTGAAGATGATCGTCTCACACAACAATTAATGGTTCTTCATATAGAGAAATGCACTTCTGGAACATTGAACCCATTACCAATAGTTCTAAATGTGCACTGTTTCCATAGATAGTCCTCTGAAGAAAACACATGGGGTTGACCAGGTTTCTTTTTCACAATTTTGGTATATATGTTGATTACAGCTCATAATATTTGACAATTCTGCCTGTGAATCTGTCTGTGAATACAACTGTACTACAATTATTCTTAATCACGTTATATTACAAATGCGTGTTGTTGCAATTTGACAAACATGTAAACAAATAGAAAATGACTTTATATTTTGTTATGGAAACATGCGGCAAACATTTATTTGTCAACAATGATTCATGTTTATAGAACAGGCAAGTGCTATGACAGAAACATGAAATCACAAATTTACATTATATTCTGATGATTAAAGTTATATTTACGCATATTAACTTTACTAATTCTACGTAAAATATGGAAGAATGGCGGTCAACGAACCTTAACTTCTTTTTTTGAATCTGCTAGGCATTTTACAAAGATTACACATATCTTGAAGTGTATTCTCCTTCTCATGTTCAAAGATGGGATAGTATTGGACATTGAACAAAGTACATAGCCAATCATGACAGTGAATTAATTGTGATTCGGTGGGAATTCAAACTCTGAAACCCTGAATGTACATTCTGGCACGTTATCAAGTTTGCCTAAGGTCTGGCTCCATTTTTCTTCAAAAAAATGGAAAATTGTTTTAACAAAGGAAATAATGTCGCCCGAGTAATGTACTTATCAGCCACGATATCGTTCAAGTTTGCATACCATATATACTTTAAACATTTGTAGGTAAGGTACCGAAATGAGGTTTAACGCTTGCGGAATATTTAATATAAACTGATTTTGTAATAACTATTTAATCAATGTTTATACAACTACATTTATAAGAATATAACTATTAACTAATTTAAAGATATTGTAGAATAGAGATACCATTACAAATGTATATATATGCTATAAAGCATTTAAATTAATTTAGTAAAATAGAGTTTAACAACATTTTCAACACAGTTATTTACGTCATCTCCTATTTTATTGGTAAAAGAAGATCTCGGAACGAATCAAGTACAATGCATGACAACAGTATAACATATACAATATAACAGTACAATATAACAAGTACAATGCATGACAACAGTATAACATATACAATATAACAAGTATAATATTATAACAAGTACAATGCATGACAACAGTATTACATAAACATTACAACAAGTACAATATAACAGTACAATGCATGACAACATCATAACATATACAATATAACAGTACAATATAACAAATATAATGCATGACAACAGTATAACATATACAATATAACAAGTACAATTCAACAAGTACAATGCATGACAACAGTATAACATATTCATTACAACAAGTGCAATATAACAGTACAATGCATGACAACAGCATAACATTAACATTATAACAGTACAATATAACAAGTACAATGCATGCCAAAAATATAACATATACAATATAACAAGTACAATGCATGACAACAGTATAACATATACAATATAACAGTATAATGCATGGCAACAGTATAACATATACAATATAACAAGTACAATGCATGGCAACAGTATAACATATACAATATAACAAGTACAATGCATGGCAACAGTATAACATATACAATATAACACGTACAATGCTTGACAACAGTATAACATATACAATATTACAAGTACAATGCATGACAACAGTATAACATATACAATATAACAAGTACAATGCATGACAACATTATAAGGGACAGCAAGCAAGTGTCACCGTCTTATAACTGTCAGTCAGGTATGCAGGGACACAAATCCTTGATCATTCCGCTATTGTCACATTATCAAAATAAAAGTGTAATGAAACACACGAGGGATATGTATTCTCATATCTTCAAGAGGTCTATATTGCCTTTACATCTCATCACAGTGCATTCAAATGGCTTTTTCCTATTGCAACATTTTTAAATCAATCTTATAACTTTAATATACAGATCCAATCTCAGCCTTGCTAAAATCTTTTCTTATGTTTGTCAACAAAACTTTGAGGAATTTTGAAGATCTAAATACGATGGGGAATATCAAACTGGAAGCACCCTCTCATTATCTGCTTTCACAACTTGTGAACACTATGTTGCATGCTGAAGAGACAGTTAGGCGGTGTGGCGAATACGCGTGCTTAAATGTGCGATAGTCTGACAAATTTCATTAGCCTATACTACAATTACGACTGGCAATTCAAACTAACTACCAAGCATAATTGTCGTTTCATTGCATCGGAAACACGTGGTAAATTAGCAAAAAACTAAAACTATTAAGACAACAGCCAACAAAACAAAACGAAAAAGACACAATAGAAGCAAGAAGTAAATAAGAAGAAGTTAACTTACTAATCAATAATATCGTGTAGTCTTAGTAACTGAAACTTGATGGGAAAAACACACTTCCGAACTTGGAAGAATAAAATAAAAACAAATTGATATATTTTTTAAAAAGTGTTTAATTATGTTACAGAATTAGCAATGGTGTCACTTATTCTATGTGCTTTGCATGTTCATATTTATAAAAAAACAACGATTTATTTGTCTGAGTTGTTTTGGAAAATATTTAATATATATAATTATGTATCTTTGGTTGGATATATATTTTTAAAAATTTTAGATAAAGATAGCAACTATACATTTCCAATAAGTGGCACTGCATTGAAATGATATAGCAACCACAATAGAGAGCATAATCTTAACCAGTGTACCGAATTAGTTTTACAGTCATGGTGCATATGTATGTAAAAACATTAACAACATAGCAAAAATACTGTTTGGAATAGAAGTAAACGCTATTTTTAACATATGACAGTTTATATTTTACACATCCAGTTTGTGGAAAAATATCTCTTTATTAATTCAAGTAAAGCAACTGTCTATATGGGACCAAGCTGGACTCAAACCCAGTACTTCAGCGATGATAGGTAAATAGTCACTAGACGACATAGCCTTAGAAAACACCAACATAAACAACAATCAAACAACAATCAAACAACACACACACACAAACACACACACACACACACACACACACACACACAAATCAAACACCATTGTACACCAGGTTAACATGGTGTCTATTGTCGTTTACTGATATGTAATAGTTGCACATTCGATGTCAAAGTACTGGTAATCGGCCAAAATATTTTAGTTTTAAATATGTATATATACATTGTACCAATCACAATGAACATACGTTCTTTTGTTGATATAAGAATAAACATTGCTTTAACATGCTGCTAAAATAATAGGATGTCATAATGCTAAATACGGAATGAATATCTGTACTTTAAAACTGTAACTGAAAGTCATACCTGACTCAACCCTGTATGCTTCATTTTAAATTTTGTTTTATCTACCAGATGTGTTTCCGTTTCATATTGAGATTATGTCCAAGATCCATAATAGGATTAAATTCATTTTTACTGTTTTTAATGCATGGTTAAATAATGTCCAATCACGCACAAATCAAATAAAGTCCACAAATAAAGGACTTTATGTCAGATGTGTGCGTGATTCGACATTCTTTACCCATGCATAAAAAACATAAAAAAAATAGTCCTTATAATTCCAATCCTGATGATTATATTTAATTTGAGACTCCTCAAATGATTGAAAAAATAAAACAAAAATAACTATACGCTGCAAAGTAAACGCGTAAGAATACATCACCTCTGTACTGGTTGACATCAAATGCTCTAGATCTCAATATATAGTTGGTTTATTGTAAAATGACGAAATATTTTGCGGTTGAAAAATGAAACACCCGCCTTTTATCTCTCGATTTAGACAAATAAAAAATCAATCATTCAAGGAAATACCCACAGTGTATATATATACGTAGCTGCTGACGTCATTGTTTAGTTTTTGTCTAGGCCTACACGCTTGTTTTTAAAAAATGTGTCAATATTTACGAAGGTCATATAAATCCACGCTCATTCATGGAGAATCCGAATTTGGAACGTTTTAAACGACTTTAACTTGCAAGGTTTGTGTATTTACATTGTCTCACGATAGTCTGCTTCTGAAATTCAACTACATGTACATGTTTTTATTTCGTTTTTCCTGTCCAATAAATTGGTTTGAGGAAATGTTTGTCAACGACCAGCATTCACGTTCGGTAAACCAATGGTATGATGGTTCAATGGTACACTATACATCTCAAATCTGAACATTTTATAACCTACTTCATTGTTTCTCAAAAATCTTATGGTCTGATTGTGACGCCCGGTTAAATCGCTGAACCATAGAAATATTTAAAACAATAAACCAAAGAAAACAGCTAGGACTAGATCTAACATTTGTTTTTGTTGTATTTTATTATTAAAATAAGCGTGGAACCGTTGTGAACTTCATTTAAGTTCGTATATTGTTAAACCGACCATCAAAATGTCGATGCTTCTTTGTTTACGCGAGAAACGTAAAAGTAGTCCGGCTCCAGGGTTTTATCGAAAAATAAAAGTCTTAAAAAAATTGACGTTGTCCAATGAAAATGTTTAAATACATACCGTATATTCCCTAATAAACGCCCCCACTTTAATAAACCCCCCCCCCCCCACCTATTTTTCTGGAAAATCAAAAAATAAAACGTATATGCGATTTGAGTGCGGGTTCGCCCATCTTATTATTATTTTGTTACACAGACAACAATTAGCGGAGTGTTTATTACCTTTGAACTCTTTAACCCATTGTTTATATCTTGGGTGACCACTTAACCACTTTTGATTGAACACATACTTCCCAATATTTGCTGTTTAATACTAGTAAAAATACCGTCTGCCAATTAAAACATTACAAAACGTCGGAAAATGCGGTTGGTCTGTGTACGCTGAAAGCTCATTGTTCTACGTTGATAAGAGCAAGCGTCCAAGTGATTTAAAGTGAAGAGTACACTGGCCATAAATTCGGATATTCCAGTACGCAGACTAATAATTGCATACAGATTTTCAGCTTTTTTTCATCCTATGTGGATTATTTCTTCACTCTCAAATATTTCTGAACCGATTTTTCGGTGATTTAAACCGGATTTCCATGGCTTTATTGGTTTTATTGTATTTTTAACTGTTGTTAAATTTGCTTTTTTTTATCTTTTATAAACGCCCCCACCTTGTAAAATGTAACGCCCCCAGGGGCGTAAATTAGGGAATATACGGTATATTTTAATATGATTGGAATTATTGGGTACTTTTCTCTAATGAAGCAATACCAAACGTAAATTCTTTATTCGATTATACAATAGCAAATAACATCGTTTGTGATTGAATGTCACCTACTAACCCGCCCATAACGTGTATATGTTACAGTAAGATTGTGAAACCAGGGATTTCATGAAATCCCTGAAAATTTCAGTAATTTCGCGAAATTACTGTTTCACTCAGGGATTTCATGAAATTCCAATAATTTCGTGAAATCCCTGAAAAATGTAGTCAGGGATTTCATGAAATCCCTGAAGAGGAAATAAGCAGACAATACATCTGGTGATTTTTTATTTATTGATACATTTGAATAATCAGATATACATTTCAGGTATAGTTTCTTGCGTAGTTCAACCAAACTGCAAACTTACAATGTCAATAAACCCCTTCACTGCTTACCTTAAACTATAGTGTTATATGGAAACAGATTAGATCAGGATGAAACACCGACTAACTCGGCGTCTCATCCGGATCCATGCTGTTTGACACTCGGCCAATATTTTCGCCAAAATTTCAAACTGCAAACTGTTGTGAATCAGAGAGAAAACAGTAAAACTCATCAATTTACCAGCATCTAATTTATTGACAATTAAACCCTTCACTGCTTACCTTAAACTATAGTGTTAAATGGAAACAGCTCAGATCAGGATGAGACACTCGGCGTCTCATCCGGATCCAAGCTGTTTGACACTCGGCCAATATTTTCGCCAAAATTAAGTTAATCTCCGAAGTTTGAAAATGCAGCAGACACAATGTTGCACATGCGCAGAATTGCTTCTGGCAGTAAAGGGTTTAAATAAAAACAGAATAAAACATAGAAGAAAGGGGAAGGTATGGTGGGTTGGTAAAACAGGTCTCAAGGAAAGCACTTTGATGATTGTGTTTAAAAAAGGCACTGCAGTAAAGTGCAATGAGCACTGCAGTAACTGATTAATGCGGCACACATTTCCCATTGTATATTGGGCATATCTATCAAAAGTTTATTTGTTGGAGCATGTGAGGCTGGAATGACATCTTGAGTTACACTTCAGCTTTGCTTTAAAACATTTGCATCTGTTGGACTGGCACTTGTTTGGACCGTTGCAGTTGCACTTGGTAAAACCTTGCCCACCAGATGAAGATTCCGCAATAACAGCAGAACGAAGTGACGTTACATTCTCCTGACTAACATCAGCTTCTGTCAGTAATCGCTGAGGACACAGATCAAACTGGTTCCTGGAGTATTGTCCCTTTAAAACACCTGCCTTTACAGCAATCTTGTACTGGTCAGTGTCGACATCTCTGTTGACGATGACACCAAGAATGTTACGAGGATCCCCTCTGCCACGATCTACTGCCGGTATAGGAACAGCCACATTGTCCCCAGGCACACCGGTTTTGAGATCCACACGGCTGCGTTTCACCATCCTCTCTGCCTGAGATAGTAGTGCTGCATAGGCTTCAGCTCTACGCTTCCTGATCTGGATAGTGTGGTCTTCCAAGATTAGTGTGGTGGTGACTGATGGGGATATCTGGGAATGGTCTGGCAGGTTCATTTCACTGGTAGAAGGCAGTATGATAAGTACAGTGTCTTCATGGTAAGCTGGTGTAGAAGTTGGGCTGCTTAAGTCGGCTGGTATACTGTCAGTTTCATGTGGAGATGTTGGGCTGCTTGAGGAGGCTGGTATGCTGTCAGTTTCATGAGAAGAAGCTGAGCCACTTAAGGAGGCTGTAATGCTGTCAGTTTCATGAGAAGGAGTTGCTGCTTGAGATGACTTGTATGATGTCAGCCTTTGTGTATGAGGTGTGCTACACGAGAAAGCAGCCAGAAGATCATCCTCACTCTCCATCCTGTAGATCACTTCTGTGGGTAGTGCTGAAGAGGTTAAGCCCACTCGAGCTTCACACCCAAACATGGCCGAGTATGGTGAACACTTAATCCCCGAGTGATGTGCTGAGTTCTTCTGGAATTGTACAAACTTGATGCCTGTAGCCCAGTCCTGTGTTTCATTGTCTGCCATCCATGCCACTAACATGTCCTTGATGTCTCCATTTGCACGTTCTACAGAACCTTGGCTTTGTGGATGACGGGGTTTCATACTATCAGAAGACATCTTGCATGAAAGTAAATCTATACTGAATGGGCTGAACCGGGATGCCTTTTTAAAAGGACAGGGCTCAGGTGAAGCCATTTGCCAGTCCCACACCTATTGACCTGGTGTGACTCAAAATAATTGACATATGGTCAGACCGACACCCAGGCCCACCCCTATTGTCCTGACAAACACCTTTTTCCTGGTAGTGCACATCAGTAGAAGTGGCTTCCTGACACTGTTTGTGCTAATGAGTGATGTAATAATCAGAAAAAAAAAACACAACTGTATAGTAAGTTAACTAAAATAGAATTACACAGATTTACTGAAATCAGCCAGTAAGATAGTGTAAAATCCCTGCCCATATTTCAGGGATTTCATGAAATTACTGGAATTTTGTGATTGAAATTTTCAGGGATTTCATGAAATCCCTGGTTTCACAATCTTACTGTAACATATATATACTATACAAGCCAGGGTCCATATTCATGGTGAAATAACAACTTAAATTAAATTGTATCTATTTGTTCACATCATATTTTATGATACTATTTCACTTCTTATCAAAAGATAACATGGATTGTGAAAATCTCACCTTAAGAAAAATTTGAGATTATTGAAAGAAAATCTTCTTTTTTAAACTAATAGATGCTTTTAGAGTCTGAGATATTTCCTGCTAACACCACAATTACATACTCAATTAAATTAACATTCTCACTTGATTCCTTCATAAGGCACACGCGTATTTAAGAAAAGAAATGAAAGAACATTTTCAGGTATATGTAATACCGTTTTAATAGGTGTACTCATTTATTAAAAATTTCATCACAGAGATAGTATTTAAATAAAATATATATCATAACACGACTACTAAAAGGTTAAATCAAATAAACATTTCTGAGAAACAAGTACTTGTAATATAACCACGCCACCTTATCAATAAACATTTCTGAGAAACAAGTGCTTGTGATATAACCAAGCCATCCTGTCAATAAACATTTCGTTCAGACATTTCTGGGACATTGTGTGTAGTTTCTGAGAAACAAGTATTTGTGATATAACCACGCCATCCTGTCAATAAACATTTCGTTTAGACATTTCTGGGACATTGTGTGTAGTTTCTGAGAAACAAGTACTTGTGATATAACCAAGCCATCCTGTCAATAAACATTTCGTTCAGACATTTCTTGGACATTTTGTGTAGTTTCTGAGAAACAAGTACTTGTAATATAACCACGTCATCCTATCAATAAACATTAAGTTCAGACATTTCTGGGACATTGTGTGTAGTTTCTGAGAAACAAGTACTTATGATATAACCATGCCATCCTATCAATAAACATTTCGTTCAGACATTACTGGGACATTGTGTGTAGTTTCTGAGAAACAAGTACTTGTGGTATAACCACGCCACTTTAACAATAAACATTTCGTTAAGACATTTCTGGGACACTGTGTGTAGTTTCTGAGAAACAAGTACTTGTGATATAACCACGCCATCCTATCAATAAACATTTCGTTCAGATATTTCTGGGACACTGTGTGTAATTTCTGAGAAACAAGTACTTGTGATATAATCACGCCATCCTATCAATAAACATTTCGTTCAGATATTTCTGGGACACTGTGTGTAGTTTCTGAGAAACAAGTGCTTGTGATATAATCACGCCATCCTATCAATAAACATTTCGTTCAGACATTTCTGGGACACTGTGTGTAGTTTCTGAGAAACAAGTACTTGTGATATAACCACGCCACTTTATCAATAATCATTTCGTTAAGACATTTCTGAGACATTGTGTGTAGTTTCTGAGAAACAAGTACTTGTGATATAACAACGCCATCCTATCAATAAACATTTCGTTCAGACATTTCTGGGACACTGTGTGTAGTTTCTGAGAAACAAGTACTTGTGATAAAACCACGCCACTTTATCAATAAACATTTCGTTAAGACATTTCTGAGACATTGTGTGTAGTTTTTGGGAAACAAGTACTTGTGATATAACCACACCACCTGCGCTATAAGCCTTTCGTTTAGATGTTAATGGGACATGCTCAGCATTGTTTCCAACTTTATATTGATTCAGGATTAAAGTGAAAACGTAGTGACAAATGTAGTAAACTTACGATAGTATTGTGTAGTCAATTATGTTACCTATTTTAGTTCATTTAAAGTGTGCTTCTCCGTTTGTTTTTTATCACTGCACCCTCCCCCCAACCCCCGCAAAAAATAGGTTCATTATTTCACTATATACATTCGTCTATCGTGCGATTTGTATTAGTGACAACAAAACGTTTGAATATTGACACATAATGCTTTCCTATTAAATAATAAGTCGGTTCTTCTTGGACCCAAGAGGAAAATCACATATTCAATTACCTCTCATGATAAAACGCAATAAAACCAAATATGTCATATTCGGTTTCTGGTCAAGAAATATGTACAAATAGTTGCAATTCACCAAACACTTGATGTCCATAGTAGAATCATTGTAGCTCATGCATGTCGTAATGAAGACGAAGTGAGTATTAGTTAGGCTTTGGAGGATCATTATGCATATTCAGTTTCTGATATATTTTCAATCAGGGATTGTATCATCAGCTAAGTATATATTAAAAAAACTTAAATCTTGCAAAATTTGTTTTTGCTTTTAAATAAAGTTTTATGAAACAGCACTCACTTTGTTAATGTTTTTTTTTTGTAAATAGGCAGTTTATATTTTAGTATACATATCTCGTCTTTAGAACATTAAAATGCAAAAAAAAATATAATGAATTCAATACGTTTTATTGCCATGAATCTCCCGTTTCTGACTATGTGGCGAAGTGGTCAGTGACTTGCAATGATAAGATGTGTCAAGTACTTATTAATCACCCGAGGATTTTTGGAACGGCGAGTAGGAGCACCGATCAATAAAACATACCTGAACTACTGTTGAAGAATGGCAAAAAAGCCGAACGTTATATCAATCAATTCTATAAAACAGATTTGAAAGTTCAGCTTAAATTCACATTCAGGTTGAGTGGCTTTGTAAATACAGTGCCTCTGATAATTTGAAACACATTATGGATTATCGTGGCAGTAACCTTGCATAAACAAATCGGAAATTAATGTATAATTGGAACTTTGGCCTAATAGGTCGGAATGTATGCCTTATTGCTGTTAATACCACCTGTAAACAGATGTATTATCTGTAGGATTAGTGAATACAAATCAAAATAATAATAAAAAGCTTCAGAAGCGCTTTGTTACTGAACATAAAAACATGAAAATAATGTGTTTGCTCTTAAAAGCTGTTAAACATGCAATCAAATGATATTGTCTTTTAGTTAAGTCTATACTCAAGGTTGTATATAAAGTTATATAGATAAGTACACGGCGCCAATATTCAAAACAACCAGATTTAAGAGTAAATACGCCATATGCTAGCGTGCTTTATTGTTTTGTTTTGTTTATTATAACTGTTGTCAGTACCATTCCTTCGTGTATATCTTCGGTGTTAAACTATACGGATTCTGTCTCACCAATATTTTCATATTCTATTTTGTGTTTAACAAAATGATACAAAATGTAATTATATTAAAGCCTGTCTAATACTAACATTGAATCTTTATTCAGATAAAGAAATTTCCTGGCTTTTTTTCTTGAGCACCAAACGTATTGAATATTGTTTGACTATTATCGCCTCGTTTTCACCAAAACAGTTATCCCTCGGGACGAAATGTTCTGTTCGAGCCTCAAACCCTTGTATGATTCTTATATTTCCCATATCAGGTCATAGAATAAACGGCTTTTTCTACATGGATGAAAGTTCTATCTCCCTTGTTATTTGATATCTTTCTCACATGACCTAACGTAAGTCTTAGATTAATCAATTTTATTATCTTGTTCCTAATTCACAAATCGTAATCATATATATTTTCATTTTCACGTCTTTGAAAATGTTTTAAACCTTGGTTTTGTTGTAGGAAATCGTAAAAATTTATTACTTCAGAATTACGTCGACGTTTATATAGTTACACATTTGGGAGTAATATATGGCATTATAAGTTTTATAAGTGAATGCAAACTTCAAAATAAATATTAAGAGAACCACCATTCGTCCACAAGTAACTGGCACACTCTTTTACAAAAATATTTTGTACTCAGCTTAGCTAGAAACCACTACCTCGGTGGTGAGTAGTGACCTTGAGATAGCGCCTTAGACCACTCAGTTATCACCGACTACAGACGTATAAGGCAATGACAAACTTAATTAATTATGTATTATATAAAAAAAATCAGAGGCTTTTAAAACGTTAAATTATATGATTTACGACATATATTTTAAACGTTACGTCATAAATGAATCTAACGTCACAGCGCGATAAATTTGTCTCGGTCTTAGGGTGAGGTAAAACTAAGTTACCCCGTAAAAACTGCAGATACCCTTTTCTGATGTGCAAGAAACACGTTATCGTCGTAAAAACATGCTGAGGTGGTAACTTTTTGCATGCAATTTGAGGTCACACGTTTAGATTTAATGCTTCCAGCGTGAACAAATCAAGGTAAGCAGCTGCATTGCTATATATTAAAAATGAAAAGCAAATACATATCTTAAAATATCAAGATAATGACGATATGGCGAAATAGCGCAATTGGTTAACGTCTACGACATTTTTTTCAATCTGAACCTCGTGTGTTCACGACGCGCCTATAACGTGTTTTTCTGTAAAAGTGTTCATATCATTTTTTCAAAAATGTAAAAGTGATTGAAGTATAACGATGGTTGTTTAACAATATCACGTGTAATGAAGAGGTTGATAAATGGGTGAACAGTGCCTTGTAGAGATAACAGCCCCGGGCTAAATCTCACTGCCCCCCCCCCCCCCCCCCCCCCCCCCAGAGTATGAACCTCTTAGTATATAAATGCCAGGGCCCCACAATCCTTAAGTTTCAAGTGAAAACCGTTCTAAATATTTACCCTTTTCTTCATATCAATTATTTGGTGCAATTATCATTATGTGAAATAAATATTGAAAATGAAAATGAAAACTGTGAGATTTTTGTTCGACTAAATGTTTTATGAATATAAACCAATACTTTATTTACTTCAAGTGTCCAGAGATTTCTAGCTAATATTTGAATTAAACAATTAATTTAATGACATTTTCACTTGATTTGTCCATGATGGTCATGTATTTAAGTAAAAATAGTTACGAAGACGCATTTTGAGATAGCCTATTTTTATGAAATATCGCTTTAATAGGCATAATAATTCATAGATGGTTTCACCAGTGTTATATTGAACATTCGTAAATAAATAAAATATACACCATGACACGACCGCACACAGATTAAGTCAAATAAACATTTCTGAGAAACAAATATTTTAATATAGCTACGCCTCCAGATCCATAAACATTTCGTTCAGACGTTTCTGGGACATGGGGTGTAGTGTCTATATAAATATGATCATAAACAACCCACGTGGTAATAACTAACGTAGAAGAAAGTAATGTAGTAGTAAACTTGTAAATATTTTGTAAGTTATATCATTGACACTCATCTGATTTCATTTACAATGAGCTTCTCTGATTGTGTTTTATTCCCAAAATAAAAAAGTTAATTTTTATAGTGTATTGATTCATCTATCACGTGTTTTGTGCTTTTGACAACAAAACGTTTGAGTATGGACATATAACGTGACGATTTCCAATAAATGGGGAAGCCGATTCTGGGATGGGCGAGGGATTTTACAAGTGACATCGTCCCTCATGATACAAACTGAATAAAACCAAGTTTGTTTTTGTTTTTTCTTTGTCACGTTTTATGCCTCCGATATATCTTTATATCAGATTTGATTTCAATGCGTATGTGACTGAGCATGCTTTACCAATGTGCTTTGTGTACACGTTATATATATAGTCTCCAAATGCGAAAAAAGTGATGTCTGGAATAGGGTAATAAAACACAACAGTTATATATCAAAATATATTCTGCATATTCATTTTTTTACAATGAGGGTCGTTTTAATGCTTGAAAAACTTACAACTTGCAGAAATGTTGGCTGCCTTAGTTAAGTATTTTGAGTGTGTTCATATCCATTCACATTTTAGGTATTTACTTAATAGAATGAAATTTAATGAAACAGTACCCAATGTGTTGTTTTGTGAACAGAGAACAAGACTGGAATCCTCAGTCCTGTTGGAGTCACATAAATTTTACAGGGAAGGTTGATGGTGTGTGTGTGTGTGTGTGGGGGGGGGGGGGGGGGGGGGGGGCATATATAGAAATGAAATATGTTTAAACCAAACAAACCTAGGTTGAATGCTGATTCGCAACTATGCTAAATATGGACAATTATTCCTTATATAAAATTGATTGAAGGCAAGTTTACTAATTACAATAAAAATCTACACCTATTTTCCAGTTGCTTATAATATAAATTCAGATGTAATAAATGCATATAAGTACCACCTGTACATATTTATAACCTGTCGCATTAGTGATTCAAATTCAAAAAAATATATATCCACTAAACGCTTTGTTACACACACGTAAAAATGCTAAATATGCAATTAATTACATATTTAATATTCTTCTTAATTAGCTTGTCATGGTATTATTGTCAATTAGACAATTGAATTTCTTCAATCAGGGTTGTATATATAGTTATACAGGTGAGTTTCTGGCACTGTTACTGAGTACAGCCAGATGTAAGGGTAAATTATCAGGGTTGTATATATAGTTATGCAGGTTAGTTACTGGCACTGTCACTGTGTAGAGCCAGATGTAAGGGTAAATAATCAGGGTTGTATACATAGTTATGCAGGTTAGTTACTGGCACTGTTACTAAGTACAGCCAGATGTAAGGGTAAATAATCTGGGTTGTATATATAGTTGTGCAGGCCAGTTTCTGGCACTGTTACTGAGTACAGCCAGATGTAAGGGTAAATAATCAGGGTTGTATATATAGTTATGCAGGTTAGTTACTGGCACTGTTACTGAGTACAGCCAGATGTAAGGGTATATAATCAGGGTTGTATATATAGTTAAGCAGGTTAGTTACTGGCACTGTTACTAAGTACAGCCAGATGTAAGGGTAAATAATCAGGGTTGTATACATAGTTGCGCAAGTGAGGTACTGGCACTGTTACTAAGTACAGCCAGATGTTAGGGTAAATAATCAGGGTTGTATATATAGTTATACAGGTGAGTTACTGGCACTGTTACTGAGTACAGCCAGATGTAAGGATAAATAATCAGGGTTGTATATATAGTTATACAGGTGAGTTTCTGGCACTGTTACTGAGTACAGCCAGATGTAAGGGTAAATAATCAGGGTTGTATATATAGTTATACAGGTGAATTACTGGCACTGTTACTAAGTACAGCCAGATGTAAGGGTAAATAATCAGGGTTGTATATATAGTTGTGCAGGTGAGTTACTGGCACTGTTACTGAGTACAGCCAGATGTAAGGGTAAATAATCAGGGTTGTATATATAGTTATGCAGGTTAGTTACTGGCACTGTTACTGAGTACAGCCAGATGTAAGGGTAAATAATCAGGGTTGTATATATAGTTATGCCGGTGAGTTACTGGCACTGTTACTAAGTACAGCCAGATGTAAGGGTAAATAATCAGGGTTGTATATATAGTTATGCAGGTGAATTACTGGCACTGTTACTGAGTACAGCCAGATGTAAGGGTAAATAATCAGGGTTGTATATATAGTTATACAGGTGAGTTACTGGCACTGTTACTGAGTACAGCCAGATGTAAGGGTAGATAATCAGGGTTGTATATATATAGTTATACAGGTGAGTTACTGGCACTATTACTGAGTACAGCCAGATGTAAGGGTAAATAATCAGGGTTGTATATATAATTATGCCGGTGAGTTACTGGCACTGTTACTGAGTACAGCCAGATGTAAGGGTAAATAATCAGGGTTGTATATATAGTTGTGCAGGTTAGTTACTGGCACTGTTACTGAGTACAGCCAGATGCAAGGGTAAATAATCAGGGTTGTATATATAGTTATACAGGTGAGTTTCTGGCACTGTTACTGGGTACAGCCAGATGTAAGGGTAAATAATCAGGGTTGTATATATAGGTATGCAGGTTAGTTACTGGCACTGTTACTGAGTACAGCCAGATGTAAGGGTAAATAATCAGGGTTGTATATATAGTTATGCAGGTTAGTTACTGGCACTGTTACTGAGTACAGCCAGATGTAAGGGTAAATAATCAGGGTTGTATATATAGTTATACAGGTGAGTTACTGGCACTGTTACTGAATACAGCCAGATGTAAGGGTAAATAATCTGGGTTGTATATATAGTTGCGCAGGTGAATTACTGGCACTGTTACTGAGTACAGCCAGATGTAAGGGTAAATAATCAGGGTTGTATATATAGTTATACAGATGAGTTACTGGCACTGTTACTGAGTACAGCCAGATGTAAGGGTAGATAATCAGGGTTGTATATATAAAGTTATACAGGTGAGTTACTGGCACTGTTACTGAGTACAGCCAGATGTAAGGGTAAATAATCAGGGTTGTATATATAGTTATGCAGGTGAGTTACTGGCACTGTTACTGAGTACAGCCAGATGTAAGGGTAAATAATCAGGGTTGTATATATAGTTGTGCAGGTGAGTTACTGGCACTGTTACTGAATACAGCCAGATGTAAGGGTAAATAATCAGGGTGGTATATATAGTTATACAGGTGAGTTTCTGCCACTGTTACTGAGTACAGCCAGATGTAAGGGTAAATAATCAGAGTTGTATATATTGTTTTGCAGGTTAGTTACTGGCCCTGTTACTGAGTACAGCCAGATGTAAGGGTAAATAATCAGGGTTGTATATATAGTTATGCAGGTTAGTTACTGGCACTGTTACTGAGTACAGCCAGATGTAAGGGTAAATAATCAGAGTTGTATATATAGTTATACAGGTGAGTTACTGGCTCTGTTACTGAGTACAGCCAGATGTAAGGGTAAATAATCTGGGTTGTATATTTAGTTGTGCAGGTGAGTTACTGGCACTGTTACTGAATACAGCCAGATGTAAGGGTAAATAATCAGGGTTGTGTATATAGTTATACAGGTGAGTTTCTGGCACTGTTACTGAGTACAGCTAGATGTTTGGGTAAATAATCAGGGTTGTATATATAGTTATACAGTTGAGTTACTGGCACTGTTACTGAATACAGCCAGATGTAAGGGTAAATAATCAGGGTTGTATATATAGTTGTGCAGGTTAGTTACTGGCACTGTTACTGAGTACAGCCGGATGTAAGGGTAAATAACAGGGTTATATATATAGTTATACAGGTGAGTTACTGGCACTGTTACTGAGTACAGCCAGATGTAAGGGTAAATAACAGGGTACATCGTCTATTATTACTGCTGTTGATTCCATCCTCTCGTTAATATAGATCGTATTGATCACTATAAATTCTGTTTCACCAATATGTTCACATGTTCCACAGAACTAGTTAGATATATAACTGTATATGGACGTGTCACTAATCTAATATTTGGTAAACTTGGTGAAATGGATCTCTAAGGAACACCGACGTATCAATAGTATATCACACCAACACGAAGGAAGAATTCTGGGTCATTTTCATTGTATAAACACAAATTGCAGTCGTCTTGTTCTAGTCAGCTTTAAGTTGACAGTCTGCAACCGAGATTTCGGCATCATATGGAGTGACGTAGTATTATCTTTATATTCGTCTCATTTAGTACACATCATATAACAAAACATACATTTATGTTTATGAGTGTATATAGCAATTCCATGACATTTTAAACAAAAGGTATGCATACCAAAACAAAGCACATTTCACATGATAAAGCTATGTAAAATATTGCTTATCTTGATACTTAAAACTGCAGTAAACCTAGTTATGAGTTAAAATGCTGAAGAAGAAAAAGAGCACTATTGTGCATATTTAAAACATATCTTAAAATACCGATTATCTCCGTTGATCAGATCATTTGAGAACTGATTAGAAATATTTAATAGATGAAACAAAATAAAGCAAATAACTAAAAAAAAATGAAAATTATTAAAATAGATAAAATGTACGACGTTGCAATATTTTAAAACAGGTTTTGGCACATATTCGAATCAATGCCGGATAAGTAAATAGATTAACTAGTATGTCATTCATATATTGTTTTTAAAACACGATACAATCTTATAACCCTACGTCATATTACTACACAATTATTTGAACATAATAATTTTACGTGTACATACATACGGCTATTAAGTAGATCAGCTATAGGATGAATGTTATTTCATAACGAGAACAATGATACAGTATAAGTATGAGTATGAGTCAACAACACTCACATACATAAACACATACAGAAGCAATAAATGATGAATGCATATTACTTCAAAAATAAAGATATATCATTGTTTCAATGTATTAATTGCACGTTTCACACCAACGTACTCGAAATCAGTCAAAAATATATATTTTTTTTAAAATGCTACTGAAAAAATGTGATTTTATTATGCTATATGCGGAATGAAGATCTGTTCTGTAAAACAGTAACTGAAAGTCATACTTTTATTAATCTAATTTGTTTTATTGATTTTAATTCCATTTCATATTGACATGATGTCCTAGATCCATTGGATACTTTTCCCTTATAACGCATTCTTTTATTTACTATACAACAGTATATAACTATCACTTGTGGATGAATTGAACATGTAGCCAACCCATTAATTATATATTATACTATCCAAGCAGATTCTCTGTGAATTCACAACCGGAGATGCTAGTAAAAAGTTTCCCAATGTTTTCAATAGTTTGGGACATCAACAGAAACTAAGTTTACTCGTATGCATAATTTATAAAAGACAATGTTCTGTGTCAAAAATATCATGGTAAATATGAACAAAATGTGACGACAGACGTTATATTCTGAAGGAAATGCCGATGTGCAAAGTGAATAAACCCCATTCAACACATGATCCACTGAAAGTTTACTTTAATATGTTATGTGGCAACCCTTGGTGTAACAAAAACCCTTAGTGTAGCAACGGTTACACAAGAACATATACATGCATAGTTTAATTGCAATACTCATCATTATAATTTATTTTGACTGTTCAGTATTATTTTATTGACGAGACATCTGTTTTTGAATTTAGCATGTTCGTAATGAACAGCGTGTTGCGAAATGTTGAGGTAAACACATTGTCTGTAACCGGAAATTTCACCCGTGTATAGAACTAACGTTTTTCCTTTCGCGTCGTTTTTAAACATAACATTTTAGCCCTGGGACATGGGAAAAACGACGTTAAATGTGACTTTTTGCCAAATCAAAATATATAGATCATGTCGAAAGTAGGTTTTATATCAATCAACAGAAAATATTGTTTCGCGGCCTTTTATTTGATATATAATAAGTATAATTCCAACAACGATTAAATATTCGGGATGATTTTTATATGTTCCGGGTAATAATTGTAAATATCACTACTGTGCGCGACTTCAAAGGATAAGTAAATACATATTTATTCATTAGTAATCCAGTTTGTAAATAAATAATCACCAATATGGTCATAAACGTCCTTTAAAATGTAGGTTCTTGCCCTGTTTTCTCCAAACACCTCAAGTTGAGTATGTAATTTAGCTCAATTTTCAATTTCAAAAACTAACTTTATTATAACTGAACAGATCAAATGTCAGTTATTATTTTGGTATACAATAATTTCGTCTTTAGAGCATATAAAATGCATATATATATATTTTTATGAACATGAACTTCTACCCTATGAATATGTTGAGAAGTAGTCAATGACTCGCAGAGAAAAGGTGGTTCAAAAACCGTAAACCGCCTAGCGGATCTCAGGCTCGATGACTAGCCGCACCCAACATCGATATATAACTGAACTACTGTTGGAAAAGGAACACAAACCTTTAAAGCAATTTTAATTGCTAATAAATGAAGCAATCTTGAATTTGTACTCCACTTGATATATTCTATAAAAACAGTGCCTGATACTTTGTAAAAAACTGAGGTTAATATATAATTAAGAACTTTGGCATAATAGGTCGGTATGTATGATTTATTGCTGTTAATGATATTTGTGAGCAGATTTATAACCTGTAAAATTAGTGAATACAGATCCAAAGAATTGTAAAAAACTCATTGTTACACTGACGTTAAACCATGAAAATAATGTGTTTGCTCTAAAAAAAATACTAAGCATGCAATAAATATATTTTGCTTATCCTTCTTAATTAGCCTATAATGGTATAATTGTCCATTAGTTAAGTCTATAATCAGGGTGATTTATTTAGTTATAAAGATGATACAATAACACTAATATTGAGTACAACTAGTTGTAAGGGTAAAAGAGTAGTATACCAGCGAGCACCTCACGTTGTTTTTTGTTAACTATTACTGCCGTCGGTTTCATTTCGTCGTGTATGTTTTTCGCTTTAAACTCTAGGATTCTGTTTGTCGCAAATACATTTTGGGGTAGGTTTGAATTAAACAAATTAATATGAAATCTAATTCTGTCTTACCTTGGATCGTCATTTGACTTAATGTTTGTCAGTGACAAGATATCTAGCTACTATTTTATTAATATTAACATTATCTTTAATGAAATGACGTTTTACGGCATACCAACGCATATAGCGTATATCACACCAACACGAACGAAGATTCCAGACTCACTCTCTACGTGTCAACACAAAATAAAGTGTTCTTATTCTCTATTTGGCACACTGCAACAGATATTTTAGCATTATAAGGAGTGATATATGTCATTCACATATAGTGTATGAGACACGATAAAGGTGCTATTTTTAACCTATTTTATGGCGACATGTATCAATGTGATATATAATAACATTTTTTAACCCTACATCATATAACATCATATATTTTGAACAGTATACGTGAACACAAACTCGAATAATAAGTAGATCATACAGACAGGATTACTACAGCGTTAAGAATATATATCTGTAAATGACGAATGTAATAATATATAGGACTGAGACGGCAACTTACATACTTTATTAACGTCGATGTGCTCATATGCAACATATGCATAATATTAAAGACGGAATATATAAGTGTAACAATTTACATAATCAGTAAAGTATATGATTACGGTTACCTCTCTAACATATGTATTGCGTATATATATAATCTGAAATAAATAATAGATTTATGATTTAAATTAATTTCAAAATTCAACTAATGTAATTTTATGTTGATCACCACCTGGTTAATATTTTGGAATTGTGGTTTTATTTCCCTTATTCTAAGGAATAATAGTTATCGTAACTCGATGTAAACCATCGCTTTTTCTTATTAATATTTTCACTTTTTTCTGCAAAGGTCGTTTGTCAAGAAAAAATGCCGCAAAAGTGTAACACAGCTCCTTTCTACATATCCGAAATTAATATAACGTAATCTTGCCAACTTTACAATTACACGTTATTGTAATCAGGCTTGGTTTTATTGAATGTATGTCATCTCATTTCGGTTGATACATTTTTTAGTAATATGACTTGGTAGGTACATGTTGGTATTTTATTCTTCTTTGTAGAATACATGATATTTCCTTGCGAAATACATGTGTTACAGCTGTAAGTCACATGCATTGTAACTGAAACAATTTAAAGTACTCAGAGTTTACTAGTGTTGACCTACCTCCTGGAACCGCTTTTGAGCTAACATCCTCATCTGCATTATATACACGGATTATTGCCTTGTTATTCGCAAATGGGAATGATTATTCGTGAAAGAAAAACACTTCAATAATTTTTCAGTAACGGAAAACTAGAGTTTAACATGAACAATATATTATGTATATATAATACCTTCGGATTCAATCTTGCGTATTTTACAGATTCTAATTCATGTCTTTCGTTTAAAGGGTAATATTATCAGGTTATTATACATGAAATGCATATAAATTGATATGTTAAACTATTTACATACTTAATAATTCTTTCATTATACGTTTATCATTGCGTGGTTGTTTATCTAAACGTTTGGTTATATTTAGCATGTTTGTTTGCGCATTTAACCATCTAAGCGAGTATTACTAGTTGTCTGTGCCAACATCTAAAATAAGCATCTTCGTGACTTTTGTTTGTGTATATCAGTTAATAGTTGAAAGCCCTGTGATTTCATTTCTGAAAAGCCATATTATCTTTAAAATAGATGTCTTACAGTTTTCTAACTGAAATTACCATTTGTTCTGTAAACATTATGCAATTAAGATATTTTACCATTAGGAATATATACATTAAGAATTTAAAATAAATAGCAGATATGACATGTTGCCTCAACACAAAAATGAAATATGTAATAACTTTTAGATATAAATAATGAATACATTAATGACTTTTGGTTTTAACAGCGTACACTATTCATAATCAAAACATACTAGTAACATACAGATTAAACAAACTATAAACAAATGAACACGAAAAATGAACCCGGTATTATTTTACCTGCAGAACTTCAGAACGTTAGCAATATAAGTGTATCTCATGGGTTTGAGGTGTTGCTTAACAATTCCGTCCAGAGGGACTGCAAAACAATTATCCAAAGGGACGGAATTTTGAATCCGCACTGAGAACCCAATAAAATATATGTTTCATTATAAAATCCTAACTGTGTGACTTTTTTAGATTTTTTTCCCGGTTTATTTTTATAATGGCACAAGGATACTTTACTTTTCATAACTGAATATGTCACAGCGCGGAATTAATCATTGCGCGATGATTTTATGAACGGCTTTGCACCATAGCTTGTTGAGGGTAGGATAAGCACGTACAGGAGGTGTAAGATGAAAAATCCGTAGCCGTTGAAAATACGCCGAAATAGTTGTTCGTGCATGCAAGCAAACTATATCTTACAATGAAATGCGCATGCACGATATACACTGGTTATACTCGTGCCATCACTCATTTGGTATCGTGGAGCCACATACTATTTGATAAATGACAAAATACACATGATACGAATTTTGGAATATTCCTATTCTTTTGCAAATGTCGACAGTGATTCTATTCTGGACGGGAAGCACACGGGTTAAATAAAACCGTTTTAATATTATATCAAATAAACATGTATTACTAAAACAAATTGCAACATTTTATTTTTAAGTTTATAAGTGCGTTTAAAAAAAAACATTACAATGCCTTCAGTTTAATCGTGTGTAGATACATGAGCCCGAACACAAAGAACAACAATAATGGGTTTGTACATATAATTAATATTATATGAAGCTAAGTAATTGCATGATAAACGACATCTACGTTTATACTGCAAATATGTATAACAATTTTAAAAATAACGTAAAACTACTTATCGTTTAATGAAAAGTCTATCATATGTCACGGTAACTCTGTATGCTACAAAACGCAGTAGAATATTTTCGATATTCACATTTCTGTATCAAATGTATATTTCATAGCGAACATATGTAAATAAACAAGAATATATCGTGCCTTAGTTCAAAAAGATAAAAGTACATATAGTTTAGAAGCGCAGTTGAAACCTTTATTTTTTGCTCTAATGGAGCGAAGTAATGTTTATCTTGGTTGATGGTGCTTATTATTATGAATATATGTACACTACTGAACGTATTAACGACTGTTAAATATCATTTATTCAATCTTCATTTACGTGCCACCGGCTGTAGAAATTGCGGTTTATATAATTATATCACTAAGCACTTAGACTGAAGGGAAGTTTACGAAAGACGATAACAGGAATGAAGATTTCATAATAATTATCCATACATTACTATAGATTAACATGAAAACACACACACACACACACACACACACACACACACACACACACACACACACTATGAGCCTTTGATAACCGCAGAGGTTAGGCAAATTCCATTCAATACTGAGTTTATCACGTCTTTTGTAACGCGTGAGTGATTATACACCTAGCCACATGGATTTAAAGACTTGTAAGCGTTAGTCTGGTATACTCAAACATGTGAAAATCATACACTATTGAAAGAGTTAAATGTTGTCTTTGTTTTAAAAAGTTTTTAAGCCCTGGAGTCAGCATGGACTATTATCACACAGTACGGAAACGACATGTAGTACATAGCGACCTGGGACTGAAATAACTCAGATTTGGTTGAATAAAATACATTGAAACGTCTGCTGACTCGGAGCTGTACATTAATACAATTCATATGGAACATATACAAACAAATAAATGCTGTTTTAAGGCAAAGGTATAGTAATGTAATCTGATAAAATAAGAGAGAATAATTAATCTGAACTTAATGCTGGTACACAGTGAGTTACATAGAGATCAGTGCTAGGAATTGTCCACATTTTCAGGTTTTTAAAGCTGTTATTTTGATTAAAGTTACATTTCTTTAAAGGACACATTTATACAAAATAAACATGTACTTTTTAAGGTATTTTGACAGATAATGTGTTTTTTTCTATAACAGGCAAAATAAACAGTTTTGTTATAGCCAATTTTTTGACAACAAATATATTAATGAGCAATATTTTCAAAGATAAACGCAATTTT
The DNA here is from genome assembly GCA_029582155.1 of Panopea generosa. NCBI lineage: Eukaryota > Metazoa > Mollusca > Bivalvia > Adapedonta > Hiatellidae > Panopea > Panopea generosa. Next base: position 8,259,004 of record CM055908.1, read on the forward strand.
AAGATCATCGATAGTAATGTAACTGCATTTTACCAAAGTTCCGTTTATATAATATAATAAACATTTCATTTTAAAAATCAACCAGCGCTAAATTAGCAAGCCGACACAGCCATGTTCGTGATCATCTTCATTTTAGAACAAAGTTTAACATAACCGACGGATGCAATGAATACTGAAGTTAATTCTAAAAATATAAACACAGTGTTTCAAATACATACAAAATGATGCAATCAAATATATCGGTAGAACCGATGGATTTTCCAAAAACAAGTGCTTGACACAGTTTCCTCTATCCATGTTCCCGCTGGGTGATTACAGTCCAAAGTGTTTAAGAAATACTCCGGACGAACACATATAACTGAAAATATAATACAAACAAGGGAGATTATTAGGTCATCATTCACGATAGAATTTGATTCTTTCGCTACCCATTTTGGACATTACCCTCTACCCATGCTCAAGATTAGAAACCCAAGTTAGATTCCCCTCAATACTTTTGAAGATTAGTTCCAGACAAGCAAAAGTAATTAAACTTAGATTAATTCAAGGTATATGCTAGTTGTTTTGCTTTACACTTCCACACATTGCCCACAATGCCATGTTCCATGTGTCGTTGATTCCGTATAGAAGTTAAAGTTATGTTTCGGTCACGTATTCGGACGCACATACGCAGGCATACAAGGACTTTTAGGAACAATGTGTGCTGTTAAATAATGCGCTCTAATTGGTGTATTTGTTTGAATTGTCGCGTAAATAAGAACATTCATTAGTCAACATCAATGCTGTATAGAGATAACATCAACGATCAATAACGCAAAATATGATCAAAATGGCGTAATTTTATACTACAATTTACAGAATATCATAGCTGCAAAACTGAAGATCGATGAATAATTCAGTAGGGATCAAGACGGCTTGCCACCATAGATCTGAGAGTTAAACTATGTTTTTATAATATTTATAAACTCATTGTAGTCTCATTAAGTATGATACATAATCTAAATGTAGTCATAGGTATACATGTATGTATGTTTTGTGTACGACTATGTCATCTAACTTCCAATAACAATACGTACTTTAACTAAATATGCTCCCCGGGCATACACGTGTCTTCTTTTATTTACTATATCATATTGAATCTGTTGCCTATATAACCGCTCTTGAATATATTAATATATCGTTTTATGCACTCGAAGGAAGCTAGTTAAACATTTAACGTTTATAGTATTTTTTAATAAAATAAAACTAACATTACAAATAAGATGTTTAATCATTTTACAGCGAAGTGTATGTTTTATAATGCATAATGTAATATATTGTTCTCATATCGAATTGTCGCTAATACAAATGGACATGTTAACACAAAACTTCTGTCGACTTTTATAAACATGCATTGTACACAACTTGGACACACTCTATTTTGAAAATAGATATAGTGTGACGGCATGAATAATAAAAAAGGAACAGACTTGAAAAATATGGAAAACGCCATATCACACTTTCGAAATCATTTTTGGAAAGGAGTTGTATTCACGTTTAGTATATGGCAAGCAGTATGCCTTTTAGTTAAACTAAAACATATTTGAGTTAATTTATTTCCATTATATAACGAACTTCATTAATGTAAGACTAATTACAAGACAAAAGAAATAGCAGCATAAAACTAGTTAGACGTTTTCATTGTAATAAAAGACGATTTACGATGCCAATACACGATATGCCTGTAACTTAGTGCTCTAATCATACAGCAAAACGAATAATAGTGAACGTATTCTGACTTTGTGTCATGCAAGAACATCTGTTTATATATATATATATATATATATATATATATATTTATATATATATATATGGAGATAATTATGCAGACCAGACTACGGCGAGTATATATCATGCATTGTGAATGAGCATCTGAAAAGATCCCAAAAATCGTAAATTCCGTTGTTATGAATTTAATTATCTCCTGCTTGCCATATACTATATGGTCAGCTACCACCATTGAGACCGGGATTCTGATTGGCTGAAAAAAGTATAGGGATGTTAAGGGCATATATCATGTTTGTAAGCTTGTTTTTGGTTAGATATAAATGTCACAATGAATGTTTTTCTTCTTAATTTGTAAGAATAGGATGTTTTCGTCATGAAAAAAAAAATAACATATTTGCTCATTTTGACTATTTAATGTAGCAAATTGCACTAGTGGTAAATCTATGGAAATGCAAATGAATTCAGTGCGAGACTGGGGGTCATGAACTTCAGTGAACCGAAAGTAGTTAAAAGTGGTACTTTTGACTTATTTTTGTTGTTGTTTTTTTATGTATCTAGGTTGATACTTGAATGCAAAGTAGGTCATTTTCATGAACAAATGTTTTAAAAATAGGTTTTAAGCACAAACGCTATAATGTAAGTCTATGGGAAATGTAATGGTGGTAGCTGACCATATATATACACCTGATCATAGGTAATTTATCAGAGTTGAAACCATCAGTATATTCTGCAACGGTTTGTACATTTACAGTTGATGCTCGCATTCTAAATTATTTTTATATATTTTCAATATATCATTTTCTTATTTCGTCTGTCCATTTAAAATAAGATTGCTATGAATACTTGAGCAAATATAAGCAAACATATAATTAAAGATAAGTTCAAAAACACAAATGTTTGATTTATATAGCACTTTAAACAGAACTGAACTCAACATAGATTTACGTGGCGTTTGGTGTTAAAAAGTAGATTATTTATAAAATATCATCGGTTTTTATTTACATTTACTAGGAAATTTCGCTACATTTACCGGGTTCACATTGATGAAATTCTCTGTTAAAACATTCCAAACATTACACGCAGTCTATGAATATTTCAAATGCAAATAATACATACACAATACCAAGTAATATGGGCTTATGATATATTCTGAACTGCTTATTGGGATACAATAAACATCAAAACAGAGTACAAGGAATAAAGTAATTCATCTATAAAAAAAAACATTTAGAACATTTTTAAGCACTTATATTCGTTTTAGAGCACGGACTTTAAGTACTTGTATCCAATTTTCTGATCCTGAGTCTATCAAATAATAATGCTATAATAAAAGCAACCGTATTATCCATTTACAACCCACCGCGTAGAGATAATGTGGGTTATATTTTATTAGACGTTAGAAACTTTACTTAAAGTTTATGGAAAACTAGAAGAAAACATGCAATTTTCTCATAAAATGTAAATTGGCAATCATTTTCCATCGGGTCACTGGTATTTTATACTGAATTATTCACGCGTGCGCACTGCCTGTCATACTATTTCTACCATATTCGACGTATGTTAAAACAATTTGGTAACATGAAACCAAACAGACATATTGTAGAATAAGTATTAGAATCGTGCATTGTGCCATGTTCCTTGTTCCGTATACTATCAAAAACAAAAACAGATGACTTTATATACAATAAAGTACAACAATTACCCAATAAGCGGTCCTAATCCCGATGCCGTCACTACGCCAAAATGTCACTTAAGAATATGTCAGATGTTTTTTTTTTAATTTCAATCACTGAAATGTGATCCATTTAATCACCCCGTAATAGGTCTGTGAGGGTCGGGGTGGGCCATCCCTCAACAAAACGTACACATATATGTATCAGTCAAGTTGTAACATACATTCATATATAAATATATATATATATATTAAATATATATATATATATATATATATATATATATATATATATATATATATACATGTATACACTGAAAGGTAAAAGAAAGCATACATTTTGTTTTTTTAAATTATTTCAAATTTGGCTAAGTTTATTCATGTGATGGAAAATGAACTGATTTTTTCTTATAGTTTTGCTTTGAAATGAATTAAATGTTTGTTTTTTGATTCAACAATATGATGAAATATAAATATACAACATTTATATGCAATACATTTATTGTTCCTTGACTTGTCGACGTTTATAGGTATGTATACTTTCTTTTTCCTTTCATCGTACATATATACATTAATCTTAAAGGGACACACCAGTCTAAACAAATTATAGACTGTAGCTCGAGCTAAAACAAAAATTAAACAGAAATAAAATATAATTTGACACAGCAGATGATAGTATAAGAAAATTATGTTGTCACATGACTTCAGGAGATTTTTCTCTCTTAAGTCTATAGTGGTTGGTTTGGTGTAGGACCTTAATAAATATTAAATATGTATTTTAGTGTATCCCTTTTTACAGAAAAGATATAGTGGCAATAATTACATGAATTTTATTATATTGGGGTTGTTTATGTGTGTTTATATTTATTAGTGGTATCTATAATTGGAATGGTTTATAAACACAATTTTTTATGTTAATTGATGGTGTTTATTGAAAGCCAGGAGAAGACATTAAAAAATATCAAAGATACCTTGGTTCATTTTATATTTTTCTAGTAAAATGTAATTATATTTGAGAATCAGAAAACACAAAAAACTCACCTATTTCTTAAATTTTATAAAACATGTGTTTTCGGTATTTGGATTTGTTGAATATTAGTGTAATATATTTCTCATTTGCATATATTTCATAAAAAATTAAGCAGATTCACATACAAACTAAAATATCATGTCAATTATATATATAAATATACAAAAAGATTAAGTAACAAACTTATATGTGAATTCAATAGAAACAGGTGTGTAGTGTAAGGATATTTTTGTTGTTGATTTTTTAAAATTAAATATTAAAAAATAATAGAATAAAACAACAATTGTTTTGAAAGAAACATGATTAAGAGTGTACATGTGTAAACACTATTTCCAATCAGATATTTAGTGTTTAACAGAGTCCCTTATAATTATAATGATTCCATTTGTGACACCAAAAATATAAACTATACTATTGATGTAAACAGTAATTTAGATCTTATATTATTGCAAAATTTGCTTTCACAAATAATATAAACTTGAGTTAGAATACACATGTGTTCTATGACCAGATGTAAAATTGTTATATAAACACTTTCCTTTTTTCTTTTAATGAGAAACAAAACAGAAGTTGGATCATTATAAAACAATATATAAGTAGAAAAAGAAAAAACAAAAACAACAATAGAACAAGTCGAGGCAGCAGGAGATTTTCACTCAAGTACTGATTCCACAAAATAAGCAAAGAGGCCATCCTGGAGGGCAACTTTAATCATACATAAATCTGAAAAATGTAAATTAATAGTCTTTATTTTTAAGGTATAAGGGGAATGAACAGGTTCCATAACAAATCAATTTTTTTCACGGTTATGACAGAATTCACCACACTGCTATTGATGCATTTATAATGATTAGCAATACAATCATAAAGATCGATACATGCAACACAAAAGTAGAACATATTTTGTTCTTTGTAAAATGTAATCATGACACCGCTGAAAGATACTTTTATAATGCATTAGAGGTCAATACACTTAACACAGATATCAAGTTTACAGATGAGCGCGAAATAACAAAGTCCTCTAAATCTGTAAGGCATTGTAATCCAAACACTTTGGGAATATAAAAGGTATTTGATTTAACAAAATCGTTTTATCTCAATGTTTTGATTTTAAGGCTTTAAAGCATTATCAACGCTTTTTGAAATTAAATGCATTTAGGAAATATTTGAGAACACATTGTTGAAAGCTTGGAAACGTTTGTAATAGACAAACTGAAGAAAAACACATTTATTTCGTAAATATATATGCCATTTGATACCACTGTCAGTACTATTATAAAAAAGTAAAGTCATAATATAAACATACACATTGCGTTTGCACTGAAGGCCATATCAAATTAATTGCTAAATTATCATCACCACCCGCCCTTTAATTTTCATGTCGCCCGATCATTAAAAAATATATGAAATAAAATTTGAAAACCCTCCCCCTTTTCTGCGAAAAATTTGGATGATTATCTATCAAAATATTTTGGCAATTTTTTGATTGGAATTTGAAAGCTTGCATCTAAACAATAGCTATTAGATAGGTGAAATAAGCCCCATTGATATTCCAATTGAATTCAGAAGAAACCATTAAACGTTAAAAATGAAATCACAAATAAAACTTTATCCAAACATTCTAATTATTGAAGGGGCATAATTCCGCCAAAAATCAATTTTGAATTATCTCCCGTATCATTTGAGTTCCGTTGATGGTTCCATGTGAACATGACGTTTCAATGATGCGAGGCTAGTTGTTGTTGTGGTATGAATTTGCCAAAAAATAAAATGAATGAGGGAGGAATGGTGAATTTGGGTTCATAACTAAATGAAATGTGGCGGGAAGGGAAACATGTAAATAATATCAACAAGCGAGTACTTTTGAGATAGTTATGGCACATCTTGAATTTGATTGATGTATGGGTATAGGTGACTGAGATATGAACATGCCTGAAAGTTTCAACCAAGTTTTCTAAATGTAAAGGGGTCATTATTCTGCCTAAAACATCAAACATCAACTGACGCCAACGCTGACGCATGGGTGAGCACATTAACTCTTTTCTTTTTAAAAATCAAGCTAATATCATTTTATTAACACAAATAATATCCACAACGTTGTAAAGGGAATTATTAGGATAAAACGCTAAAAACGTCTTAAAAATCAAAAAGCTATCAAAATTGAAAAAAGAATCTTATTATCATATCAACCGAGTAGTTTAGTATGTCAAATCTACTTAAACGTGACAAAATTGATATGTTAATTGGAGTGGTAAACTTGAAACGAAATCGTCATTCTTAAAATAGACAACACTAGAATACTGTTTGACGACCTTCGTATCTTCATTTTGAATCTTTCTAAGATGAAACAGTTTTTATAACTTATTAACCTTCAAAACGGATCGAATTAAAATAAAAAAATTAAAACACATTCAATACGTACCAAATTATTTTGCCATTTTAAGCGCAAAATCTATTTTAGTCAAACATAGGCGCGTAGCCTATGTTAGGAAATCCCTTTGTATTATAATAGCTTTGTATTATGTAATTCACAGTTGAATGTTTCATGTAGTACTCTTTCTGACATTACCATTTTCAATGCGAGTTGATATAATTGTACGTACATGTATTAAGATGCACGATTAAATCTGTATTGGCAAACAAATCTGTAGATATGTTAACCATATTGGTGATTCTGAGGGATTTAAATGTATTTAAATGTCTACATAATGATAGAGATTGAAAGACAGTATCAGTATAAGTTTAAAGAATCGAATAGATCAATTTCTAATTGTTTCGGCGAATGTTTCAGTGAAACGATATTTTTTTTCAAAATGTTGTCAAAACAATTTATCGATGAAAATCTTCAATTATGTAACAGTTATTTTAGTGGTAAATAATGTACTTTATTTTTCATTTTCAGTTGTATACTTTTCGAAAAATTACAATAAAACAATAGTTTTCCTCAAAATGCTTTAAATTTGATTCAATGTATATAGAAATCCCATATAGTTTAGTTTGAACACTTTTTATTTCATTATTTCACATGAAATGGGTTGGGTCACAAGATCTGCCAACATTTAATTTGGCCGAACCCCCTATTGATTACACTACTCTTTATTTAATAATGACATAAAACACATTAATTGATATTATCGAAAAAAAAAAATAGATTTAGAAGAGAGAAAAGGAACAAGAAGGCAGAGATAGAGCGAGTAAGTTGCATAACAAACTTTATATAATAGCTATGAACATCAAAGCGTGGTTTATAATTGAGCAAAGGGCAGCAGGCCTACCCAACACATATGCAATGAGCTCTGTTGGAAGTATGACAAATTAGCTCGTCGATGTTTGGTCAGTGTAGATCCTTTGCCTTAGTTATTACTCTAGACACTCTCGGACCACAATCTCGGACTGCAAAGGTCTTATTGCAAGCCTCTGCAAACATACGCAATTAGCTTTGTTGGAAGCATGACCGATAAGCTCGTCGCTGATTGGTAAGTTACCGGGTCAGTGGAGATTCTTTGTCTTAGTTATTACTCTAGACACTCTCGGATCGAACATAGTTTTATTATCAACACGATTTGTTTTATGTTTTAATTAGTTTTTAAATTTTATTATTCATTGATTGAACAGTGATATCCAGGTATATTGTTTATAATTACTATTGTCATGTTCTTGTGTTTTGTAACTGGATTGTTTAAATGCCACAGACTTTTAATTTCAACGCAGGTTGTTGTGTATGTAAACAAACATGGCAGATACTTCTGTACGCGTCGCAGTTATAGGTCTTAGTTTCGTTCGTCGACTTGACCATGCTGTTTCTTCCTCTGTGTGTGGAGGTATGTTAGCAGATTATGACTTGGTGGAATGTGAGTGTTGTTCATAAAAGATTTGGTGGATTGCGAGTCACGGACAAGAATGCGTGTATGCGCCATTTTCATACTTTTTTACTCGAAGTTGCACCGGCGGTCGTTGTTCTACAAATTGGAGGAAATGAGTTATGTGAGCATATTCATCCACTGACACTAGAGAGTGATTAGGAGGAGTTGGCTGTTGTGCTAAATAATGGGTATTCACGAGGATCAAACCACAGTGCATTTCTGCCGAGATGTACATGCGTGTACAAAATAACACTATACTAAACACATTGCTTGATGTCCATGATAACTTTCGCCTCTGGCGTCATAGACGGATCTTCGGGGCCATAACACCCATCTTCCTTGACGACGGCGTCCACCTAAATCAGTTTGGACAGCAGTGGTTCTACCGGTCCGTACGACATGCCATCATGGCAGCAATGAGACGCATTGTGTGATCGTAAATTCAAGTGGGGAGTACTGTATTTTTTTTTATATATATCGACTTTGTCATTTTATTTATGGCATACGGTCTGTACGGGCTGTTATGCTGCTATGGCACTTGAGAATATATAACTCTCAATGTTCTCAGATTCGATATTCGTATATACTTAAATACTGCAGGACCGTGTCCTGTCAGCTTATATATGCTATACCATCTCCTTAATATATAAACATGCGGATACACTCCACCACATCAAACACAAAAAGGAGTATCTAGCGTTATGCTTTCCTTATATTGCATAATATTTTAACAGCTTCTGTGAGCATTTAAGCTTTACCACGGGCATATGTTATTAGCAGCTTCCATGAACACCTGGCTTTACCACGGGCACTATATATATATATTTAAATAAAGCTTCCGTGAGCTTTAAGGCTTTACCACGGGCACTATTTGTGTTTTTACAGATTCCGTAAGCATTTATGTTTTACCACGGACAATACATATGTTATTTGCAGCTTCCGTGAGCACCTGGCTTTACCATGGGCACTATATATATTTTTATTAAGCTTCTGTGAGCATTTATGCTTTACCACGGGTATTATATGTGTTTTTACAGCTTCCGTGAGCATTAATGCTTTACCACGGGCACTATTTATGTTATTAGCAGCTTCCGTGAGCATTTATGCTTTACCACGGTTATATGTTATTAGCAGCTTCCATGAGCACCTGGCTTTACCATGGGCACTATATATTAAATAAAGCTTCCGTGATCATTTTTTGCTTTACCACGGGCATTTTATATGTTTTACAGCTTCCATGAGCATTTATACTTTACCACGGACATACGTTGTTACAGCTTCCGTGAACACCTGACTTTACCACAGGCATATTCTGTTTTTGTTATTAGCTTCTTCCGTGAGCATTTCTGATTTGACACGAGTACATTATATATATTTCTTTTGCTTCCGTTAAGGTCTATGCTTTAGCACGGGCACGCTATATTTATCCCTTATGCTTCCGTGAACATCTGATTGTATATGTTATTAGCAGCTTCCGTGAGCATTTGTGCTTTACCACGGGCTGGTTTCTTTTCTTCATTAATTTTGACTTGTAAGTGTTTAGCAGGCAAGTGCATTATTTCATACTTTACCAACTTCTGCGATCATTTATGTTTGAACTCGGATACATTATCCCATAATTATGATTTTTTTTGTAAGCTTATGGACTTTACCATAGTAGGAATATGGTATGAGTTGCTTTCACGTGTACTTCCGTTTCGGGCGCATAAACTTAATGCATGCTTTCACAGCCAGCATTATAGCCTATAATATATTTCCATGTCATTGGAATTGTAATACACAAAGGGTCCCATCACTTGGTTTATACCCCCCTTTTACATATCACTAATTTACTTTATCTCTTTTAGGAAAATGAGTTCAAGACCGAAAAGAAAGCGTCCAGCGACACCAGCCATAAACAATCAAAAGCACCGTTCCACAACTGGACACAGTCGGCCACCAATTCGCAGCGCACGTTCAGAACTGTCACATACGACAACAACAAGTCGGCCATCTAATGATGTCACGATATCTGATGACATTAATGTACAATAACCTGTAACTTCAAACAGCCACGATCAATCGGACAGTGCTGTTCAACAGCTGACAGCATCCATCACTGCTGCCATTACATCCGAAATACAAGGCTTGGTACAGACAAAGGTAAGCGAGGTGTGGGACTGACAACAACTGAACCACTGCGTCATGATTCAAGTCACAATACCACAACCCAAACCATTCAATCAGGACATTTGAATATGCCAGGTATAAATGTCTCTTCTGATTATTTCAACCATGAACATACAGTTCCCTTAAACTCTGCTTTTCCATTTAATCAGGCCACTTTTCTCCTCAGTAATCAAACATCAGTTTCTATACCTTTACATGTCTCGGTTCCTCTGAAAGTAAAAGAAAAGATATGGAACAATGAATTTGTTGATTATTCTACCGTTTTTTCTGTCAATCCAACAGTCATTTCAACTCACCCTCTCTGAGTCTGGAATTTCTGCTGTCACCCCAACCACATCCAAGAAGTTCCTTTCTATTGAACAATAAACAGATGCTTTCGCTACTTACTCTTCTGTCTATAGGTTAATCTATCCAGACATGGCTGACGCCCTCGCCCAATATGGCACCATTATCCGCTCAATTTCAATTTATAGAGGAAATTAGCATTTCTTTGACAGACAGTTCCGCCTGCTTAGACAAACGAACCAATTTCCGTGGAAAATACTTCACAATAAGCTTTACATGAAAGCTCTGAGTCATAAACAACCTTTTCGTTCCAATTTCCAGAGACCTATGTCTCAAGCCAAACAAGCATGTCACAACCTACCAAACAAACACCAAAAAGCTTCAATCCCTCACAGTCCTTGCCAAACAGTAAAAATACTGGGAAATCGTTATATTTCCCTACCAACTCCAGTTAAATGGTGGGTTTTTGAATCGTTTTTAAAATGATACGATAAAACGTTATCAGATTATTTGGTCAATGGCTTTAAAGAAGGTTTTTGATTAAATTTTGAGAGTATACACCGGTGTCAATATAGTCACAATTTATTTTAGAATCTGACAGAGTGGAAGGGCCTTTCATGCAGAACCATTTCCTAATTTTAAGGTTTCGCCGCTGGGCGTGGTTCCAAAACATACCCCTGATGAGCGTCTTACCCCAAGGATACTGGGTTTTCAGTCAATGCTAACATACCGGCTTGCTATACGCGCGTGTCATATTCTACGACTGATGACGCAATTTCATGTTTAAAACAAATTGGCAAACATTCTTTTATGGCCAAAACCGATATTGAAGCGGCATTCCGAATAATCCCTATCCACCCAGGCGATTACAAACTTTAAGGTTTCAAGTTGGATGGTTTGTTTTACTTTGATAAGAGCTTACCGATGGGATCTTCTTTCAATTGTCATTTTTTTAAATCTTTTAGTTCTGCTATATTGTGGATAGCCACCCATAAATTTAACGCAAAATATATTGTTAAAATTCTTGACGTTTTCCTATTTTTGTCTCCTTCGTACCCACTGGCTTTTCAGGATCTGCACAACTTTCAGGTTCTCTGTTTGGCTATCGGCGTACCACTGTCAACTAAAAAGACTTTCTTTCCTTCTCAGATCATGACTTTCCTAGGTATAACACTTGACTCCAATAAAATGGAGGCTCGATTTTCGGAGGATTAACTGGTAAAAGCGGTCTTTCTTCTTCAGTCCATTTACAAGAAATCTTCAGGTAACTTAAAACATCTGCTGTCTGTGATTGGATTTTTTAATTTTGCATGTGCTGTTGTCCGACCTGGCAGGGTATTTCTTCCCCGGCTTATTAATTTAACATTCGGGGTTAAACAATTACAGCAGCATGTCAAATTGAATAAGATGGCCCAGGAGGACATCAATATGTGGCTTGACTTTCTATGCAAATTCAACAGAAAATCATTTATTTTTAATGATACAAACCTTGATAGTCAAACCTTGAAACTTTCCACAGATGCAGCAGGTTCTTTGGGGTATGGCGCTTTCTTCATTAACAAATGGTTTTACGGCCCATTACCTTCTCATTGGCGTAAGGTTAATATTACGTTTCCTGAACTTTACCCTTTTGTGGTGTCCGTTGCAACTTGGGATAATTTATGGCGAAACCAGACCATAGATTTCTTTACTGACAATGAGGCAGAAGTTTCTATTATAAACAAACAGACCTCCAAAGTTCCCAATATCATGTTTTTAGTTCGGAAGCTAGTATTATCCTGCCTTCAGCTTAATATCTATTTCATCTCCAGGCATATTGATGTCATCGATAATAGTATAGTGGGTGCGCTTTCTCGTTTTAAGATTGCCCGTTTCAAGCAACTGGCCCCGAACTGCGACCAAGTACAGACAAAATCAACCCCAATCTCTACGCAGCTGTATTCTGCAAGGGATTGAAACTTTGATGCGCGCATCTCACGCTCCTTCTACCTCCATCACATACCAAAAAGCTTGACATTTGTTTGGCCAATTTTTCTCGACATGTTTTTGGACAGACACTCAGCCCACCGGTTTCGACATCGGTTATTGCTCTTTTTGTATCATACTTACACCAACTGCGAATGACTTCTAAAACATATTTATCTGCAGTTAGTTATTTTCACATGATCCTTAATGTGTTGGAACCGACCAGTGCTTTCCTGATAACCTTTATGGTAACGGGCGCACAAAGATTAGCACCTTCATACGATCTTCGACTCCCAATTACTTTACCCATTTTAGACAAAATAGTACAAGCACTTACACATGTTTCAGCGTCTTGGCAGGACAGTACCCTTTTCAAAGCAATGTTTTTGTTTGCTTTTACGTCTCACTACACAGTAAAGCCCCTTTTTTCCAAAGCTAGCAAGATTCTTACGCTTTTAAATAGACCTATGTACTTTGGTTATGAAATATTTTCAAAATGGTTCATAGTGGTTGTGATTTCTTGCTGCAGATGAGTACAGCAAACGTTGGCATAGCATATACTGCAATAAGACATCACTAGGGTAATAAACGTGACTTTTATAGGATTTCAACATATGCATGTATTTATGAGCATTTGAGGACTTGTATTTTCAAAAAAGTTTAGGGTGTCACTGCACCCTCTTTAAAAAAATCAACCTATAAGTTATTGTGCATTTTTATATGGGAATACATTCCTGCTATGAAAAAAAACACTATGTGGAATTCTTTTTTTACCATTGAAATCCTGGACCTTATTTTATATAGAACAAAGAACAAAATTCAACTGTGTAGTGAAACCTTAAGTACTTTTGCAAGATATAGTGAAATTGCATGTTCTAGTTTTCACACGGCAGTAACTGTTTTACAATATGACGACGTGTTCTTTTAGTACAATCAAAGCATTTTTACCGAAACTTTAAACATAATAACTGTAAACCTCATAGTATTGGATTCTCTCATGGTCACACTAAGATATCCCCTGTTACTGTTACACCAATATATTAATCAACGTCGTTCACAGGCGGGTCCTCTGTTTATTCTCAGTTGAGGTGCGCCTGTTCCAAGATCTCAATTTTATAAACAGCTTTCAAAATGTTTACTTTTCTGTGGATTTGATAGTTCTCGTTATAAGTCACATAGTTTCCGAATTGGGAAAGCGTCAGATTGTGCTCAAAGGGGTTATTCAGATGTTTCTATCTGTTCTCTTGGTCGGTGGCATAGCAATGCATTTCGTCGCTACATACGCATTGCTGACTCCTAGAAATTAGTTAATCTTGTTCAAAATTGCTACGCACTACCGTTGTAGCAGTAACATAATTACACAGATATCTGGTGTTACCTGCTTGGGCTGTGTAACACGCTTACCAGTATCTTTCTAGAAAGCTTTTCATTCGCATACAGGGCATATTTTATATGGTTGAATGGCTTGTGATTTACATCATGTAACTTGTAACATGTAATTTGATAATGCTATTTCCTTGTTACCTGCTTGGGCTTGAACTATGAATTCATATTTTGTGTTATCTACTTTGGAATACATTGAACTATACTATTGATGTTTTGCTCTTACATGCATGGGCTTGTAACATGCACTTTGATATACTATGTATATGTATTATAATAATGAATACTTTGTGTAACATGTATACACTTGTAGCTATACTTTTATAATTATAATGTGTATTTCATTTCATTTAACCTCTTTAAATTATCTTTCTCGTGTATATTATATTGTGAAGATGTGCATATGTACAATTGTCACACTGCCGTTCAAACATATTGAATCCTATGTTTTCATGTTTGGATATATGAATGGTTACAGATACATTTGTAATATCCTAGAGTTTATATTCTGTTTCAAACCTATAGTATCGTGGAATACACACTTTGATTACCTCAGGTTTTGAATACTTTCACAATTATTACACATTGATAGCAACATAATTGTCTACATAACCTTTTGGAATGTTATGCAATTGTGTGATACTTTTATCTCATAATGTTATGGCAAATCCATCTTTTTTTTTCTTTTGCTTTTGTTTTATTAAGGTTTTTAGGAAGAATTGAATTTAGTTTCTTTATGTGGTATCACTTTCATTCAATTTCTACATGTAATCAATGCCTACTTACACGCAATTGAATAATTCTCTGTTCAATGGTGCATCCTTCTGCTCTCCACTCGAAATGTGAGGGAAGGAAGAACTATCATTCATAGTTCTTCCTTTATGGCGTATTCTATCAAACCCTTTACATTTTTTTCTTTTTTCTG
This sequence comes from Panopea generosa, assembly GCA_029582155.1. Taxonomy (NCBI): domain Eukaryota; kingdom Metazoa; phylum Mollusca; class Bivalvia; order Adapedonta; family Hiatellidae; genus Panopea; species Panopea generosa. Next base: position 8,274,063 of record CM055908.1, read on the forward strand.
TATTATTTGAATATTTGCAATATATGTTATTGATATTATGGCACATGTGTGCCTTACTTCTGACTATGTAATGTATAAAACTTTTATGGCACATGATGATAACCATGTTTAATGACACATATGTCCTTTACATATATTGCATAAAAATAACTGGTCACATTGAGACCCATTCAATGCATCCTTAGTTCAGTTATTTTTTTCAAATTCAAGTTTTATAAATAATAGCTATGACAACCATAGCGTGCCTTATAATTCGAGCTAAGGGCAGTGTGTAGTGTATAATAAGGTCTTATTGCAAGCCTTCCAACACATACACAATTACCTCTGTTGGAAGGATAACAGATTAGCTCGTCAATGTTTTGTCAGTTACCGGGTCAGTGGAGATCCTTTGTCTTAGTTATTACTCTAGACACTCTCGGGCCACACTCTCGGACTGCACAGGTCTTATTGCAGGCCTCTTCACACATACGCAATTAGCTCTGTTGGAAGCATGACCGATTACCTCGTCGCTGATTGGTCAGTTATCGGGTCAGTGGAGATTCTCTGTCTTAGTTATTACTCTAGGCATTTTGGATCGCACATAGTTATATTGTTACTCACCACCGACCCCCTGCTCCACACACAGATCAGATATATGGCCCATAATTATGTTTTAGATATTTAACATAAATGTTGGAGTGGCCTATTCCATCGAACCCTTCACATTTCTTTTCTTTTTTCTGTATCATTTGCAATATATGTTATTGATATTATGGCACATGTGTGCCTTGCTTCTGACGATGTAATGTATAAAACTTTTATGGCACATAATGATAACCATGTTTTATGACACATATGTGCTTTACATATATTGCATAATAATAACTGGTCACAATATGACATATTCAATGCATCCTTAGTTCAGTTGTGTTTTCAAACCCTTGGCATGATTTATAAATATAGTTATTTTGATAGTTCACTTCTCCTCTGTTTAACACTATTTCAACCAGAAGCAGTAGTCAGCCGGCACTGACAGGTTCTATTATTTTGTGAACAAATAAAGACAAATATGTAGAACTTAATCAGTATTAATAGTTAAATCAATTTGTTGTTTTAATAAAATCATGTACTGATTCAACAACTTTCTTATTTTCGTTTAAACTAAAAGCCCAAACTATGAAATACGTATTTCACAATACATGTTTAATGATTTTCTGTTCGCTGGGACGTCTTTATCTTGATAATAAAATTATTGTATCTAATGGTGCTTAGCTCAGTTGTTACGCTGTGAATGTATTTTACTGCTAAAGGGAATAAATGTATAACTTAAAGGCAACGAATGTGATGTCGTATACAAGTATATCATAATATTGAATAATATACAATGCTAACGGATTAAGAATGTTGGCTCGTCAAAATGAAAGTAATTAGATTTCATTTAAGTATGTTTAAATCATAATTATTATTATCTAAAATGATATTGATAACAAAAATGTTTGTTGTATTTAATTTTTAATATGATACATACGATAAAATCTATTTTTTTTATCAATTTTAATAAAAAAGGGGTCATTAAGATATCATTGTATTAGACGTATGAACTTAATGATAAGCATCATAACAAAATTAGATAACTAATGTTTTAATCGTTGGAAAAAATACACTGAAAACTGTTTTTTTTTCTCATATCTATATTAACTTTAGAAAATATCATTGCTTATACCACATCAACATTTTTACATGTATTTTTAACCAAAACTGATAAAAATATATGTTGCGACATTTTTAACATTTTAGTTTCCTTTAGTCCAATAGCAGCATTTTCAGACTTAATAAAGAAAAACCTAGGTTGCCGTGCATTTAAAAGAAATATTTGTCAAATAACCTTATTTTAAAAATGTTTATATTTAAATAATTAATGTTGTGTTTTAGTTAAAAACTAGTCTAATACATACTAATACATCTATCAAACACTTTTACAACATTTTGAAATGTAAAAATCAAGACAAGATTTTCTCTTTTGAAAAAAAAATATTCCGCTCAAAGTTACTCCTACCTCATATTATTCTTGGTAAGAAAATGATGCGAAAATTTAATAAATAATGTCGAAAAATGTTTTTTTGTTAAAACATTGACATGTTTGTGGCTTAAATTGGTCAATGTATATAAGTATAAGACTGTAACAAGAATTGGTTTCTGAAAAGAAATACAACTTCAATTCAATATATAAAATCAGCATTCATGAAAATGTGAAAACTAAAGAGCCAATATCTGCACAGGATCATTTCGGATACACAGAACAGATTTAACTAAAAAAATATCATCCTCGGTTCCAGTTTGTCTTTTCAAGTGAAATCCTCCTCAATAACCAGTTACATCGTCAATGATTGGGTATCTTGATTCCAAAGTACCAGAATAAAAACAGTGCGGCGTTATATTTTAGATCCGCCACATTACACATGCAAATGATGTAAACATATTTTGATATCATACTGTATAACACAAACTTCTTTCGGATATAATCAAACGAGAGCATCTTTGATAAATGTTATGACACACCCGACAGGGCAGTATTGCATTCGTGGTATTTGACATTTATCATGAACGTAAGGAAATATAAACCCGTCGTGAGGCGTAGCAAGTGAAGGACACAGCCATCACAACATACGTCTCCTTGGCTGTCAATAACAACACACTTGCAAATACGGGAACACAATCCGGCCGCCACATGAAATGAACAACACATTTTAGACATAAACTAAACAAATTAAATAAATGAATAAATGAAAATAAGGTTTGACGGCTGAATACTGCATACCGGTCTAACGTACACAGGAAGGAAGATTCGTAACGTGTAACGTACATAATAAAAACAATTTATTGGCATACACCTTGTAAACGATTACCAACAGTCAAATATGAAGAATAAGCCTATTTATAACAGTGATGTCTGTAGAATTGAGTCAATTCAAACCAATATACAATAGTTCGTCCTTTACAACATACAAGAGCTACTCGTTCATGTTCTTGTCACTACTCATTTGACAAACTGTAATCACACATAGCTATATAATTTACAATAATGGACATCACAAAAAACATAAAATGGACATATAACACCCACTTTGAGGATTATTACCCTAATTATGGAGATCGATCCAATTCTTATTCGAAACCACGCGGGTTTCAAAAGTAATATTATACCTAGTATGAATTATATTTTTGTTTCCGAGTTTAATAAGAAGAGCTTTTCATTCAAACATTGATTTGCCACATTAATGCAGGAAGATACCAAGTGTATTTAAAATGTATTACATTTCCACCGTATTGCACTGATCGGATGATGACGTGTACAACAAAACTCAAGACCCCAAAGAAAAAATACGAATAGTTAATGTTTATCACAATGAAATGTGTTTCATTCATAACGTTTTATTCATATTACACTTTGATGGGTTGGAAAGTAAGAAATATAACCAATGTAATATATATATGCGATGCATTATTTACTTGTATGTTACTTGTGTTTTAATATTTTATCCTTGATAACAAACAAACATTTCCAAACAAGCTAAACACGCTTTTAAATTAGTAATAACACGCAATGATTTACAAAATAATATATATGAAGGAAACACGTAAGCAAAGTCAATATTTAATTAAACTTTTAAATTAAATGTATGCTGTTTGGAAAGAAACTGCCTTCATAGTAATGGTTGTGAACAGAAAATGCATGAATATTCGGATTGTTATATTGTATTATACTGAGGTCCACATGGAAGATAACTGTACTGTTCTGGTATATCTCGTTTAATAAAGTATATAATGCTAACATTATTTTATTACATCTAAAATACTTATTGTAACATGAATTCAGAGTTATATCAGTGTAGGGTCATTTTACAAAACTCATGTCAAGTTAATATTATTCATTGAAGGTCATCTGGCGAGTAATGGTAGCTTTTTACAATTTACAACAAAGTTGGGTTTGTTCTCTTTTATTTCAAAATATAAACAACTAAATATAATAAATTTGTAATAACGTAATAGCCCTATATATTGGGGATATATCTATATGACAAAATTGAAATAAGTCATGTTGATTCATTTAAACTTCATTTACTCACATCCGAAATTATCATCTTAAATCTCTAATCAACTCTCACATTCTGTGACAAACACACATTATTGTATCAGTAACAATATGTATCCATATTGAAACGGTTTCGTTTTTAATTATATACGATAAAAGGTATTGAAACAAACAAGTAATTACATGCATTTATATAAAAATATATTCTTCAACATTTGTTTGCACATAAACATGACGTTTTTAGGTATCACTAAATAATTGCCCCCCCCCCCCCCCCCCCCCCCCCTTAAATGATCGTAGCAAGATTATTACGCTCGAGAAATAAGAGCCGTGTCAATTGTTGTAGCATTTTTATGATCATGTCTTTTTCTACAGATGAGAAAAACCGGCTATTGTCATGAATTGTGCTAACACTGGGTTCTGTTTGATCATAATATAACAGTTTAAAGATGCGTAGTTATACACTGCAAGAAAGGGATATAATCGTCAAAAATGAAAGGGTGTCATCAAACTATGAAGAAGCAATCCGGTCAACCCCATGTTTTCCTGCATATTTTGAGAACAGATGGCAATCTATGGCAACAAGACGCTTTTACATGTAGAACCACTGGTATTGTGCAAAATTAATTGTTGTGTGAGACGTTGATATTTCAAAATGGCTGATTTCTGCAGGGTCAATTTTATCAGGACATGTTTATAGGAATTAACATATAATATATTAATTAAATTTTCTACGTTTTCTGATATATTGGACCCAGAAGATGATTTGTCTAAAATCAAAAGCGTGGTTAAAATTTTTAGTTTCACCCTTTGACATTTTACTCAATTAAGCCAACGTCATATCTACAATATATATTGTTAGTTGAAAAATTATATCAAACGAGAACACAGTGAGATTATAAATGTTATCAAAAAAGTTTCACTGAAGGATGTAGAGTATCAAACGAGAACACAAAGAGATTATAAAAGCTATCAAAAAAGTTTCACTGATGGATGTAGAGGGGTGTCGGTCAGTCGGTCGGTCGGTCGGTCGGTCGGTCGGTCGGTCGGTCGGTCGGTCGGTCGGTCGGTCGGTCTGTCTGTCTGTCTGTCTGTCTGTCTGTCTGTCTGTCTGTCTGTCTGTCTGTCTGTCTCACCTTTAGACAAATAATCTAGACAAACGCAGAAAAATAACACACATAAAAAGTAGTTTAACTCAGTTACATATGAAATGATATTTTTTTTAATGTTTAACACATTTCGTCTGTCAGTAAAAAGGCAGGTGGGCGGAATTAATTTTCATTCAAGAGCAAAACGATTACAGGGCGAATTAGAAATAGAACGAAATTACCTTGGAATGTCACGAAACATTTGAGAAGTGTGTGAAACAGTAAACTTCTTGCTTATGTCAGTGATACCAGCATGTCTCCTGCTCGTCCTATGTTCACAGGATGTCTATATAGCTTACAGTCTTTAATACTCACGTTTGGTCAGCTGAGCCGTAGCTGAAGAGTGGTCAGCCGTGTCGCCTGTTGGTGTGTTTGGTTAGTTCTTCTGATTGTCCTTAAATGTCCAAATATGACATTCAAATTTGACATTTATGTTAATTTAAAATGACGCCATGTAGAGGAACTTTATATTCGCTATCTGAAAATCGTACTTAATAACGTCTTCAAAATGTTATTTGTTACGTGACATAACCAAACAAATGCTCCAGAGTGCCATTATTTTGGGTCACATAGTGCTTTACAAATAATATGTCTATTTATAGAATGAATCCGAATTATATATTTTTTTTTACCTCGAAACTCGTGGAAATGTATGTAAGCATGAAATCGTTTGGTAATAAAGCATTGCGTGCATATACTTATAACGACAGAGATAGCGTGACAGAATTTTGTCCGTTCTTTAAGTTTTGTAGATATTTAAATAAAATGTCCTACCCTTGCTTGTCGCTGTTTGTTATTATATTTGTATTTGTTTCTTATGATATGTAGGACTGGAAGCAATTCAGGATTTAGTGTCCGTTATCTCAATTGCTGTAACTGACAATCATGTGATATTTAATATGATGTAAATAGTAAATACTGACAGTTTAATCAGAAAATCTTTGCCTAAGCTTGTCAACATAAATATCTGATGTCTATGATATATCGTTTAATTTCGAAAATTGTTTAGTTATCGTCACTATCTGGTATAAAGACATTTTTGTATTATGGGGCATTCTCATGTGTTCATCAATCTAGACGTATTCATTTCAGTTGGCTGATTTGATGAGTTAGCCCGCTGTTTTGCAAAACTAAAACCTTTGTTTGGTGATCTGCATTGTCTGAAATAAATTAAAATCTAGTATAAACTTTTTTGTTTTATATTACACGTAGAATCATCGAATGTAAAATCAAACAAGAAACACATTTGGTTAAGATAATGAATGAAATAAACAAACAAATGATTAAAGAAAGAAATATAGAAAAAAAGAAGGAGAAAAATATATGGCATACAGATATATTGGTCAATTACACCGTTTATAGTATTTGCGCCAAACTATACATATGTTATATTAGTCCACATGAAAATGTTTCAGAACTGTGTTCTTGTATTGTGAATCATTTGTTATTGAATTGCAACTGACCTACATTAATTTTGATTGTCATTGTTATTCTGTTCGTTTGTGTTGTTTATTTTGTTTATGATGTAGTTTTGGAAAGAGTTCAATATATAATATTCCTACATTATTTCAATTATTGTATTCAACATATGTATATAAGATTAGTCTGTTTTACTGTACAATAAATTTCTTATTACTAACAATAAAATGCGAAAAAGAAAAACTATATTTTCCAGGAATTATTGTAATTGTTTGTTTGTATTCAACTATATTATATCCATCTTTTGTTACATTATTATGGTAAATATATGCTTTATTAAATACCTGCAATTGAAAGACACGTTAATTATATTGTGATCGTCAACATCAATACTATTTATTACACTCAAAGGAAATGAAGAAACATGCAAAGAAAAAAACATTACATATTTAGGACCAATTATATAGAATAACATGCCAAAATATCCCACACTATCAAAAACATTAACATATCATTTTTTTTTAAATTAATGTAACTATTTGATCTCTTAAAATATGCTATAACGGTTGTGACAAGAAATATCTGAATATTCAGCTTGGTATACTTTATTTAACCAATCATCATAAGTATATATATATATATATATATATATATATATATATATATATATATATATATATATATATACAGAGGACCACATTGAAGATAATTATTATTAGATTAAATTTGATATATGCAACTTAAATACTATACACATATATACTAAAAGGATAAAGAAACGCCAAATGACATATTTTGTTGTTAATTTTTAATGCATAAAGTGAATAACAACACAAATCGGTAACACGACTCCTCGTGGAAGCGTAAATTACACCAAGTGTGCAGAGTCATGTAAGCATGTCCACTTCTTGCGTACTTTTGTATTGTTAAAATCATGAACATCGCGTGTAGAGGCTTCTAAAGGATTTTAAAAAAAATTAAATCATACTACATTGTAAAACAGCTAAAAAATTACCTTATCGTGAAGTAACTGTATGCTAATATAAAACAAGATTATATTAAACATGTATAAACAATAAGACAACGTAGCAACGACAAAATATAAACATGGACAACATAACTGCAAATAGGACACATTATAACTGAATTAATGACGCCAACAAACTGATTTCACACTTAGAGCGTCAAGTGCTCCTCCTCTTTATTCTAACTTCCTTCTCTTATCTACTCTTTTTCTATATTTTCTGCATACAATTATCCAATTAGTACATAGAGGTATTTAATATTTATATAACCCATTGTGACAATGCTTAATTATATAAACCGTTACAATATGTATTGTTAAAATATATAAACATAGCCTGAATATACTTGTTTGTATAAAATATACATCTTAATATACTAGTATAATATCCACACTAATCTTCCTTTTTATGGTATGTTCCATGTGTTGATATTTACATGCATGTGTATAATAATAATAAGAATTAAAATATTTGAATGAAAATAAAAATATTATGCATATATTACATGAACAGATATAATGTATCGTTAGTATTTTTTTTATGATAACAGTTACGTTATACGTAAGTACAGTTACATATATGTATGTTAGGTGCAGTTGCGGACAATTGCATAATTAGTACATCTTGAAATAAAAGTAATTATTACTTTAGATCATGAAAATCAAATACTCGTATTTAAGTCAGTAATACCGTACAATATCTACTGTGTAACTAGTACCTCAACATAACCAAGGAAACATATATACCAGATTTGCCCTAAGGCCTCGATATATACTCTTGCAATACACATTAAGTCTATGTTCCATACTAGTTAAGAGATATATATATATATATTATATTTAAATGATGAATGGATAGATATTAAACTTGACAATTATACACTACACTCACGTTATATTATACCTTTTACAACATTTACCGTCTGAATTTTTAATGGCTATTTTGAATAGTATTTGTCCAATCTGCTTTGACACTGGCAAAGCATGACTAAATATAGCAGCAAGACCTATAGCAGCGAACACATACACGTTTAAGAAACAGTATAAGTGTCAAAACCAAATATACTAGTCAGATCCAATAACCCATTTAGCATGTCTCTTAAAATCCTTACCAATGCAGTATAAATATTAAAATAATTTGGCGCTCCCAGTATACATGTAACATTGGTTTAAAAATAAAATGTAATTATTAGTGCTCCGAATTAGAAGACTTATAGATTATATATAGAAAATAAAAACATATATGACAAACCTTATGGGAAGGTCCTTTTAAAGAACACATTCACCATAACAGCACCAATACAGTAACTACAAAATAAATATACAGTACACCTAAAATTGCAATCCGCCGCCTTGTAACTGAGAGTTGCGAAAACGCCACATGTCAGTTCAACGTGACCACATGGGTAATACATCACTGAGAACATCATAATGTTATTAATTCTATCTATTTCTGGAAAATTGGTCCGCTACTCCTTTAAGTCCCAGACGTAATTATTGACCAGAAGCTAAGTACAAACAAGTTAAGCTATCACATCAAGAACTAGGGTCAGCATTTGATAGACATTAGATGTGCAGGGACTTAGTTTTAAATTTAATAGTTTGAAAATTAGACATGGTGATTGCCTTTAATTGCATTTTGTATGTGGAACTGCGTTACCGTCCATACATTAGTATTTTTTTTGTGTTTTGAGGGGTGGGCAAAAAAACCTCCATTCAAAGCAAAATAAGAACGGAATATATATTGAAGTCATATAATATTGGATTAAAACTGATTTTTTTTATTTCTAATCTTGTTTGTTGTCAACTCAAATTCAGTTTAAGTTAGAACAATTGTGATCACCAATACTAGGCACTCATTTTCTTACTTTTTCCCTTGTTAAAATTTATTCGTTTATTATGTATGTATTAATCGCTCATGCCAAACATGCAAGGAGTACATAAGTATAAACTAGTTCTCTTTTACGTAATTACCTAATGCCATTAAAGTAGCATTTGCATTGTTTCCTTCTCGCTTACATCTGAACACGCCTGTAGATACACTAATTCTGGTCTGTTCTTATGAGTTAATGTCATAGTACGTTGTTGGTAGTTAATTTTATTATTTAGTTATATGAGTTTTTATCATAAGTGTTTGCGCTGTTGCTGAGAGGCGTATATCTACATCAATTATGTGGTCTCAGTATTTAGCTAATACGCATAAATCAGAAGTATTGATAACCCATTTGCGTAATGCCATTATGTAAAACATGTGACTAGTTTATTGGTAACTGTTTAAAATATTTTTCCTATTTCGATATCAAAAACGCAGATTATACGCATCAACACACAAAGCAAATGTCATTACTGGAACAGTGACGTTGCCAACACACTGAATCAGTGCACGCATGCAATGGCAACTTGAGGCAAACGTCACGTGAAATGCATGACAATGTGACGCCGCATCAGCAAAAGAAGACCATGCTACCAATGAAATGTAAACTGATCCTTTATAGCTGTGTCCAGCTGTAAATGTTTCTAATTAGGAAAGGAAGCAGTTAATTTATATTGTACGTTCAGAGCGATTGTAATAGAAGTATATATGTATAACTCGTTATCTAACCCCTTTACTTATCAATACATATTTTTTAAACTGAAAATAAGTATATTTTTATCTCAAAGAAGATCATCACAGTTTCATATCCATTTCATTAATTGGCAGAGCAAATGTGAAATTACATTTTTGACATAGCACATTTGACATAGAACACATTTGGCATAGCACATTTGAAATAGAACATATTTGACATGGTATATTTGACATACTATATTTGACAACGTATTTCTTGACATAGAATATTTAGTTTAAACGTATTCATTCATTCAAATGTACATATATACACATACGTTTAGGTATAAATATGGATTAGAACGGAAGATAAAATATTATAAAGTTCTTTTCCATAGAATATTTGACATGACATATTTGACATAGCATATTTCACAAAGCATATTTGACAAACCAGTTTTGACAAAGCATATTTGACAAAACATATTTGACATATTGTATTTGACAAAGCATATTTGACATAGCATATTTGACATAGCATATTTGGCATAGTTGTTAGCACTAAAAATGCTTTCTTTAAATATTTGTGAAAACGTGAAATACGTTTATAAAATACAGTTGTGAGTAAAATCTCAGTCCTTCCTCAAGTGAGTGTGGCATTTTATCATACTAAGCTTTGAGAGGCTAAAGGTCAACTAATGATAGCACCATAGACTACTCAGCCCTCTTTTTCATTTTCAACTCATTGAAGAGATCGCGGCTGTGAGCACCACTCGGTGCAAACACATTATGTGAGAAAGTTGAATGACGGCGGTTCTACTTAGATTCAGCACGAGGTCTATCTACACCGTTCAAATGTTGATCTTTTATTTCAATGAAAATGTCATTTGGATGCTGGTCGTTGTTAATTGTGACATTGCTTTATTTTGAATTTAAACGTTTTAGAGATCACAATTGCGATTCACAACTTTATACCCAACATGTTGTTTATCTGAAAATGTTCTAGTGTTTCTCACAGAAAAACTAAAGAAACCATTAATAAAATGTTCTGATTTCTCCATTGGATAAAGTCATTGACTACAATTGTACTCGTAGGAGCGTTGTACGTTATACTAGCTTTTTTATATTCCATACTTTATGTTTAATTACCATTATTGTAAGTAACCGCGACTGCAAGACTGCCGCAGAATACTTTATGACAGAGTTATTGTTTATACCGCAAATAAATAAATAATTAAATTAGGTTCTTGATATACTAAACTGGGGAAAAACGTTACACGAGGGAAACATATGTTAAACTACATATTTCATTTTCAAAGCCTTGTAGCTAATCATGTAAATCACTTATGCCATAACTTACAAATGATTTATATTAGTTTAATACACATGTTAATATATAAAGTAACAAACATGAACATGTTAAAGCAGGTATTGCCTTCACGCGCTCATTATCACTTATCTGCCAGGGCCAAAAAACTCATAATCATTATCAGCCTGGTGAACGCGTACGCAATCGCCACGTAAAACATCATCATGGTTAGTTCATTTTCAACATATCGGTTATTCTTTCAAAGATAAAAATAAGTGTTCTTCGTTAAAGAAAATCGCTGGTATGGTAGTAGATGTTTGCGTACATTAATTACTTTTAGCATTTCCATTCTGTTTCTAGTGTAAACAAATCAAGGGAAGCAACTGCATAACGGTCCACATATCGAAACTGAAAAGCAAATAAATATCTTAAATTAAGACATCAACGTCAGAATGGCGCAAAAGCTGTATTGGTTAACGTGCACGTCATATCACATTTAATTAACCTGAACGAGTTAAGCAGGTTATCGTCTTCACGCGCTGATTATCACTTATTGGCCGGGGCCTAAAACTTATAATCATAATCGGCCCGGTGAACGCGTGCACGTGAAACCAATGGCCACGTAAAACATCATCATTGTCAGTGCGTTTCAACATGTCGGTACATTCTTTCACGGATAAAAAATAAATGTACTCGCAAAAAAATTGCCTTAGAGTGGTGCAACCAAACAAGTGTATTAAAGACCTTTGATGAAAAGATTTGGAGGTTAATACACGACAGAGCCGGGCCGGGAGGTGATAATCGTCCCGGAACTCATAAAGCCCTCGGGCCATTATTTATTTTCTGGGTCGATTATCACCTCCCGACCAGGTTCTGTCTTGTTTTAACCTCCAAATCTATATTTATATATTAAATATTTAGAGTTTGAATTATACCAGTGTGTATAAAACTTCTAACCACATTACTGCCGTGTCGCCCCCACTGCTGCTGGAAAAAATACACTGCAGGTATCATACAAAATTTAATGAGTTACATACAAAAACTATATGTAAATACGGTTTTTGTGAAAAAATCATTACTAATAAAGTGCCACATCTTCATGTTAATTAAATAAAGTGTAGTTATTGATGTTGAACGGCAAGGTGGTTATAAGAACATATATGCAGCGTCTTCGGTCATTCTATACCATAGAACAAACTAACTAACATTAGTTCCCAATCCGTTGGTCCCTATTGCCAATCCGTCTTTTATTGATACTTTTCTTATTGTAAATATATTAATGATATGTATTCACTGTGCTTGTGCTTTGATGGCTGTCTCCTTTGCATGTCATACAACTGATCTTTGGGACTAATGTCTTCTTATTTGCCTTAATATTTTTGTTATTATGAACGAATTCTTAATATTTATTTTATTCCATCAGTATTGATGTTTAATGTAAATCCATGGAATTAGAAACAGCATGGATTTAAATTTTCAAACGATTACATGATCATCATCTTTTTCGTTATCTTATTCAGATTATGCGTGTGCACAACATGATATAAACCTTTACACGTGGTGACCGTCGATCGATTCAAGCTTTATTCACGTACGGCTAATAACCATGCATGCTATTTAAAGGATACCGTAAAATGCGCTTAACCCGATTTTGTAGAAACACACATATCGGATATCAAGTTTAATCTTTGAGTCAGTACGCCTTTGAGATTCACAAAGTGCATGTATGACATTTGGATAATGCTCGATAGTTTTAAGTATACCAAAGAGTATAGTCCTCCATTTTTGATGGTTTAAAGTAGATCGAAGGAGCTGTACAATTTATATCATGTTCATTTTGTAATACATGTAATGACGCGTGGTTGGTATTGGAGTGTATCGTACTTTATCTGGATGGACAATATATTATTTGAAATAAATAGTTGCCATTTCAGTATTACATGTACATGTAAAGGCATGCAAAGTCTAAAACACCAGTTTAATGACTGGCCATTTAACCCTTTACTCGACAGATAAGTGGAAACAGTGCAGGAAGAGTTCAGATTGCTCATAACGTGCAATCTGAACACTTCCTGCCCTGTTTTCCACTCTGTCGGTTAGTATAAACATAATTCACCAAGTAATTCAAAAGCCTTTTATATAAGGTGTCCAAAGGCGTCTATATTAGAGGTGTCCAAAGCCTTCTATATTAGAGGTGTCCAAAGGCGTCTATATTAGAGGTGTCCAAAGGCGTCTATATTAGAGGTGTCCAAAGCCTTTTATATTAGAGGTATCCAAAGCATTCTATATTAGAGGTATCCAAAGGAGTCTATATTAGAGGTGTCCAAAGACTTTTATATTAGAGGTGTCCAAAAGGCGTCTATATTAGAGGTGTCCAAAACCTTCTATATTAGAGGTGTCCAAAGGCGTCTATATTAGAGGTGTCCAAAGCCTTCTATATTAGAGGTGTCCAAAGCCTCTATATAAGGTGTCCAAAGGTGTCTATATTAGAGGTGTCCAAAGCCTTCTATATTAGAGGTGTCCAAATGCGTCTATATTAGAGGTGTCCAAAGGCGTCTATATTAGAGGTGTCCAAAGCCTTCTATATTAAAGGTGCCCAAAGCCTTCTATATTAGAGGTGTCCAAAGGCGTCTTTATTAAAGGTGTCCAAACCCTTCTATATTAGAGGTGTCCAAAGGCGTCTATATTAGAGGTGTCCAAAGCCTTCTATATTAGAGGTATCCAAAGGCGTCTAAATTCAAGGTGTCCAAAGCCTTCTATATTAGAGGTGTCCAAAGCCTTCTATATTAGAGGTGTCCAAAGCCTTCTATATTAGAGGTATCCAAAGGTGTCTATATTAGAGGTGTCAAAAGGCGTTTATATGAAGTAAAGGGTTAAAGGGAATGGATACACCGTATCAAATCCGAATGTTACGGTTTTATATTGCTTTTATTTAGAAGCTTTATGTCGCATGTCTAATCTACATTTATACCACATCGTTTTACTTTAAGAATATTGGCTATACAGCTTCCAGATGTTCATGTAATTCATGCAAAATATATCTTTAATCGAACTGTATTTTAAAAAAGTAATTATATGGCTTGTGGAATATTAAAATACGTCCGCAATTTATATAGATTACATCCAACCTCATGCCTTCGCTGTTGTCATAATCAACGAGAAGGTTTAAGTAAACGTAGATCTGCCATACAATCATTTTACAATGCGACAATGTTCTTGTTTTGTTTTATCAAATGCAGAATTTATGTAATATGTGTATGGAAAATTGATTGGACACTATCTTTGACAATTAAATATTTATTTCATTAAGCGAATATGGCTGCACTTGTTTGTACTCTCATCAAACAGTTTTAGGGACTATACAACGAAATCAATTTAACCAAGCAAAAAAAATGTCATTATGAGTACGCACCAGTCATAAATTCTGTGTTTATGTTTCAGATTCAAAGAGGTTTTCCAAGTGAAATGCACTCAGTTTAGATATTCAAGATAGATATCTGAAACAGTAAAAGATTTTAGAACTGAAGTTATTTAATGTTGATTCGTATACATATTTATAAAACAGTTTACACGCTTTAACCGATAGAGTGTAAACTGCAGACTCTCTCTCTTGATATTTCGAGAGGTTTGAATGTGATATTCACTTGTTTACAAACATTTCAAAATAGGCATTTGCCAAAATTTGTAGAATACGAATTATTGAAATATAACAGTATCTATGTGAAGTTTCAAAATATTATCTTAACTGGCGGATTAGTATACCTAAATAAACTTGCAGTTTAATACAAACAGGTCTATTATCTGTTTTTGTATACTATTTTAACTCTTGGCTCATGGCTTGATCAAACCAGCGAGAATAACATTTAATGCAAACAAACACTAGAGTTGTAAATAAACTTACTTATATATTTATAATTACCAAGCAATCCATATTTGATATCAGTTGCATAGTAGATACAGGCCAGCACCAACACGTAGAAATAGGACAGAGTATTTAATTTAACATACAACATTAAAAAAGGTCGGGGAGGGAGTGGGTGGATGCAAAGAGGGCTCGGGTATGTACCAAAGTACCAAAATTTAAACACGGCTATAAAACAGTAAATTAATAAATACAAAATAGTGGATGGTGGTAAACAGGTATCGGGATTGTATGAAGTTTAAAATGAATATTGAGTATAAAACAAAACAATATATATATATATACAAAAAGGGGATGGCTTGTACAGATAACAAGGTATAATGTTTGAACAAGGCTTAGTATAACACGATTGTGGGGAAGGAGGGTCGGGGGTTTCGAGCAGGTATCAAAGTTTAAACAGAGCTGAAAGTGTTATTACATCTCGATTCATATAAGAATGTTTCACACAAAAATTGGTGAAATCTGACATGCGGTTTTAAGAGTTTAAAGAAACAATCGATTCCATACGACAGACAACGCACACACAAACACTTGGTTGAAATTGGATTAGGTGAATAAAAATAAAATAAAACGAAATTGCCTTTAGTACAAAGTCATTACATAAGACTATATCTTGCTTTGAAACTTGATTTCGAATTGGGAACACAGAACTAACTAAAGATCACATGAAAAGAAAACGAGAATCACGATACAATCCCGCTAGACTATCCCTTTACATTCAGATGTACGGTGTAAACACAAGAAAAAAATCACAAATTCATTTTAAATGTTTGCTGTAGATCTTATACTAGTAGTAGATAAGCGCCTGTGACCATGCCGACTATCCCTACACCAGACATCACCGATATGCTAGTTAACATACTGTCATGTCAGGAAACTCGTTTTAAATGTCTAAAATATAATAAAAAAAATTGATACAAGTATCCAATTATATTTATAAATATAATAAGAATGATCTCGAATATCCAATCCAATCTAACACGTAAGGCAGTCCTTGTCAGTTACAAGCAAGAGAACAATTTAGTCGAAGCCTGACGCAGCAAAGTTTTTCTACATGTTTAAATAGATATCCTCGAAGATAATAATGAAATGATATCGGAAACATATGTTATGACACATTCTGATATACTTTCTGTAATAATCAATTTGGAATCTTATTTCAATATCAATTACAAAGCTTTTTATAAATCATTAACAAATGCATCTTTGCGAGGCTTTTTACACACACTGCATTAGTGTAATGATATATTAATATTGTATTAATGTATCAAGCTAACAAAACGGAGTGTTTAATACTAACTTTCTTACGAAAACACCTGACATGGTTTTTAACTGATAATAAGTTTCAAAAGAAATTTGCACGTGAGTGTAACAATTATAAGGTGATTTTGTTTTGCATTAAAAAGCAATAAATCAATGTAGACATTGTAATGGAGTAAATTGCTATGAAAATTAAGCTGTCATAAATAATGATGCTTTATATGATACACCAGTTAACAAAGTACAGATAACGTGTAAACACTGAACATCAAATAGATAGCATATTCTGATATATTGGTAAGGCCGAATCACCTATTACTTTTAAGTAAATCATTTTCTAAATATAAATTGATTTCTGCACTTATTGTTTCTGGAAAGATAAACTCATATAATTGCTTATACCCTCTGTAGGATAAATGTGCATTAGTGGAAATGGCTAAATCTACAACTACTACTACTTCAACTACTACAGATGTTGATTGTTTAACACCAAATAACGCAGGTGTGTTATGTGCAGTGATCTTAAAAATAATGTAACAATAGTTGGTAAAAATAGTTAAAAACTTTCAGAGAAGAACAGTTGCTTGAGTCCTAAAATGAACGGAGTCCAGGTGCTAAATTCATCAATATTTTGAGTCTGAGATTTAGACTCAGACTAAACATGTCAAACATTTAAGATTCAAATAAGATCTATTAAACAATCAAATTACTATATTCATTTACAGAAACATGCATTTGTAATGATCATTTAACAGAAATTGCTACAGCATCACATTTAATACTCTTAATTGTATGTTTACAGGGTTTTACAGAAATGTAAGGTCTGAGTCTGAAATCGATTCTCAGACTCAACCTATTGATGCATTTAGGCCAAGTCCTTTATCATATGATGGTTGCCAACACATATTTCTCAAAATGCATATGCTTCCACTTCTTGTAAAATATTAAACTCCTAACGTTCGACGTGTTTGTACATTTATAAGGACCATAATTCAAAGTTATGTTATATTGGTCTATGGAAAAATATATGAACATTGTTGGCCATCCTGGTCCGTACTGGGACAAAAATAAACACAGTTTTGGTACGAGTGACCAGGAAACAAATTCAGACAATTTGAACATGGGTCAATAGTTTAAGAATGAACTGTTCACTGTCATCTCAATTTGCCCAGTTTCAAAGCTTTTTCATTTAGTTATGCAATATATGAATTCAAAACCTTGTTTCCATATTTTATGTATTACACCTGTTAATTAATCTTTCTTCATAATTCTTTATGCACATTGGCTCTTCTGTTTAGAACACATATAGCAATTAGTAGGAGTAGATTTGTAACTAGGCTCTACACGCTATAAGTTTCAGAAAACATTAGATTGCAATTATTGCCATACAAAAATTATATAAAAAAAACGAACATGGAGGCCATCCTCTTTGACGGTCAGAGGCAAAAATACAAGTTTGGAAAGTCGCTAGTGTAAAACCTAAATCAATTCTGTTTATTAATGAATATAAACTAATTATTTCTAAATATGACAGACACAAAACTAACTAAGAACACATTTACTGATCATATTAATATGAACTAAGGTCATGTCTCTCTTTTGGTCGATTGAATACACTTTACAGTATTATATGTTTAGGATATTGTTGCAGTTGTTTCCATTATATATTTTATAAACAAAATAACTTAAATGCTAACTCTACTATACAAATATTAAACCGTTTTTGCCTATAGCATAATCGACTCACCTGCCAGCATCATTATTCTAAACATTTTATAAACAATCACACAAACAAGTTATTACCTTCTAATAAGCTGATAAACAGGGTATACATTCCAATTTACACTCTCATTAGTCATTTAGACCTAAGAAGTGCCAATAGACCTTTATATCGTTATCCCCATACCACAAAGGTCCCTAAGACCCACTTATTAATCAGACATTTCAACAGGCCACTGTGGAGCCAATAATTCAAAATAATCTAAAATAAATAAGTATACACGTATGTTAAAGGGATTATATACTACACATTAAAGCTGAAATTGACACTTTCGCTATAAGTTATGCATATAAGATAGTGTGTGTAAATGCCAAAAGTAATTTAAAGTTATTTAACGAACACGAAAAAAATATTGATAATACTTTACTGCAAAACGTGAAAAATTAGTGTAAATATTTACATTTATCTCTGTCAACTTTCCGAACATAGCTTCGGGTTTCCGAAAATATCCGTTGACGCACCTAGTCAGTCGTAAACTGCGTATATGTACATAGATATTTACACCATCCTGGTTAAAGATGGTTGATCGGAATACCAAAGGCAGTTGGTTCAAAGATTTAGCTTCTGAAATCCGACGCATATAATAAAGCGGCAATATATAATTATATACCTTGCATTCATAAAGTTTTATGTATATTTTTTTATTTGCTTATTTATGATTGTCACACATATGTGTGAGTCAGATTCTTTATTATGTGTTATCGACCTTTGTATGAAGAAATGAAGCTTCATCAAAATGGCTACAGTCAATGATTTTATTGCATATAATATAATAATTTATTGTTCAAATTACGCACAGTACCACACTAATTCTAAACACACTTACATCCAAATGGTTCTAATGGTACCGTAGTTATTCTCAACATGTTCTCTAACATCTAAATATTCACTCAACGTTTTAAAAATGTACAATGATAAAACACCGCAATTACGTTCTTCCAAATATAGCCCTTTGCCCGCTATGATTCGTCGTTAAAGTAGATTCCGCGAGGGATGCTGCTCAATATTTTTGTAAATCACATTTTTGTTACCACACAGGTTTCCATCATGACGACTAAATATTATGCAAATACCACATATGATGTATTATATTAAATTTAATACTATGTCACATTATAAAATCACATGTACCACTTAGGACGTATTATATATTACACATAGGTAGACATATCATATTGTTACCACAGGTGTATCTCCATCATGACGACAAATTATTATACATATACCACATAGGATGTATAATATTAAATTCAATACGATGTCACATTATATAATCACGTGTACCACTTAGGACGTATTATATATTACACATAGATAGACATCTCATATTTTTACCACACAGGTGTATCTCCATCATGACGACAAATTATTATATATATAACACATAGGAATATTAAATTCAATACGATGTCACATTATATAATCACATGTACCACTTAGGACGTATTATATTTTACACATAGGTTGACATCTCATATTGTTACCACACAGGTGTATGCCATGACTTCTTCTCTACATATATATTTATCAATATTGTTGAACCACCTACACCGACGAAACTTCAATCACCCATAAGGTTGCAAGGCTAACATCTCAACCACTGAGAAACTCAAATCACCCGTAAACCACCTACAATTATACAAACACACTCTTACTAGAATGAACATTTGGTATACACTTTCAAGATAACAACACTTCAGCATTTCAGAGAATATAACTTAAAAAAATAAACTACTCACAGTATCTCTCCTTTTTGGTTTCACTTGAATACTATTTATCTGCCAATTTCTCTCTATCTGACCATATCAACGACTGTTCACATCTGACCACTTACACACTCTCACTGTACATGTCTAATTGGCATGTGCTTAGCTTATTTCACGGGTGAATGGTCAAGCTAACAAAGGAATATAAAAAATAATAATAATACAGGTGCGTATGAAGCAAAGGGTAAAATAAAGGGGTTAAAACAATAAAAATCTGTATTGTGACAATGATACTATATTCTGAGTTAGATGCCAATTTACTCCCTTTGAAAAATAAAATTTAAATAACTTTGGCATCATGAAATACTTATCAATAGTTTGTGAAAGTCGCATTGCATTTGATATGCTTTATAGCATCATGTCATTTCTTCATGCAAATGCGACCTTGTGAAATGTCGATTTTCTAAATAAGATGGCATTATCATTTTAAAATCAGTAGATTTCCCAGCAGATCTAATAACTGCAGTAAATATTTCTTGATATGACATAAAAAAAAAATGGCATTAGATGTTTGGTGAGTTTAATCTGAGTACTCTACATAGCAATGTAATTTGACGTTTACGCTAATAATTATGGACACAATTCCACTGGGTACATTTTCATTAGATTAAGATTCACGTGTATTGCACTAATGAGATGATCATATTATGAAATTGCATTCTTCCTGAATAATATATATAGTGATATAATGCTTACACGGAAGGACTGGTTAAGACAATTAACCATTCAACAAATTTCAGAAAGTCTTGTCTAGTTTATGAAAAAGTATCTAAACTAAACGAGTGTGATACAAAGATATACATTAACAACACAATGCGTAAATATTAAATAATATAAAAAAATATTAGTAAAAAAAATACGGATTTTTACGTGTTTCATAAAGAAAATATGTGGCCTATAGGAGACGTAGCATTAAATAGACTCATCTACCATTACAATAGAAGTGACATGAAGGTCTACGCCTTGGAATAGTCAGTAGTATATTCGTCTCAGAGGAGCATAAACATGGACAACCTTTTCTGTACTTTACAACCGTTTACCCGGATACGAAACGGTGGATCTTAAAAAACTCCTGATTAAAAACCCACGTCTAAACTGGAAACACGCGCCCACCATGCAACAGATAGTTCATATTTTAGATAGGTACGTTACACGTGGTTAATCTTTTACATTGGGTGTTCACTTAATTTGCACGTTTTGTATGTAAGTTCATATCCAAAGTAATTATTTGTTAAAAATGGTATATAATAAAAATCCAGTATAGATGTGTTATTTACTCTTGTGAGGTTTTGCATCTATTCTCAACACTATTTTAGTTTTTAAATTTAGTCATCGGTCCTGGGATCTACTAGGGGGTTGTCAATTTTTATCTCTGCAAGTGTGTGACTTCTTCCTAAAATATTCAGAGGAGGGAAATTCAATTCCGTAGAAACTACATGGCTGGATTTGTATTCGAAATTAAAACCAATGGAATGACTACGCTACGAGAGCAGTTCGAATATTTTTTCTCCATCTAGTATATCAGCAGTGGACTTATTCTTCATACAAACACAGGGGTTCTTCGTTAAAATGAACCGTGTTCGAGTCCTATTATTGGTCAGAAAGTCCCTTTAAAAGTTAATATATTATATTTATATCTGTATTTGGGGTTTCTTAAAATATCTCCTTTGTGCTGTCAAAAGTTGAAGTAATATGGAAACTTGGAGAGGAAATATTTTATCTTAATTTAATCACAATCGTGTTTTTCACCTGTTGATAATTTATAATTGAAACAAACAATTTAGTATAACTTAATTTGATCTGATTTTAAATTAATCGGTAAAAACAAATTATTGTAGCGTCATTTGTATACGTCTGACATCACTTTTACATTTCCCATAGGGCTCCATTGTAATATTTATGTCCAAAACAGAGTGAAAAAACAAATTCAGCAGCATGTGTCTAGGCTCAAATTCTTCACTGGTTCAAGATATGCAATTATAAAGGAAAAACGCATACTTTGACCAGGTTATTTTTTAAAATTCAATGCTTTTGCGAGACCTTTCAATTTTCAGAGTAATAATATTTCAACTATTCACCCTAGATGCGGTTCGAACCAATAATTCTAAAATGACACAGAATTGTCCAGAAAGCTGGTATCAGCATTACATTTTCAGTGGTGATTTCTAAAATACTGACCATTTAACTCGTGCTAGCAAAAAACAAACCATTGCAGTACAAAGCCCTGTAAAAAGAAGAAAAAGATAACTAAAGTTTTAGTTCAACCTCCTTCATCTGTAGGAGAACTCAAGAGAGATAATAGTGGTGTGAGTCCTGATACAGCTAGCTTTTATATTATCATTTTATTGCTCTTTATCTCCTTGCAGAAATTGTCAGAACAAAAAAATGACTTTAACTACCAACAACTAAATTCTTAAAATCGGATTATTCTTTTATAAGATATATATTTTTCAATTTATGTTTCCAGTTTTTTAATAATTGCTGATTGATTTGTTATTTTACCTTGAACGCATATAATCGCCTCTCAGCGGAAATATTTCGAACATTTATCTCGAATGTTTCTTTAAATGTTTATACAACTGATTCCAGTTCTCTTTTCAAAATAAATTAATATGTTTCTATCTAATTCATAGAGAACAATATTCCTATGATGATTAATTGGCCAATGCTTATTACCAATGTTATTGAATTTTCATCTCGAAAACAAGATCTATTGACCTGATGAAGTTGAAAAAAACAATCTTGTTTTCTCGAAATGCAAATCCATCTTAACATTACTATTTCGTCATTCAGACCATAATACAACCAAATTGTATCTTTATATAATTTGTCCTGGACGTTAAATTGTACAACAAAATCAAAGTATAATTGCTTTTATAATCTTTGAAATAAAAAAAGTGCTGTCCAATAAATGGCATTGTCTCGAAAAGATGTTCAATTGCAGAGGTAATTGTTAAAAGCAGCGGCCGTATAGTCGAATTGCCATTTGTGGTAATGATTAAAGAGTACATTTTGTAAAACATCATTGATTTTAACGAATATATATATTTATATATATAGTGAATAAAACATGTCTACATGCTTTTCATTCAAAGAAATGACCAAATTAAAGTAGGGGAAATTAATATTAAATATTTATTGACATTTTTATGCATTGGCCCAATATTTCGCGAAAAATATTTCTATTAATATCTTTTGGGTTGACACATGTACCAACACTGATTGATAATCGCGGTTTCTGTTGATTTTTACCAATACTCCTACCAACCAACTATTAATGTAAATAATGATTTTGTCGTAAATACCTCCAAGTGAGATTCGTGGTATCTATTAAATATATTCTGTGTTATGGCTATGTAATCAAAACAATAAATATTATTAAAATATTTGATAACATATTTATTATAAATTTACCAATCTTCAGTAAGATGAGATAAGACAGAACAATACGTCTATAGTTATTTTTCATAAAACAAAAAACTAGGCCCGAGCTTTTTCCCGACAAAACAAGAGTACCATCCTAACGAAACATCCAGACAGAAAACTTAAATAAGAGATAAATCATTAAGACATTAGTAATATATGTAAAAAGTTTAATAGAGTAAGATTAGTAATAAGCATGTCGGATTATATCTAATACATTTGCAAAAATATTCATATTTAGCATATGGAAAACTTAAATACGAAGAAAACTTTGACTTCTTGTTCGCGTATTAGTTGATATATGTGCGAAGGTCATTCAATATATAGTGCAACCTAGTAATTATCTCTAAAACTACTTATAGTATTGTGCTGAAACTTGACAGCCTAATTAATCAACTACGTGCTATTTATTCTGCAAACTCTGAGTACGTTATGTTCTCTTTTATATTCTTCAGTAACTATATGAGTTAATGAATTTAAGAATGGTAGATACACAATGGAAGACAGACAGTGAAGTGGGCGAAATGTGACCGCAACGGATACATTCAATACCGAAAAAGTGATGGAACCATAACGTTCAGCCGGATTGACATGTGAAGAAATAACACGAGAATTGGACATTATTGTAGGATCTGTTTATTCAAGTATACGAGACCGTTTAAAAATGCGTAAAATTTCCGCACGATGGGTGCCCCATCGCCTAACGCCGGATCAAATTGAACGTCGTTTGACAGTCGCGATCAACCTACTTTCGCGCTTCAATGCAGAAGGTCGGGACTTTCTTTCGAAAACCCTTACCATAGATAAGACGTGGATTAGATCATACGAACCAGGGATGAAGCGATAATCGGCCGAGTGGCACACCCTAAACTTACCGAGACCGGAGAAGTTCCGTCGGGTGCAAGGAAAAATAAAGCAACTGATTATATTCGCATGATATTCGTGGAGTTCTGACATGTCGCAACGTTCCGATCGGCCAAACGGTCAACAACACATACTTCAAGGAGTACATTAATAATGCCTACGACTAGCCATACGATTAAAGCGCCTAGAACTATTGCAAGACGGTCCAATGATACTTCATTACAACGCAACACCGCACACTTCACAGGGTGTGACGTCACTTTTTGCGGACTATGAATAGGAAAAGCTGGAGCATCCTCCATATTATCCTGACATAAGCACCTATGATAATTCCTATGACTTAAATAAAATAGGAGGGAATTCGATTTGCTGACCTAGAGGAGATTGAAATTGTCATGGCTGAGCAGTGGAGGGTATATGAGCGCGGTTGCCTACCAATGAGAAGATCTGCCGAAGCGATGGATATCGGTCATTGATCACAGCGGACATTACTTTGATGGAATTTAAAACGGTATTTCTTTTTTTTTTATTATAAACTATTTACGCTATAGGTTGCATTATCTATTGAATGACCATCGTACTTGCTAGCTTGGAGCTTTAACAATATATAATATAAACTATATTTGTAGTAAGTAAACAAATTCATGGGCCACGTTTGTCTTTAAATAAATAAAAGTTATATTACACAACACTAAGTTGAAATAAACAAATACCATTAAAGATAACAAAGAATGGTTCTAGATTTGTTCAAATAAATAAATGCTTATATTAGTGGAGCCATTTCATGAACAAATTGTGGCATTTTTTAGGAAAGCACCAATCTTGGCACAAACATAAAACAAGGTAAGCTGATTATTTTAACACCGAGACCAACTTTCAAAATAGCAGAAAATCCAAGATGGCCGCCAAAATGGATTACAAAATCTATATTTGTCTTTATATTTACAGTAGTTAATGATATTTGATAGCTCTTTATGACTAATGTTATCAAAACATATTTATATTTGTTGATTTTAATGCTTTTATTGCGAAAGAATATTTTAAAATATAAAAATATGCAAAATATAGACTTAAAATCTTAGAAAATAGGAACAATTTCTATAATTTTAATATTTTTTTATAATTTTGCCCATTTTTCTCATAGATATTTTACAAAAAAACAGTTACACACTTTATGAACATATAAAAACATATAAGTTATTAATGATATAGAGCAAACCATTTTATTGTATATGCAAAATACTGTGGGTGGGGTAAATCAATATCAAATGTGTATAAATACCGATTTTACCTTTTATTTACATTATTTAGCTTACCTTGTAAATCTAACAGAATGTTTTAAATGTTCATAATTAAATTTAAAAAAAATAAGATGCAATAATATTTAAGTGAATGATATGATAAAATACGATATTAATTGTATTTATCGTATATATTGGTTTAAATGTAAAACAACACTTATAATGCCGGTTATGTTTTTATTGATTTAATGCTTTGCTGTACTGATTCAAATTTTGTTTATGCAATACAAGTATCAAAACTCAAAAGATAAATACAGCACACACACGCATTAGTTTCATGATTAACTTTTTAACAGAATGCACAATAATCATAGTCGTTTTGTCATACGCCAATATTTTGGAAGGATCAGCTACATATTCAGTCATTGAAAAATTCGCCCTTTTTACCTCTATCTGTTCAGGCTCTTCGTCCGGCAACTGGTTTAGAGGTAATGACTGCATTAGTGCTCTGGTAAAGGCAAATAATATATCAGAGGGCCAGGTCATTCCTTAAGGCATATCAAATAAAGGTAAACGTATGTAAAATGATTTTGGATTAAGAAACCAAAGTAAGAAACCAAAATACAAATGTTGGCAGCAGTAAACGTTTTTCCTATTTGCATCACCGCAGAATTTTAACTGATCTGTTACCTTGCAATTTCGTCAGGTCGCCATAAGAAGGCAACTTCAGCTTAACAAATTGTTAAACTTTTACTTCTTTGTTGACATTTATGACATGATTTGGTGGACAAGATAGCAAACCAGTTTGCACATGGCTAAATTGTAGTGATTAATAAACACATCATTATTTTCTTGAGTACCAACAGACCAAACACATGAATAAAATAACAAGCTTGTAAATGAGGTGCAGGGATGTTGACCTAACTTCTCATACGGATGACATTGGGGAGATGGGGGAAGCAGTTAGTACATTTTAGACGACACTGGAAAATAATTAAAAAACAACATAGAGAAAAGGAGCAAATGTTCAACAACACAAACAGGTCAAATGTGTTAAATTAAAGCCTGAAGTAAATGGGCCTCTTTATCACAGATATGGTCTGCCACTTAATGTATATGAAAGGTCATGATAGAAAGTAGTTGATACATATGTCCTGGTATTAGCCATTGATTTGAGTGTGAACTGGGTTGGATTTTGGAACTGGAAGATACTTCTCATATGCATACCGGTTCATATCAACTTGATAAAGAGAGGATGAGGTCCCTGCCAGCATTTCATTCATTCACGGTGTGTGTGCAAACTTCTTCATTATTAAGTGGGAAAGGAAAACTACAGAGCAGGGCAAACCGGGAACAATAAGGCATTTGAAACTATATTCACTACTTTCTCTAAAGAATCCATAAAGGTGCAATGCTATTTATAGAATGATTTGTAGTTTAAACTTAGTTTACATTTATTTATTTTACTTCAATTGCGGAACAAGTTCTTACAACTTATACAAATTACGTTCAAAGCCTTCCTGAGTTGAACCAGTTCTAAGCATATACGGGAAAAGTGTCTTGCTCAAGGTTATTACTACACATGGCAGTGGTGGATGATAAAACTGAGCATGGGATCGGTGCTCTATCACTGAACTACGTGGTCCACAAATGATTTGTATTTGTTCCAACAACGACTTCTTCAAATGTAAATGGGTCCTTAAAGAAATTATTCACACATAAAGGTGACCAAGCTTTAGATCGAGAGCTGAGCTATAACGTACTAAACGAACAGCTTAACAAGTCATTCAAAGCCAGATTGAAAACGTATGGGAACCATTCTGGTCGCCTTCTACATGCTGACAAATGGTATTTTAAAAGATGAAAACGTACCAAGGCTAAAGTAATATACCAGTAGCTGTTGGATATTTCTAAGATTTAATCTTTAATTTGTTGTAGCATTGACCGATACTGGTACATACTGTCATATTGATTTAGCCCGTCCATTTTAAGGTACATATAGATACAAACCTTTCCTGTGCATTATTTTAGCAATTTTGTACCCTTAATGTCCATGCAGGTGTTTTGGTAAAATTCTACGAAAACGATGTGCAAAAGTTTAAATTAATATCTAAATAATAGAAATGTTTGCTTATTTTAATGATCTTAGCCATTAGTTTGCTTTTTTTTTCTCTTTTAGAATGATTTGTCGCAAAAAAATATTACAATTATTAATTTTAAAATATAAGTATAATTTGATAATATTAATCGTAAAGGGTTATAAGATGTCATAAAATACTGTAAATATAAAGACAAACGTGAAATTTGTAAACTTTGGCGCCATGTTGGCGGCAATCTTGGATTTTCCGGCATTATGAAAGTGGGTATCGGTGTTTAAATAATCAGTTAAGCTTGTTTTATGCTATGGTCGAGTTTTGTGCTTTTCTCAAAAAAAGGCACAATGCTCTCAATATAATGCACCACATTGTCCCACTATATGGACTGTTAATATTTATGGAGTGATATAAGAAAAATAGTTATTGCTCGTGAAATGTACCATAAATGGAAATGGGCGTTGGATTTGAACACGAATCGCCTGGTGGACACCCCGCGGCTGTATTCACTGTCTGTTGCGTTATTAAAGGTAAAATATGTGTATAAATTAACCTTTAATAACTAAATTCGTTAAGCTTTTTAAATGAATGAATACGAAAAGAATAAGTTATAAGCCAAAAATAGAAAGTACTCAAGATGGCTCGTATTTATCTCCGAACTTAATAAGTATAATCGGCTGTTGAACTATTTTATTAGCGGTAAAATTTCATTGACGTCCTTCGGGTTTTGAAAGTTGTTACTATTATAAAATATAGGTCCCGCGAACCTTTAAATCTGAGTAAAATTGCCCAGGCAATAATGAATATCGCTCACATCCGTGTAGAATATATTTGTATTGTGTTCTACCAGGAGAGGGGGAAAAGTAGTTTGAAAAACAAACTCAACTCACAAGCTCTTTGTTTGCGGTATGGCAACGCGGTTGCTGGTCGGGATATATCTCATACTTGGGAATCAGGCTTTACCGGCCTACTATGTATAATATCCTTATAAACATTCCTCCCCATCGCTACATACACACCATATTACCAGTTTCAGTGCAATACAGTTTAAATAGCATGTAATTTATATATTATAATGTGCCATAATTATCTTATGAATGCAGACACAAAATGGTTCTGTTTAGTTTCGGACAAAATTTACGAAACAATCAGAATGTATAATTGTAGTATGGCGCCATACAGCAAATGGTTACCTACAAGATATAAGTATTAAGCTATACCGTTTTACAAAATTTAATTTTATAAACAAAATTTTTTATTACATTAATATATCAAAAAAGGATATAATTTTATTAGTTAATTTCCTAATGAAGGCGTAAGTCGAAAAAAACGAGTTAAACTAGCCATCGTTATTTTTATATGTTAAATGACATAGTTGTTTAATTATATATTCTTCTCTACGGAGGATAATAATTTGATAATACTTTAATTTGTAAATATGTCAAATGAAGCAAATGTTACAGCAACAACAATATTTTAGGTAGTTCGCTTCGTTCCAATCCGATATTAAAAAGTTCTTGAATTCCTTTCTTTAAATTTTACATTCTTTTCACACTAATTGACCGATTAAAATAGATGTCCACGCTATATTTATCGTACATTTTTAAAGAGATTTTATGCGCAATCTGGTGTGAATTTTCAAAATGTGTTGTTAATAAAGCAATCCCGTCGAAATGGTTATACGAAAAGGTAAAACGATTCTTCAAATAAAAACATTTTTGCACTATTCAAAACAATCGACCGATTTTGATGGAATATTGTTATTTACTCTAAAAAACTACAAAACTAATACTTATTCTTGGTATTGAGTTCACAAAAAAACAACATATTTTATGATGCCTCCAGTGGACAGGCGCGTGCTAGTTGTAAAACAACATTAATTGAGACATAGAAACAAAACACGATAAGAGCTCATTATTTGCATTGTCTTAAAACTGTCGTTCTATTGTGTGGTATATTTTTTAAAAAATAAGTTTTTTTATCTGCGAGATAATTAATCAAAGGATAATGGAAGTCGGTTGAACAGGAAAGCTGAAATTATTGTTTTAAATATTATAACAAACGTGCGCTTTGTAAAGCTAGTCTCCTTGAATACATAGCATTAATAGACTTAATAATTGTTTGTATTAGTTCCGATTTTGTATTATAACAAAAGCAGAATTCTAATACATAGTAAAAAGGCACAGATGGAATAGTAAACCAGTACATTGATAAACATAAATATATAAATAGACATTATGATACAATCAATGGACACAATTAGAAATTGCGAAAACCACCGACTACATTATGAAATTATGCATATAATACATGTTTATCTATCGATGCATGAGATATATCGTCAATGTATAAATAACTATTTACCGACACAAAAATATATGTGAGTGCAGCCTTTATATTACATGTACCCATACACATTATCTATTTATCATTCATTTTTGTGTGTATTCATTCCATTTCAAGAGTCAAATTAACATTCCATGTGATTTCTCTATACGGTTTATTTAGTTAAAGAAAATACATTTTTTTATTATATAACCTCGAAATAAGTCATATGGCATTTAGCCTTTGAATGAACTATGGATATTAGTGGTGGATTATAAGATAAAACTATTATCGGGTTCTCATTTGTTGAATATGAAGTAATGTGCATCAGAAACAAACATTTTGATCTTGAAAACAGAATAGCCGAAATTTGTTTATTATACGTTAAATTTTAATTAAAAAGAAGACGTTTCATTTTACTCCTTGGAGGTGTTAAACAGTATGGGTAACGTTTGTTCATAAGTCATACGACTGTATTTGACATGGATTTTGAGATTTTTTAAAATGTCTTACTCATTTACGATTTCGTTAACCATTATCTTCTGGTAAATTAATTCATGTTTTGTGTAATTATTTGATAATGTTTTCAAACTAATTGTACATGGTTTTGAATTGGTGGAACAAAAGATAAATATGTAAATTATACTTTCTATCTCTTCCATTCAATTTGATAGTATTTAATCATAGTTACCAACCTCTTACAACAGATACGGTGATGCTTCTTGCACGTGATTCAAATACATTCAATTGAGGTATAAGAACATAATTTATAAAAATGACATACAAAATACGTATTAATGAACACATTAACAGATCATAGTATCAATCGTACTAGGTAAAATATTAATAGCAAAAATAAAACATGTATGATCTCACAACCTGGGATGACCAATTACAACAACATAAATGCGCCAGTATGGAAAAAGAAAAAGAAAGACACTCAGTAGTATTAAGTTATGCTGTTGTTTATTAAGTGATAAATTTGTTTATAAAGTGATACATTTGTTTATAAATGATACATTTGTTTATAAAGTGATACATTAGTTTATTAAGAAATACTTTTGTTTATCAAGTGATGCTTTATTGTGTTTTTAGTTACACTATTGCTTATTAAGTGATCCATTTGTTTATTGAATGATAGTATTGTATTCTAAGTGATACTATATTGTTTATTAAGTGATACTATTGTTATGAAAAAGTAGGTATATTTAAATATTACGACTGTTTTATTACAATAGCGATTAAGGCCATTTTGAACGCCATACTGTCGCCTTAGAGCACTCAGCCACGAAGAACCCATTCACGCCTCACACAACAATGATTTTTTTACTGCTCTACACATAGAGAAATGCTGGATACATTACGAATGGTTTTATAATGCTCTTGTTCTCATAGATTATCCTCTGTTGGACCAATTATGCAGAAAAAAATATACATTGACCAGGTTGCCTTTTCACAAGTTCGATAGTTTAATGGCATCCCTTAATGTTTGACAATTCTGCCCATTTGTTGCAGTGTATCACTACGCATCTTTAAACTGTTATAGCTTCATCAAACAGTATCCAGTGTCATCCAAACTTGGCAGAAATCATTAAAACGGTCCGTTGATCCCATATGCACAAAGACATATGATAAGTTTATGCACTTCCAACAAAAATAATGCACAACCGGTTTACGCAGCTAAAATTTCTTAGGCGTAATACTCTTGATATCGTCATGCAAGGGAGGGAATTCGTAAGTGAGCCCTTAAGTATTTAAAAATGCTAAGATATAGAAGTATATATGGACAAATTTATTCTCAATTTGATTAAATCTAGGTTACTTTTGATATAAGAAGCCGTTTATGCAATACTTTAAGAAAAAATAATGTATCTAGGAAAATGAACATTTTTTTAAAAAATAATTGCTGCGCATTATCACTTATTTACGTACTAGGAATATATCACACTCGGTGGTATAACTCTATATTTAACTTTTATCGGTTAACTGGATTTAATCGATGAAGCCCTAAAACTTCTGGGCGTTTACGGATATAACTACTAAATCATTTACAGTATTCCATTGCTCAGGTCAACGTCAAATATTGGTGATATTAGATTTCAAATGCATGATTTTTTCAACAGTTTTTTTGCCTAAGACATTGTCCAGTTAGTCACAATTTACACTACATATTACAATTGTACCAGTTTTTTTATTGATTTGAAAGGTAACTACTGATGATGCCGCTTATATATACAGTTTTAATCGTGGATGAGGACAACAAATTGAATCTGAGCACAACCATTGTCCATCTACAAGCAAACTCTATCACATTATATTTTAGTCCGAACTGTGCTCGAAAATACGACCTAAGCGGTTAGCGGTCAGTTGTTAATAGACGGCAAAATATTTACCGCTCGGCAACATTTATAATTAGAGTTGTTTATTTATATTTAACACATTTTTCGTTTTGTATATGTTAACTCTTAACGTACCATGTATAAATGATTCATTTCGTTGTTTGAAGTATTATAAATTGAAACAAACAATAAAATATCGATGGACACCCTATTACACATTTAAAAATATTTAAACACAACCAATGTTACTCCAATAGATAAAACAGACTGTTTAAGGGTTGTTAATAAACATAACATATTTGCAATATTACAATAATGGTGGATGCGGTGTGGCAGATCATTGTATCAAGTTGTTCACCTCTCATGCTAAAAAGTGTTAGTTCGATCAACAGATCGATTCGATAGACTGTAAAAACAACATCCAGTACTTGTTCTATCTAAAACCGAGTTCGAGAGCACGTTCTTTAATATATGTGCTTAATTCGCAATTCACGTGTTTATTAAAGGAAAAATGTGGCAAACTGGAGACGTAGCGTTAAATAGACGCAACTTCCATTACAATAGAAGTGACATCAGCGATGGAACTTAAAAACTCGTATTCCTGGTTAAGTAAAATCACGTCTAATCTGAAAACACGCGCCAACTATGCAGTGGATAGTTCAGATTTAGATAGGTACATGACTCATCGTTTGTCTGGTACATAAGGGATTCACTTTATTTGCACGTATTGCATGTAAGTTTGTATCCCATGAACTTTTAACAAATAGCACTCATTCGTAAAATAGGTTTTCAGATAATTGATAGATTTCATAAGAGATGTGGTATTTGTTCTTGTGGGGTTTTGCGCTTTTTCTCAAAAATATTTTAGTTTTTAAATTTAGCCATCGATCCTTGCATCCGCTAGGCGGTTAACAATTTCTGAACAATTATATCTCTACAAACGAGTGACGACTTTCTAAAATATTCAGACGAGGGATTCAATTCCGTAAAAAAAATACATGGTCAATTGTCATAGAAACTTTGGCCGGACTTCGAAATTAAACCTATGGAATGCCTAATGTCTACTTCCTAAATCACAGGAGTTCCTCACTAACAAGAACCATATTATAGTCTTATTGTTGGTCAAAAAGTCCCTTTATAGATTAGTGTAATATTACATATGTATCGGGCTCTCTTAAAATATCAGATTTGCACTGCCAAAATTTAAAGAAATCTGAAAACTTGGATAGGAAATACTTTATCTTAATTTAATTAACAAATCGTGTATTTCATCGTTAATAATTTCTAATTGAAACAACAATTTAGTATAACTTAATTTGATCTGATTTTAACGTAATCGGTAAAAACACATTATTGTAGGGTGATTTTTATAACAGCTAGCTTTTATATTATCATTTTATTGCTCTTTATCTCTAAGCAGATATTGTCAGAACAAAAAACTGACTTTAACTACCAACAACTAAGCTCGTAAAATCTGATTATCATTTGATAAGATATATTTTATTTTAATTTATGTTTCTCACGGCGGAAATGTTTCGAATATTGATCTCGAATGTTTCAATTAATGTCTATACAACAGACTCCTGTTATTTTTTCAAAATATGTTAATATGTTTTCATTTAATTCATAGAGTAACAACTTGTTTTCAATAATTGATTTATCTTATTCTAATTATCAATAGTAATGAACTTTCATCTCGATAAAAAGATTTACTGCCCTCACAAAGTTAAAAAACAACAACAACATAATTGTTTTCTCAAAATGCAAAGCATTAGATACAAATCCATCTTAACATCACCATTCCGTGACTCAGACCACATTACGACCAACTTGTGTCTTAATATAACTTGTTCGGGACTTAAATTTTACGACATAAAGTAATATTGTTTTTATAACCCATAAAATACAAATAGTGGTGTTCAATTAATGCCATTATCTTGAAAAGCTGAAGACTCCAGAGGGAATTATTTTGAGCAACAGGCGTAAAGTTGAGCTGCCATTTGCGGTGATGATTAAGAGTACATTAAGTAAAAAACATCTTTGGTTTTAATTCTAAAGTGAAAAGTACATGTCTACTTGCTTTGCATCCATAGAAATGACCAAATTAAAGAATGGAACCCTAAAATTAATTTATTCTTGACATATGCAGTAACAAAATATTCCGCGAAAATATTACTGATAATCATGGTTTCTATTGATTTTTACCAACAATTCTATACTAACAATTAATGAAAAGAATATTTTTTTCAATAAGTATCTCCTTAGTTGATACTTACAATGGCATTCTTGCTATATATTGGATATATCCTGAGTGATACCTGTGTAATCAGAACTGTAAGCATTACTAAATGATTTAATAACATATTTATAACAATATGCAGTAAGATAAGATAAGACAGGAATATATGTGTCTATAGTAAGTTATGACAAAACAAAAAACTAACCAAAGTTTTTTCCCGACAAAACAAGAGTATCACCATAACGAAACATTCATTCAACAAATAATAAAAAAAAATCATTCAGACATTAGTGATATATGTAAAATTTGTTAAAAGTGGATTAAATAGACTTAAGAGTAAGATTAGTATTGTTTGGTTATTTCAAATATATTTGCAAAAATAATCATATTTGAAACATAGAAAACTAAATTATGATTAATGCATTTGTATATATATATATATCATTTCCGTCATTAAATCATAGACAATTTATAAATATTTAAGATATTATGAAAACAACGACACATAAATAAATTTATTATGTAATATTTGTTGATAATGTTACATTGCATATAAATATGAGAAGCCTAGTTTTAAATAATGCTTCGATGGCATAGAAATGATCCCAGAATATAATAGGTGTTAATTCTAGCATAGCATACATACAAATGCAAACTAATATAAATATAAGTTGTATATATAAAACAACCATCGTTGTGTTAAACGAAAATAAGCCTTTATAAAAACCTTGATTTCGTATTCGAAGTGGTTGATATTTAACTGGCTAGTTTGAAGCTTTAACCAATATATGATATATACTATATTTGTGTTAAGTACACATATACATGGGCCATATATGGCTTAAAATAAACTATTAAGTTATTATACACAACACTAAGTTAAATTAAACAATATTATTAAAGAAAAAAAACACGGTGCTAGATATGTTAAAATAAATGCTTATATGGACAAATATTATCTATTGAATAATATATGAAAAAAAAGTTAATCTCGTTAAATGAATCAAATGGTAATTGGCGTGGAATTAGAACCCAAATCGCCTAGGTTTCAACCCGCAGCTGTATCCACTCTCTATTGCATTATTAAAGGCATAATATGTGTATAAATTAATCTTAAACTGAATCCGTTAAGCGTATTAAATTAATGAAAACGAAAGCCTTAGGAAGAAGTAATTAGTCGACGATACATCAATTATAAAAATAAAAATGAAAATAGTTTCAAGATGGCTGATATTTATCTCCGAACTTAATTAATATAACCGGCAGTTGATTTTATTAGAATTTCATTGATGTCCTTCGGTGTTAATATAGATAGAATATATATCCCGCGAGCTACTAAACCTATGTAAAAATGCCCAGGGAAAAATGCATATTGCACACATCAGTATATTTTATATCTGAATTGTGTTCTACCAGGAGAGGGCGAAGGGAGTTTTAAAAACATACTCAATTTTTGTTCTGTTTGGCACCGGGGTATATCTCACACTTAAGAATCAGGCCTTACGGGCCTACTATGTATTATATTCTTATAAACATTCCGCCTCATTGCTACATACGTAACATATAAGCTATAACAAGTTTCAGTACTAGTGTACAGGCAGCTTTTTTCTTCTTTTCATAACTTAATCTCGTGGCGTTACGAATCCATGTACTTTATAGAATATAACGGTTCATAATTATCTTATGGACGCAGAGACAAATCACTCATATTTAGCTTCGAACACAATTGACGAAACAGTCACAATGTATAATTGTAGTATAGCGCCTGCAACAGCTAATTGCGTACAAGATATAGTATTACGTATTTTGCTATTGCGTTTTACAAAATTTCACTTAATAACCCAATATTTTTAATACATTACTATGATGCGGAACTTGATGTTTTTTTAAATTAGTTACAAGAAAAATGAAAGTAAATTTATCTATTAAATGTTCATTACACAAAAGTTCAATGTACAGATGAAAATGTAAGTTCATCATGATCTAATGGACTTTTGACATTTAAATTTACTGATATATTATATATTTATATATCACACTACACTACATTGTATATATAACAAATATACATAAACCGAGAAGTTAATTAGTATATCCATTTAGCAAAATGAGGAAATATATTTTCAACAAGAAAAGTTGAATTTAAAGAACAAAGCCAAAACAACAGCATACAAGCAGGTATATATTAAAAGTCAAAAGTACACACCAAACATGAAATATAAACAAGAGACACTATTGACATCGTCTCGAACGACCAGTAGGACAATTGTCACTGGATAGCTTACATTCAGTAATTCGGCCAAATAAAAGATGATATTAGTACGATTCACTTTCCTGATAGGTTGACAACATCTTTGAACTTGTCAACTAATGAAACATAATCCTAAGTTTCTAACCAATACTAATCCCATCATTTGTTCCCGGATGAACATTAACGAGTAGTTTTCATATGCTTTTGTCAAATATTGTGGGGATAACTGTCATCGGTAGATTGCTTACAGTAACTACGTTGATAAACGGCTTAACTGTCGCACAAGGTGAATCTCCGTTCATTGACTTGTATTGGTGAGCGACATGTAAACATCTGTATAATCTGGTTCCCTGGAATCATAGGGCTTATTTGGTAATTTATTAGGCAATATAGAACCACGTAAGCGGATAATAGAGTGAGTTATTTCTAAACACTCAATCAAACGAAATATGCCTCTATAATCAAAGTTTGCTTTCTAATCAAGGTAATCTGACTATCAGTTCTTGAATGCATGCTTAAAACAACTTCGAGAAACTCACAGAATATGAATGAGTTATTTCTAAAGTCTCAATCAAATTAAATCTGCCTCTATAATCAATGTTTGCTTTCTAATCGAGGTATTCCGACTATCAGTTCTTTTATGCATGCTTTAAACGATTTCGAGAAACTCACGGAAGATAGTGCATACTTTATAATCTTACTCAGTATATTCTATTAATTTGATGTTTATATCGTCATCACACAGACTAATAGATCGCTTGTCAGGAAATTGAGGAACAAATTGATGACTTTGACATCCATATGACATAATGTGTTGTTCAATATAACTTAATCGTGTAACTATCACGAAAATACGAATCGCTATGTGAAACCCATTTTTTTTCTGCCATTTATTGGTAGACTAAATGCTATACCAGTAACCATATACATTGTATTTATTTTATTTTGTCTAATGTCAAAGTTATATCTTTTAAGAGATAGGGCAAATCTTACACCAAAATATTTTGTATAATAAAAATGCGTTGATGCTGCGTTGGTGACGTCATTTAGATTTCACGTCTCCTGTTGGTCATATTAATTCTATTATTTTAAATATTTTTAAAAAGATTAATAGGGATTGTAATTCTTAGCTGCAGAGCAACATTTTAACATAGAATGTATAGCAAGGTGACATCATTGATTCCAAAAACAAATAGCGTTTATTGAATATAATTGAAGCTTGATTTTGTAAAACAATGAATTAGCATTAGGCGTATAAAGTCATATCGCTTTTAAAAAATGAACTTAAAAAATATTTCTTTGCCATAGTCATTACGTTTACTGGAACATTATAGGTGGTATTATTCACAGAGTCATGTATAATCTACAAAGACGACTACTGATTTTAAAAAGAATGTTGACTGGTTTCTTGTAAATGAAAATCCTTACCTGTCCCATGTTTTGTTATGATGACTTATACTACATTATGGTTTTTTATACGCCATTGATGTAGATGTTTCATATTCCGAAAAAGTGTATCACTATGAGTATTATTATTGAACATGACACCATAATTAATCTTTATTCATACTTAGATAGTTATCAGTGTATATTTTTATTTAGTTCATATTTCTGTCACGATCAATTAATTTGATAGTTAATTCTTAATTATTCTAAGTACTTGATGTATATAGGAATTGATCATTTAAAAATATGTATATATTATGATTGCATATTTAATTTATTTGAGCATGTATTTATTTTAAATG
The DNA here is from genome assembly GCA_029582155.1 of Panopea generosa. Taxonomy (NCBI): domain Eukaryota; kingdom Metazoa; phylum Mollusca; class Bivalvia; order Adapedonta; family Hiatellidae; genus Panopea; species Panopea generosa. The sequence continues at coordinate 8,312,834 of CM055908.1, forward strand.
CCGTGAAACGAGTATATTTCTATTTTACATCATCACTGCGTATATATGACTGCGCCAAAAGTGCAACGAATAGCATTTATTTCTGGGGGCGTTTATTAAAATTGCTTATCTATTCTCTTCTGGATATTATTGCGGTTGAGACAAGCTTTGTCGAAATGAACTTATGCGATACATATGCCGCATAAAGATGTTGACAAGGTCATAAAGTCAACATCTACCGACGCTGAGATATGGTAATAAACAAACTCCGAGACGTACCATTCAAATGTCATAATAATTATAAATGGCATTCCTCCCAGTCTCGACGGAAGGGTAACAAATAAGGATAAGAATTCAGATGTTAAAACATCATTTGATATTAATACACAAAATACTGTTACACATAAACATTTTCAACAGTCTTTAAATATGAACTTATTTAAAGGTAGTTTGTCCTACTCAGGAACTTTAGTCTGGACTAAATATCATTTATGTCATATTGTTCTACAGTTAACTTTTCTAGAAGGATTAATAACAGAAAGACCGAGATACTATGATTTAAATTTGTTGTTTAACGTTCCAAAGCTGTTTCTCTGCCTTGACAATTTTGTATATAAATTCAAAGACTTATTACTATCTATCAGTTTTATCAAGTTAAACATTTCATTAACTCCTTAAGTAGATTACATTTTCTATTTTCCGTCTTTATTATGTAGTCTTAGACCTCAATGCGATTATGCTTTTAGATAATGTACACCTGTCTCGCACATTTTATTGTTACATGTAGTCTATATCTGCATTCAATGCATATCAAACAAGTCAGCGTTGTGTACTAATTTCTATGACAACAGTTTTGATACAGTCTTCATTATGTCTATAGTATCGATATAATTCGTACTTAATACGTGCAGATAACGAATACAATTAATAAACTTCATAAAGTGTTGATTACTTCTCCCAGAAACCACAACAGTACAAGGCCCGTTCCATTACTATGTTAACGATTTTTAACATGAAATATCTTAACAACAGTATTATAAGTGCAATACAATTATACAATACAAGTAAAAACCATATCACCACCTAGGAACGGTTAGTCGCAAAATCACCCGTGGGATAACTTGGTTGGCGGGAACGACACCGAGTTTCCGCTAATACAGTTAATCCAAGGGACGGACTTTTGTATCCGAACCGAAAAAGCCATGAATGATTCTTTTTCTTTCATACCAAACACAATGTTTAGACAACGTGTCTGCGTTAAAACAATTGCCAAAATACATAGAATTTACTCAACGAACATTAAAGATAAAGTCAAAAGCATCGTGATTCGATGAAATGTATCAACCTTACATTAACATTTTGTCTCGTGAAATAAGACAATACAGGATGCATAAGACAGTCTGGTATTGTGCACTTATAGTTCAGCATTGTTTTGGCTCATCTTCGCTGCTTTACATGAATGCAAATGCAAATATTGTAAATGATATCAGCATCAAAATATAACTACAAATCAGAGTCAGAGTGTTATAAAATCATGAGAACCAACATCAATAGAACCATCAGAATGGAACAAAATGGCGTGTTTTTTCGACATGGCGGGTCCTATTTCTGTCTCGACCTGAAGGCCTCTCATAAAACCACTCTGCACTGGTTCTACCTAGAGAACGGACACGATTGCCATTTATCTTAAGCTGTTAGCTTATTTTCGAAATATCTAATAACATCAACTGAAGCCTGAAATACCTTAATATGATGCGTATGTTACAATGAGGAGAAATATTTATAAGCATAAACATGGAAGGCCCTTAAGGCCTGAATCCCAAATATTAAATATCTGGCGACCCTCGATCTACTTGAACCCAAACCGTATACACAAATAGTATATCGATTGATGTCTTCAGGGTCACCATCACCCTCTCCTGATATATCACAATAAGAGGTACGTAGACAAAAACATTATATATTCTCTACACTGATGCGAAACATAATCATTTTTATATCCAGAACATAAATACTGTACCAGGATGATATTTCGTGATTCAATACATCTGAACACAAAGTGTTCATAGACCTTTCAACACTGTTCAATAATAAAATAAACGTTACCAATCAAACTGTTATATCACTTTACCAGATGTAAATTACACTCAAATTTTAAGTTCGAAATATTTCCTTCTTTCAGAGCATTCAACTCACGGTACAAACACGCAATAATGGTTTGTATATATATTTCGATTGCATATACTTTTAAATGATCAAGACTTGAGTTACTTAAGGGTTAATTAGTTACTTTATAAATTCATATACAATAAATATACCTATCTGGAGGTTGCAATATATAGCGTACCTTTCTTAATAAATACGTCTGTCTGTCTGTTGTGTGTCTGTCTGTCCATAAGAAATCTTATACGTGCTCCATCTACTCATTCCGTTTTGAAACTTTATTAGATATAATAGAAGCCTACAAATTCATGTCATCTCGGGGTTCCGTTCGGAGATTGTTAAGAAGGTTGTGGCCCTGTCATCGTTTCAGCTCTTTATGTTTGAGGAACATATTTAACGTAAATGTATTTGCTTTGTTTTGTTTATTTTTGTAAATGCTGAATCAATGCTACTGATATCAATCATTTTTGCATGGCTGATTCGCGGATTCCTTTACCAAAGAAAACAAAACAAAAGCGCGTTTGTAAGAAACATTTGGTGTTATTTTGCGTCCTCTTCCTGATACTAACAGATATTGACTGAGATGAATGTGAAAGCAAAACATCAACTTCTCCTATCTTCTTGATTAATTGTTGTTTTTGCTGAGTAAACCAACCTGGTTCTTATAACCGCGTTTTCTAAAGTTGTTATCTGAATACAATCTCAATGGAAAGAAAGATAATGGTAGCAGCGTGAGTTAAAGTGTTCTATCGACGTATACTGTTACTGTTGATGTGTCTTTAACATAGTCATGAGGAGAGAAGCTAGTTTGACTTATGTGTTATGGTGTTACATCAGAGGAATAGTGAGATTGGATCAGCCGTTAATCAAATTTACATATTTACAGATTTATTACGTTCATATTGCTTTGAAAGATGGGCCATATAAATGTTACATTTCCTGTTCGTTACGCATTTTTTTGCTGGAAAAGACATGATCTACGGTTATTGAAAAGCAACAGTCTTTAATTCACTCAAATCTCTATGATAGCATAATCAATTCAAACAGGTAATCAAATTACAATTTATTTTTTATAAGCCTGAGGAGCCTTGCTTAAATCTTGGCGTGAATATATCAGTAAAACATAAGTTGTCAGAAGACAACACAGCTCGCTGATAAGATAAAACTCACCACCCATGCAAAGATTGAGATTGGAAACACCAAAACTAAAACGCAAAAGTTTAACCTGGGTGTCTACAGACGAAAAATTAAGTCCCAAAGGGCCATTAATCTACCAAACTGCAACCCCGAGTTACGGTTCTTGTCTATGTGTGCTCCATCGATGATGGTAAGTTTCATTTATACACAATTTCTGATAAAAGACGTCACTTTATACAGCTTGACGACATTCGTATCATCATAAGGACTCTTTTTAAGATGAAAACAGTTTTAAAACGTGTAAACCTGTATAACAGATAAAACTAAATCAAAATGAAATCACGTGACTCATTTAATACGTAACATATATGTGGCAATTTTAAGCAGGAAATCTGTTAAGTCTAACCTAGGCGCTTAGGACAAGTGAGGAAATCCCATTCGAATATGCTATTTTAGCATAGATAGTTTGAAAAGATATCTTTTGAGTCAGTGAGTATATAGAAATTATATATTGGTAAAGAAAATGTTTTAAATTCAATTTTAAAATTTAAAAAATCCTCATGTAGTCTCTTAAAGAGGACACACGGTAATAGAGAAATTGATTGTATTCATTTTCACGCATCAATTAAACATCTATTCATATAAACGTATTACGTATCACAACTATAACTTTTCAAGAAATACATCAGCATATTTTAATGAATGAACACTTTAAAAGAACTGCTACAAACACTTGTTCTAAATATAGCAAAACTTAGCTCCAGAGATAGGGGGTGGTGTGTTTATTTACTTTTTATGTCAAAACGGTTTGCGACTTGTTTTGTGATGTAAAATTTATTTTGAGTCTGAAAATCTATTTCTTACTTACGGTTGGTTAGGCATTTCGTCACAAATCCAAGATGGCCGCCGAAATGTCCGCCAATTATTAAATTCATGTTATGATATATTGTCTGATAGAAAACACTGCAAATTATTAAAATTTTGATTTATTGTGTTGTAAGTTATATGACATGTGTTAGGGTTAACAAGAATAAAAATAGTGTTGACGTATGTACAGAACTCTAAATAATGGACAAAATGGCTACCAAAATATAAAAATGACATTTTTCTGCAAATATGCGCGTTTTGTTGAATGCTTTAAACTTATTGTTATTTATAAATGCTTGTTTCTAGTGGTAAAATGTATGGTGAGTCAAAAACTATATTTCTTACTAACGGTTGTTAGGGCGTTTGGTCACAAAACAAAGATGACTGACAAATATTGAAATTCATGGTATAATATATAATCTGATAGAAAACCCTGCAAAGTGTTAACATTTAGATTAATTGTTTAGTGAATTGTATGACATGTGTTATGGTAAAATAAGCAAGAAGATGGGTGCTTCATGTGGAACAAGTCTAATAAGGGATAACTTGACCGCCAAAATAAGAAAAATGACTGTTTGTCTGCAAATATACACATTTTGTCGAATACGTTGGCCTTACTTTTATTTATAAATGGTTCTGAAAATACTGAACATATTTAAGGAGTTTACTTTTTTTCTTCTGCTTGATACCACTTGTATATATGTATCTTCTTCAAGTTATGCTTCTTTCACTCTTACAAAACAATGCAATAAACAAGTTGATATGAAACTTGATATAATCTGAAAAAAAAACGCAATTGAATAAGTTAAAGTTTAGCTCTAGTAAACTATTTTCTGTATATATACATATATTTTAAAGTAGTCTATTAAATATTTGGCATTGTTTATGTTAACAAATTGCAAATGCGGGTTAAACCGGCTACCAAAGCTAGATGATGTGCCTCTAAACAATGCAAAACCAACGCTATTGAGGACGAGTATCATTTTTACTATGCTGTCCTTCTTAATCTATGTTGAGAACTTCTTATTTTCCAACATAATATTTTTAACAACCCTATTGTACATAAATTTAATATGCTTATGTCTTCAAATATGAAAAACTTATTCAAGCATTGGCCTGTTATATATGTTATGCTTTTTAAAAATGAAATGGACTTATTAATAACTAAAACAATTCTGTATAACATTATATATACAATTTTCCTTTCTTAATAGTGATCGTAAAATATTATCTTAATACATATATCTTGAATAATGCTAACATGTTTTCATTAATTTATTGTTAAATCAAATGTAAATCATTGAAACATCATATATTTTTATGTTAGTATCAACAGCGCATAATATAATCTATTCCAACGATTTATAGTATATGCATGCCTACTTTGTTTTGGTTCCTCTGTATGATTATTATGTAGGTTTCAAGTTATATGGTGTTTAGCGTCACTTTCAAAAAAAATTCAGTCATATCGCGACCGGTGTCTACTTGAGACAGTATTATGAGCGCTGTCACACTGGATTATCATGCCGCAGACTCATGGTATGATACCCCACCAAGTCACATTATACTGACACCGGGCCGACTAGACCTAGAAATTTCCTCTTAATGCTGAGCGTCAAGCTAGGAAGCTTCTACATCCATTTTTAAAGTCTTTGGTATGACCCAACCCGGGATTGAACCCACGACCTTCCGCATGCGAGGCGGACGCTCTACCATTAAACCACGCCGCGGTCTCTGTAGGTTTCAAATTCCAGGAGTATACTTTTTAATTTGTGATATCAATTGTAATGTATAGAGTACATATTACCTAAGAATACTGATCTTATTTAAGACAGGCTGATGTTATTAATGACCATACTCCGACTACTGAGGTACTAAAGAATTGTAAACTCTGAATTCAGAGAGAGTGTTTTTAGTACTCTTTACAGGTTTCACTGGTTAAAATGAGTCCGCCTAAGTACATAGACATGTGAATTCTATTAGTGAAAAGGCAGTTTTTGCCACAATATAGGATATAATAAAACTTTGGCTGGAAGCAATAAGTTTTGAATTTAGTCGAAAGTTTAGTAGAAAACAAGTTATACAATACAGCAATATCATTAGGAGAATAAAAGTAGCTGCAACAGAAGCAATGGGAAGAAAGCAATACATATTGAATAAAATCACACAATTGTCTTTTCTAAAGATTCAGCATGGAACCATAACAATGAAAGTACTAAGACATTGTCAGGCAGCAATAGGTATATTATATCAACACATTCCAAGCAACAAACAGCCTAATAGTAATTATGTAACATTTCGCAAATTTAAAATGTCTTCTTTGACAAAATATGGGAAACATAGATCAGCTCTACATTGAAAATTAATAAATTAAAAGAAATTAAATATTACTCAAGTTAATAGAACATATTTCATAGGTAGAAATATTAACCTATTCTGAATCATGGATTTATACTCACACCAGCGGACACACATATGGACTGAGCTGGTAGAAGAGTCAGCAAATATCTTAATGGATATTGTTAATTTACCACCACGAGTAGATGTCACAGAAGAAACAATTGTCACAATAATACGCTGCTGACTGTAACCAAACCAGCTATGCAGATTTAAACATCTAAAACTATATAATAATTATGGCGTTTCATATGTCCAGGTTCATTTATTATCCAACTGGCAGCATACATAGGTTTTTGCTTCAGGTTCTTTGAACGGATTTTTTTACAGGTAAACCGACTTTAAAATAAAATAGTTCAGAGAAAGGATATTGGTAAGACATTGAAACTAAATATATATTTATAATGATAAAACTATTTATTGCATCTATTGATAAGTAAGCAACCAGTGATTGAGAAGCGGACAGCATGCTATGAAGCTTTTATAAATAGGTTATTCCCTTGATACTAATAGGTTAAAAACGTCAATAGCATGTAAGGAAATGTAAATAAAACATTGGCTCGGATGCAGATTCAGTCTCCATCATTTAAGATGATATTTTTCCGATTTTACGCCCATGATAAAAGGCATCGGTCATATACATTTCTGCATTAAAACATGTCATATTAGAAAGTATCAGAAGTAAAGGCATTGGCCATATACAATTCTGCATTAAAACATGTCATATTAGAAAGTATCAGAAGTAAAAACATATATTTCTGAAACATGTCACATAACATGGAACAACACAATAGGCCTACATTTTAATATGCGTATAGTTTTAACAGATTATATATAATTATATATATATAAAGAGAGTTATTGATAAATACATGGCGGCCATATTGGCGGTCATCTTGGATTCTTGACAAAACTCCCTAACAGCTGCTAGTACGAAACAAAAGTTTGAACATGGCATATAATTTACCTCTAGAAACATGTTTCAACAGTGTTATTTTTTTTCAGAGTTTATCTTAAGGAAGGAATTTTCATAAAATTGTTTATTACATTGCTTTGTGAGATTATGAATAAAAATATATCATAGAAGGTACATAATATTCCATTAAGTAGAAGTGGCAAAGTATAACCATTAAACATATTAGGTATTTTCAGAACCATTTATAAATAGAAATAAGGCCAAAGCATTCAACAAAATGCGCATATTTGCAGAAAAACAGTCATTTTTCTTATTTTGGCATTCATTTTGTTCCGTATTCAGACGCTTTGTACTTAAACCAACTATAGTTTTACTCTTGTTTACTCTAAAACATGTCATGCAACTTAAAACAACACAATAAATCTAAATTTTAAAACTTTGCAGGGTTTTCTTTCAGAATATACATGAATTTCAATATTTTGGCGGCAATTTTGGTGGCTATCTTGGATTTGTGACCAAACGTCTCAAAAGCCGTTAGTACGAACTTGATTTTCGGACTCAATATAAAATTTTCTTTTAGAAAAAAGTCTCAAATCTTTTGGACATATAAAGTAAATAAAAAACCCTATATCTACTAAATCGTTCCACGGTTGAAAATATTGTATGAGACTGAAATCTATATTCGGTGTTTTATGTTATTTAACTGAAATACGAAAGTAATAAAGACATCTATGAACTGTACTAGTAAAATAGACTGAAATTATTAACAAAAGTCGATCGTTTCTGAAGTTTAATGAGCCTTTAACCGCGGAGTAATGGTTAGATATAATGGTAAAATAAATTGTATGTTATGTGTATGGAAGTAAAATAAGTAATTTAATAATATTGATTATTTAACAAGGCAAAAACGGCGAAAATCGTCCGAAAAATAAGTATCACCAGGAGGTTCTGTTGACGAGAACCTGCGGTACTATCTATAAAAAAAACAAAGCTTATACGAAAGCTGAAACTTCATAACTCAACTGTACAGATATGATAAATTACGCCACATGTCAAAAAGTTCGAACTACCTTAAAATAGGATGATGTAACTTCACAATAGTGTATCAGATTTGTATTTGATAATTGTTGTTTAGCCGTTCACAAACGATTTTAAAACTTATTATTTGAAGTTTGTTTGTATTGTAACCCGACTTTTTAAAAGTTCAATTACGCTTTGTATTGTCATAGTCTACGATAATAATGGCTTTGTGCTTTATGAGCCTATATACCCGTTAAAGATCATCCGAACAATGACATTGGCCAATTTTAAATAGTAAAATGTGGAAAGTTAAGTGTACGGTATACATGGACAAATGTATTAACAACGACATGAACATAAAACGTACTTATAATTAAACAGCCATATTAAACAAAACATATTCCATACAATTAATGTTTAGAATCATACATAGTGTGAGACTCGGTCTTTATGATGAACACTTAATTGTGTTTGTATCATATTGCACGGCATAACCATTTAATTATATTATTTAATGCGTTAAAAAAACTTGTATTCTTGCAATATTAAGAATAAATTGTGATCATCTGAATGATGTTTTATACTACTGTGTATCGTCAAAACATTAAACTCTTATTGCCAATACTTGAACATGACATGTCCATAGAATATCGTCAAAGGTTTAACATATCTTATCTCGGCTAAATCCGTGTATTTCTGTATTTGTTGGAATTCTTCTGACATCATCGATTAAAATACACGATAGCCCATGTTAGGTTTACAAAATATATAACTATAACAGTCACATTTCAATATTTTTACGATGAAAATTTACGAAAGTATTTTTCATTCACAAACATTTTGTTTATTTCTTACTAAAATATCTAGTTATTGGTTATGTCGCTTCAAAGATTTGTAAACCAGTTATTTATTATTTTTAATTTCCTGGAATAATATACCTAGTCCAGTATTGTTCGTAAATAGTATATTGTGCATGTCGGCGTTAGAGGGTCAGAGGTCAGATTGTATTGACATGAACTCCTCGAAAAAACATTTATCTTGCTCAAATGATAATAGAATATTTTGTAAATAATTCAAATGACACGCCAATGATGATCAATGTAATACCGAATGAAACACATCCAAAAATATTACGACTCGTGGTTGCTCAAACAAGTCAACTGATATCTAGATCAAACATCTTTATTGCATATTCAACAAAATCAAAGGTCGAATTATTTCTATTAAGGAACTAACAGAGTGTCTTTCATTTGTAATTATTATAATATGGTTTTATGATTCAACAAATTATTCGTTGTGGAAAATATTAATTGTTCTATGTAAGTATTACAAAATCCTTATTTATTATTATTTTAAATGGAAAACATGTCATACTTTACACATACCGATGTGATACAGTCAAACCTGTTTAAAGCATCCAAGAAAAATAGCGAAACAAACAGTTTAAGACAGGTTGTTGCTTCATACAGATAAGTGTGCTATGAAAGGATAGTCATGGGAAATTGCAAATGTGACTGCTTAAGACAAGTGGCTCAACAGAGGTGGCCGCTTAAATAGGTTTGGCTGTATATGACAAATGATACATTTACAGTTGAGTATTATCAAAATGTAGTTTGAGCGGTTTTCAGTCACTAATCTAAATTTGTATTGTATTTCTAACAAAACGACAATTAAGGGAGTTTCTGCTGACAGTTCATCTTCCTGTGTGCTATTTCTTTTATCATTTCTTAGGTTGATGACTTCAGTTGTATTTACCACTTAAATGAACGTGTTTAATATGTACTTATTGTTTCTTACTGTCTACAACATATCCTTTAGAGGTCCCAGTACACATATTGAAAACGTATTCTGAAAATTACCTTATTGTTTTACATTATATTTTTAAATTACATAACACATTATCCCCACTGGGAATTACTCAATTTTATAGAAGCTTGCAACATGTATATTAGTCATATCATATAATGGATTTCAAAACACTTTGGTTGTTACAGTATATTAATCAAACAACAATTATTTTGTTTGAACAGAACGAATATTATTTTAACATATTTGTTCCAACACTATAATTTAGACATTTAAATGAAGGCCCTTCAAGTTCATTTTAAAACAAGTGCAATTAAAAGCAGCCACATACGTATAATTAAAATGCTCTTTGGATGTTACATCTATACAAGTTTAAACATTAAATGTACTGTCTTGATTAAATTGGGAATTCAATAGCTTCAAATTGATTATTAAAACTATGTTTTGGTCATTAACAGTCCTGAGCAACGTTGTTTTTCAGACTGTTTTGTTCCCTATTTCTTTTTCGAGAAAGTCCAATACTATTTTCGTTGTTATTTTATGTAGCCATTTTTTTAGTCAGCGCAGTATATCGTTAGATTACATAACAGTTTATGCATTGATTCGACTGGGGAATTATTTAACACAAACCAATTACACATTAACGCTCTAATTGTAACATTTTTGTAATTTTGTTCATGTAAAGAGCCGTTTCTGATGTTGTGTAATTTATTTTTAATATAATTCGACTAAAGTCGAAGACTTTTTTGTTGGCCAAATAATTCAAAATGAATCTATGATTTTGACTATTGTACTAAAATGACAAAACATCCCAGTAGATAATAACACAGTTGTTACAGACGGATACTTGAGTTGCAATTCTGGAAAATGATAGCAAAACATTTCACAAAACATTGTTTTAAACTGGGAGGGAGTGTTCTAATACGTTCAGTTAGCATCGTGAATGATAATTAATTGAATAATGTTTAAAACTGCGAAAAATCGCAATCGTCTATTACCTCTTATTATTTCTGTTTGTGAGCCTAGATTATTTTACTGCAAATTTGTGTTATGGTGAATGAATAATTATCTTAGTATTGTTTTTAAAAGTTTACTTACTCTTATGTTAACGATATAAAATTCCGGTATTTTAGCATTTCTGTCATACTATATACAGTGCTTCTCAGTTTCAAAAATAATCATGTCTTTTAACGTGTTTTTTGTTCGTTTATTGTTTTCGTTTCTGGATCTGAATACACGGTATCATCAAGAATGCTAAACAAGTTTTCTATCCGAAATATTTCCAGGACAATTGTCATTTGTCCTTTGAGATAAGTTGAGTCATTGTTTCCAGTATCTCGGAATCAAATCATGATATGCTTTCGCAGATGCAAGCTTATTTTACATTGATTAACCGTCAAGAGGTTGTTTTTTTTATCCAGCTGATGTTTAAGGTACCTCTGCACATATGTCTTAATCACATTTCCCCAAAATTGTCATATATTTACTGAGTTTTTAAGTTGAACTCTCTCTCTCTATCTTGTATGTGTGCAGTCCTCTCGTGAGAAGTAACGTGACCATTTTTACCTATGAGCACACAACTTTTTAAATTGTTTAAGATACTCATGATTGTTTGACTGAGGAACATTGGTTTTTAAATGAATGGTTGTACACATGCTTATAATTAAGTTTATCATTCAGGAATAGTGATGGCATGTCATGTTTATGACGTCATTTACTGTTTAAAACATGTCAATCAAAAGTAATATTAATTGACAATTATTGTCCAACCCTTCATTGCTTTGCGCTAAAATTTGAGTATATTACCGTACTTTAAAGAAGGTGCACGTTTTGAGGGACATCCTGCAATGAACACATTTGCTCAGATATGTACTTCGTTTTACTCAAATCTTTTGATGAACTTCACTCATTCAAAAACCAATGAAACATATATTTCTTATTTTAACATTTTAGCAAACTTTCTTATAACCTAAAAAGTGGATTTATTTTTCATAGCGTATTTCCATCAGTGGAATTTGTATATTTGAATAAAAATACTTGTATAAGTTTAATTCAAGTGTTTATTCATTTAATATTCCAGTGTATGTTTTGGTAAGATGTACAAGTTATGGTTGTGATAGGTAATACGTTTATATGGCTTTTCATTTATTTGATGCGTGGAAAGGTGTACATTCAATGTATCTATTGTCGCGTGTCCTTTTAACATTTAAACCAGTCTCCTAATTCTTGTAAAGTATTAATAATTGTAATCTAATTATCGGAACCAATAATGATGCTTTTATATAAGACGTATTCTACCTGAGGACTGTTGCTCTTTGTTAATGGTTTGTTGTTTTCACATTGCATAATCAACATAAACATGACAGAAACAGAACACCAGCAGAAACACAACTCGATTCACAGTCCATTCACCGCTATAATCATGTTTGGCGGGTCTGAGTGAAGGATGCATTATATTAATGCATTTGCATGCAAATAAAAAATTACAACGAAGAGGATAGCTTGTTACCGGAGCACTCAATCTCTCACAAATAACCAAACTAGCTTCTCTCATCATCAATATATTTGAGACAATTCAACATTAACATTCAATGTCGGTAAAACACTAAAAATCACGATGCTACCATTATCTTTTTTTATTCAGATTGTATTACAGATAGTTACAACTTCAGAAAAACACGGATTTGAAGATCCAGGACAGTTAAATCAGCAATACCAACAATAAATCAAGAAGATGGAAGAAATTTCAGTTTTTTGTTGCCCCATCCATCTAAGTCAATATTTTTTCAGTATCTGCAAGAGCACAGCAATTAACATCAAACGTTTCCTAAAAACGCACTGTTGCTGTGTTTTCTTTACTTAACGAATGCGTGAATACATCAAAGATGATTTGTCTCAGTAACTTTGAAACAGAATCATCAATTTTAAAAATAAACAGAAAATAGAAAAGAAAATACTTTGTGCGTTAAATATGTTCCTCCAACATTAAGAGATAACATTTCGTTGGGATTTTGTACTATAAATTACATTCCCTACATAGCTGCTAAGAGATGAATGCTATTAATTGTCTTTATTCTTTACGGCTGAGTGTTACTGCAAGGTAATATTTAAACTAATGAAATAAAAAAAAAACACAACTCAAATAAATCATTTTGTACAGAATCAAACACAGCATCAACACTCAACATGATTTCATATAATTTACCAACTGATCTTGTGTAGAGGGTAAATATGTATTTCAACCCACTCTGAAATCGAACCTTCACCAGTCTGGTATTAACTAATATTACTACAAAGTCGAGATAGTAATGAAAATCTACACATTCGAAATATATCCAAACATGCTTGCTCGAATAATGTATATCGCGACGAAGCTTATATAAATCTGGTCACGATGAATTTCCGTTCAGCACTCGGAAAGACTAGAAAACCGTGAAATGGGTGATTATACTTTAAGTAAATTGTATTTTAATTTGACATTTATCTATAAATTGCATATATGTTTACTATATTACATACAATATATATAAAATACTTGTTTTCTATTAAAGAGATATATTTTAAACATTATCGGATCATCAGAAAGCCGCATATATATCCGACTGTACTTCATGCTGATAATTCCTACAAAGTTTTAACATAATTCTGTATGATGAATTGCAAACAGTGTTTCGATATTAAAACGATGAAAGGGGCACATTTTCTCAAAACAATTGATTGAAATCACATGCACAGGGTACACATCCAGACAGACAAACAGACTGACTAACACAATGGAAGAGAGAGACATAATAATTAATTTGATACACTATATGTGTCATATTCAATTGCTACACAAAGTTGTATAAGCAAACAGAACAATGTTCAATAGAGATATGCACACGATTAATTTTTTATTTATTTTGCTCTTAGTATTAACTCTTTTAATACTATCCTCAAAAATTGAGATTTATGTTTTTGACGCAGACAGTATTTGCTGCCATGTTTTCGACAGAGTTTTACGGTATTCTATCGAAATGTACTGTCTTCGGAAGAGGCATTTGATCAGGGTTAATGACTTCGAAGGTACTATCTATCATGAAATAAATATTTATATACACGATATTAATCACAAAATGTAAAAACACATAAATAGAATGTATATGCACTATGTAGATACTGTTTTCGTATCGTTTTTTTTATTGTTATTGTATATTTAACGGCAAACATTAGTATAGTGGATTGCAAAAACTTCGATTTCGTCAAGAAAATTTATTGCAAAAAAAAAATGTTTGAAATAATGTATTTTATTGTATTTTGATTAAAACATTTGAATACTAATGTAATATTTTCAATATATTCGAATGTATATTTCCTATGATACCGTATTCGACTTTTTTTGAAAATGACGGAATGGTTTTGTCATTAATTGATACAGTATTCGATACTGCTCCTTAAATTATGTTGAAGAGTAAAATGTATTTGCTTAGCGATTATTAATCTTTAATTGTCAATCTAAGACGTTTCCACATATATAATACATTTTTTAACACTTAAAATGCACATCTAGATGCCATACAGATATATATTCAAACATTTTATTGTTTATTGTGGCACCCATAGCCTCTTATGTTTTTCATGCACAATCATAAAATAGTTGTATCTGTAACTGGCCTTGTTCAATAATTTTCCGTCGTTTTCTATGTGTTCCTAGCTTCTTGCATGTTTATAAGCAGAATGCATTCATAATGACATAAATATTGCATGAAAAAATGATTTCCAACTTGAGCTCAATCTGAAAATCTGAATGATTTTCGTAGTCTGTATTGCATTTTCAAACGCAAGTCGATTTATACACGTACTTACGAGTATATTTATATGTAAACGTATGTGAAATGTAAACATCTTTATATCGCGCAGTTATCTCCGAAATGGTATTAGTCTGTTATTTTTATATATGTATTTAAAACTTATAAAAGACAAAACAATATGAATTTTAATAAACTATCATGTCATATGTAGGCAATAAACATCTAGAATAGATATATAACATATTGTGAGACGATGACAACGTTCTCATTTTATTGCTGGCAAGTGCTAAAAGGTCTAAGCACTTTGTGTGCGGATGTATTGAATCACGAACTGTTATCTTCGAACTGTAGTTGTGTCCTTGATATAAGTAAAGTGTAAATGTCTCATGCAAACGTTAACTATACAGTTCATGTCTTCGGATCTCTGAATGTTGTTCCATTAGGAGAGGAGGATTGGGAGTCTGAAATGCAATCTTAATCGGCATGCTCTTTGTGACTGGAACGTTCGGTATCAATTAAATTGAGCTTTGGGATATATCTTATAATTAGGCAATAGGAGGATGCGCCTACCATGTATGTATTTATACTCGTTTCCCCACATTTTTTATACACAACATTTAAATTATTACCGATTCTGTTGTTATAAATCATTATGAAACAAATCTGAAAGCTTATGATAATCACATATGTTCGTTTGCTAGCAAGAAACTAGTACTGAGTTGTTTGTTTAATGAATTGGGTTCGGTCGAGCCTGGAATTGGACCGTCGATCTCTCCAAGGTAACAAGTTACCGCCTTTTATTTTATTCGTGTGAAAAACTATGTGTCATATTTGTAATTGTATTTTGATATTGATATAAAAGTGATATACGTTTGCATTTTTAATTACATCCCTTTATATTCCCATTTAACAAGACAGAATGTAATGTAAGGGTGATACATATCAATGAAGCGTGATGCCTTTGACTTTATCTTCATCGAATATTAAATATATCACGAGCTATTTTCGGAAATTCTTTTAAACGGAGACACATTGTCGAAAGCTAAGAGAGAAATACTTCCGCCTGGATAACATTTACATATCTTGGTATTTATCAGTGTCAATACTGCATTTCTGTCTGGCAAACTAATGCTTGAAACACAGATAAAATGATAGAAATTCTTTTCCACGACGATCTAAGCAGAGGGAAGGACAAGGGCAACTCTCTAGTGCTGATTGTACTGCAGAACGTACGAAAGTGGTGATAGAGTTTGTCATTTGCATATATTGCAGTTTAAATAATGTAGGCATAGTGTTTGTGTTGTTGTGATGAATCAGTGAATCAGTGAATGAATGAATGAATAAATAAATGAAAGAATGAATGAATGGATTAAAGCTTTGTTGAAAGAGGGTAAAATAGCTCAATTACCTTTCTTGTGGTCTTATATATAAAATATACATGTACATGTTATTTACAAAATAATGTCATATCAAAACCAAAGTTATTAAAAAAATTCAGGAGTTATGTGCAATAATAATGATTATAATAATATACTTGTAATTCACTGACGTCACGTACGGTAATGGTACTTACGATATGAAACTTATATCCGAAACATATAAAACTATCTCCGAACTTTTTATCGTTTTTGGAATCTTATTTACAATGTAATATATATCAAATTAAAGGTCGTGGAAACGATATTTTAGATGTCGGGTATACGAAAGGCTGATCTATATATTTAAATTGGACAATAAGTCACATTTGACGTCATTTTCCCATGTTCCTGTGTAATATTTAACATTGTGCGCGGCCTAAAATGCTTTGTTTATAAACGCCACGAAAGGGCAAATGTTAGTTAAATTGACTGTAGAAAGTGATATTATTTCCATTTTTTATTTCAACAATATTAACTTAAAGACCATAACGTAGCCCCGCAGTTCAATATCCACTTGCTATATATATTACATAAAAAAACAGACGACTCGTCAATAAAATCATACTGAACAATCAAAATGAACTTTACTGGTTAGTTTTGCATTAAAACTATGTATGTATGTGTTCTTTTGTATTGCGATTATGAGATGTTACCTTTTTTCATAGAAAAAAGGTGTTGTCCGTTAACATTATTTTAAAGAAATTTGTATTTGATTTATTTGATTAATTTAGAAAAATCATGAACATATACATTCTAAAATCATATCATACAATAGTAATATTTCAGTGGAACATGCTTATGTGGAATATACTTTATACAGTTTGCTCTGGTTGGTTCATATTTCTAATTTAAGATATCCTATGATTTGCCGCCCATTAGCATTTTTTTATGCGAAAAAAAGGAATGTCTGTCAAATAAATTTGTAACACAGAACATTGCCTGTTTGTATTTACGAGTAAATATAGTAAACATAACTTTGCAACTATACCATATACAATGAATACAGCCTATATGGTTACTGGAAAACCTATACTTTTTTGTAATATTTTAGTCTAGCGAAAGATGGCAGAACAAATGAATTCAAATAGCGACAACTTCTGTCTTGAAATGTGAAAATTATTTTTTAATATTCCTATTATGTTACGTTGTCTATATTTTAAAATTGCTACATATTAAATTTGTACTTTGCTATTAAAACACGAACAGAAACGACAGTCTAGGGAAACTTTTATCCCATTCATCTCTAGTATTTTACTTTATATTTCTCTGACTGACTCTAGCTCTCTTGACAAAATGTATCAATGTTATTTATGATATACAGTTAACAACGTTGTTCTTTGTCTCAGTATAAAATTGTAATTGGAATCGTGGAAAGTGGATGGTTAATCCTACTTTGATGAACTGTACATTTTCTCGTTAATAACGTTTTTTTATGGTTTTGACTTAGAAAGCTATCTCATAGTAATGGACTTATGCGTTACCATTCTGTGATTCAATTCATATCACTAGGATATTACATGTCTAAAGAATATGAGATTTGTTCAACATTTTAGTTTAACATTTAGTCACCATTCTCATGCTGTAAACCCATAAATAAATATATTACATTTATTCTAACACTACACATTCTTATTTCAACATATGTTTTGTTAGTACAAAACTCAACATATTACCTTTATATCAAATCCAGAATATCGTAAGATTTTCAATATGTAATGTTTAGATTTAAACTTATTTATTTAACTTTGATTGTGAAACAAGTTTTTACAACTTAGATAAATCACGCTCAAAGTCTTCCTGATTAGAGCCAGTGCTAAACATATGCGGAAAAGTGTATTGCTCAAGGCCACAACACAAAGCCGTGGCGGAGGATAGAACCCACGACCCTCCGACCATGTGTTCGGTGCTCTACCAATGGAAAACGTGCTCCGCACAATGTAATGCTCTCGGTAAAACCCGTGATCATTCGTAACTTTCCGCAACGATTTCCCCCAGCCGGCAAATCATTCGAGGTAACAGAATATAGTAAAATTGTCATATGACATGACATTTTCTTGCATAACGTGTCGTCACATTAAAGAAGAAATTAAAACTACATGACATCGACGAAGTTGTTTTTAAAAAAAAAAAGAAAAAAAAAGATCATAATATAAGACTATAATATCAACATTGACTGAATCTATTGTGTGGTTAATGGAAGGATGGAAATGTGTATACCCAAACGGAATGTTACATTTGTTTTCGTCATTTGAGTAGAAGCAAAATCGCTATGCTATTGTACGCGTTTCCATTTGTTACGTTAGGTTGTTCATGCAAACTTATTGTAGTAAACCAAACGCTGTGGTATCGATGATAGAGAGGTAAACTCGTTGGATGGATGAATTCCGACGTTGGATCCTCACTTCCGTTCGGCATTTATTTCTTTAAAATAATTCAGAGATGGTGAAGAATTTTGCTCAACACATTCACTGGGAAACAATTGTCAAAGACAACGTGTTTAACAAATACAAACACATTTTGGGAAAAGTAATTTTTATTGTTGTAGCTTCCAGTCTTAGTTTTGTATGATATCATTTGCAAAGTCAAAGGTCAAACCAATAAATACACAATTGTTTTTATTTTCCCATATTTATTACCTTTAGTGTAGTTGGTTATTTGTTTAAATACAGAATTAAATATGTGCTAGAAGTTGACTATGTCTTCAAATTTTGTTTTAAATTTTATTTAGCAATGTATTGTGATGAAACGATGCCTTTTATGTTATATAAAATTTAGAGTATATGTATGACTATTTCATTGAGCGGAGTAATTTTTCATGTTTACCTTCTCGATGTTAGAGGCATTGGACACTTAAAATTTGAATTATAATCATCCTGGATGGTAAAAAAAATTACACTTCAGAAAAAACACATCCTAAAGCATAAAACTAACTAGGAAAACATGTTTAGACAATGCTGTGATATTGAAGAATGCAGAACTTAATCTTTAATTCCATAAAGTACCATTATAGAAGCTGTTGGTATCAATAATTCATCATATTGCCTTTACTTCAGCTGTATCAACGGATACAATTCGTATTGCTTCTTGATTTAAATATTGCCGCGGGCCAATATGGCTGTCCCAGAAACGATAATTTAACCATTTCAAAATAACTTAATAAATTATACTGTTATTGTAACTTAACTGCTTCTGATCAATTTTCATTTATTTTATTTAAGTTTAAACTTACTTTTTTTACTTTGATTGTGAAACAAATTCTTAAAACTTCCAGTAGACCCAGTACTAAGCATATATGGAAAAAGTGTCTTGCTCAAGGACACTACACATAGCCGTGGCGGAGGATCAAAAGCAATTTTAGGATGTAAAATAAAGAAATAAAGTAGGCTGGATACTATGAATATTAATAAGTTTTAACAATTGGAATTTGTATCGATAACATCAATAGTGTTAACCTCAGCATTACACTATCTTTATTTATGCTATTTGGTGAATTTTAGAGATATATCAGTGGAGTAAAAACTCATAATCCCACTGTTTCAAACTGTGAAATTACCACTTTTGGCCGGCACTACTTTTTTTAATAAATAACATCCCTTGGTAAATGTTGACAAATTATCTCCCATCCTTGTTGTCTGCTTCATCTGTCAAAAAACTGTCAGATGCAAGAGAATCAAACTAGAGTATTTAGATGCGGATACAATAAATAAAATTTCAAACAACTGTGATTTTGAAGAAGAAAACTATGGTCAGCTCATAGTGACAGAGACACCATCAATCAATTTCAGAACAATTGATGTTGATCAGTTTCTAGAAGAAGCCAATAATTTCAACACAAAGATGAAGACAGAAAGTGATATGAAAAATTTTATGTCATTTCTGATGTCTAAATATGAAGTAAGGAAACCAGACTTCATACCACCAGACCTCTTAAACCTCTGTTTAAGTTAATTTCTTCTTGCTGCCACAAAAAGAAATGGAAATTTTTGAAGGGTTTTATAAGTTCTCTAGACAGATATTTGAAAATAAGACAAGAGTAAAGTGTCTATAATTATTGATATAGAGTTCACGAAAGCTAGCAGCGTTCTCAAAGGGAAGCAGAAGCTATTGAAAAGAAATGGACTAGGGAACAACTCCAAAACAGCAGCAACACTCACTGAACAACACCTTGATAAAATGTATGCTACCAGGACGCTTGGAGATACCAACCCAAGATCACTTATTCATTCCTTGTGGTTGATTTGTTTTTTGGAATGAGAACAGGTCAAGAGATACACAGCTTGTGCTGGGGAGAAATAAAACTTTCTATCGATGAACAGACGGGTGATGAATATATCACATTAGACGCGGATCGTCAAACAAAGACCAGAACTGGGAGTAATCCACGCGACACAATGTAATAATGTACTTCTGAACATGTTTAAGCTGTTGTTATCTAAAAAAGGTTACCGTATTATACTGAATGATTCTATCATCAAATTAATCAATGTTGAATCAATATTTTGAAAATCATAAATAATTATATTTTCACATCATTTTCTCACTTTTTTAGGCTAGTAAAACCTAAAGCTTATGCTTATCCTGAGGACCTTGCCAAACATCCGGTCCATTTGTATAAAACGTACAGGGAAAAGCGTTCAGACAGCATGACAACAGAAGACAGTCAATTTTTTCTTACTCCTTTAAGTAGAAGTCACCGTTGCTGGTAGAAATGTTTGCAATTGGGATAAATAAAATCTATAAAATAATGAACGTGATGAAAGAGGATTCAGGCGTTATTGACCCTCGGATTGTGCAATACAGGTAAAATAAATAAAACTACTCCAATTTAAACAGAAATGACAGTAGAATTGTTGGTTAAAATGGTACAGTATTTCCGTCCTGATATAATAAAGCGTGAAGTTCATTCGTTGAAATTGGGTAATTATGTACAATTTCGCAGTTACTGTAAATGATTTAAAATATTCAGAAACAGCAATCCACAAAATTAGTAGAAAAAAGACCGACTTTAGTAAAGATCTTTCTAGTTTTATTTCTAATCCGTTATCCCGTAATGAACATGTAACTATATCATTGTCCTGAGTATGCTTTCACTGCAACTAGCTTTGTGTGCCTTTATATCCTTCCTAATGAGAATATAAACGAACGACTGCCTCAAAATGATGCATTATGATACTGTTAATGGAATGTTTAACCAGATTAAACTTGATATTTTGTGATTTTGTATTAAGTGATGAGGAAGTACCGCCCAATCAAATCGTGCAGATTTCCGCCCACAAAAATATTAATTCACTTAACAATTAAAGCAAAATAAACAATGACCAGAGTAAAAACATTTCCGACATATTATCTTACAAGAAAACAGCAAAATTTGAAATTACCCCACCCACATGTACCAAAACAAACCTACAAAAATCAAATGCACAATCAGAAAATATGGTGATTTTTTGTCACAGTCACTTCCACGGGAACGTCAGCTTCCACTTTAGTAATATAAGTGAAACCCAAAATCTGTCACAACTGACAAACCACTCTCACAGCCCGTCACGTCACCCGATTGAAGAAATAGAAGATTCCCCAGTTGTCCACAGCTATAAGCGATTAAAACTCATACCTGACAGTGATAGTGAATAAGTTCTGTAAATCCAGTGAAGATTCCTATTTTTATCAATTTATTTGCGCTAATAAAATCAGCTGTTTCAACAAACTTTACACAACGGCGGATTGAAAATGACTTATAACTTATTACCAGAACACTGTATTACCACGATGTTATTGTTAAATATTAAATTATATTATAGTTATTTAAATACTTAAAAATGTAAACAAATTTAAAATGACAATTTTATGTCTTTTTTTTTCTTTTTGAGTCTTTAAAAAAATCTGCATTGACAATCAAAAGCAAATATGGTACTATTTTTCTTCAGGTAGTAAAACAAACTGTGTTAAATCTAGGGGCTACCAGCGGGGTAAATGAAGAGGCTTGGCATGAAATAAACACCAAAAATGAGTTTAAAATACGTTCAGGGCATAAAATAAAAAGAAAAATGTGTTTGTTTCAGTGAAAACCCGACTTTTATTTCATCTCGTGAAGAAGAAAACTATTTCCTTCCTCACTCGATGAAATAAAAGTCGATCTTCCACTGAAACAAACAAATATCCTCTATTTATTTCATCATAAATTGAACAGCTTTAGGTTAAAACAACCGGAAATACATATAGCTTTATTGACACTGTTCCGTTCATATTAACCTAATTAGTTCATATTGGCCAAGTTTTGTTCGTTTTGGCCGAGTCCGCGTCTTAGGCCGTCTTAAATTTCCTCGATAATAAAGCTAATACCGCAAAGTTTATTAACAAAACATTGAAAAAATCCTAACTCATAAACCAAACCATTAGAATAAGCATGTATTTTAGTTAATAGATAAAATAGGAGAACATAATTGTTTTACTTCTGTTGTAACAGGATTTAACTTGTCCTCAAACTATATATTTAAAATATACACATATAAATATACACAGACATATAAATAACATTGCTTAACCCTTTACTTCATATAGACACCTTTGGACACCTCCAATATTGAAAGTATTAATTCACCACATATCAGCAATGGGTGAATTATGTTTATATTAACTGACAGAGTGAAAAACAGTGAATGAAGTATTCAGATTGCTCGTAACGAGCAGTCTGAGCTCTTCCTGCACTGTTTTCAAAGGCCTTCTGTGATTGGTGTGGGAAAACGCGTATCTATGGAGTAAAGGGTTGAAACAAAGCTATGATCTATCAGTAAACTACATAAGGGAGTAATTTCAAGTTTCGATGCAATATATTTACTTCATATATAAACGATTACGTTATACTGAACGACACATTATGTCATATAGATGTCAAAGCCTTAACATTTTCCTTATTTTCTAGTAATACATTTCCTGACAAACAATCTATCAGTCTGTGTGATGGTGACATCAACATCAAATTGTTAGAAGAAAAAACTATCAATATACTGAGTCAGATTATAAAGTAAGCAGTACTATATACTGTGAGTTTCTCGAATACGTCATTAGCATACAAGAAGTTATAGTCAGAATCACTCGATCAGAAAGCAACAATTACATGTAAAGGCATACTAAGTTTGATTTAGTATGTCACTTATGAGTAACGAAGTATGTGACCTAACCTCGTCCCACCCCAGTATCCGCTTAAGTGTTTTAGTTTTGTCTTAGAAACCACTGAATAGCCCCATAATTTCAGGGAACCAGATATAAATCAATCCAGAACACCAGATATACATAAAACCAAACAGATCTAGATGTTTACATGACACTGTTCAATAGAAGCTGATAAACGGAGTTTAACCTTGTACGAGAGTCCAGCCGTTAATGAACGTAGTTACAGTAATCAAATCTGCCGATCCCAACAATATTGGGCAAATTTACTCGTTGATGTTAATTTTGAAACAAAATGATGGGATTAGTATCTGTAAGAAACTTAGTGTTATGATTCGTTAGTTGACAAGTTCAAAAACGTAGTAAATTATCAGGAAAGTGTGATTATATCAATGCCATGTATTTGGTTGGCCAAATAACTGAATGTAAGCTTCTCAATGACAAATGTCCTACCGATAATTCAAGACGATGCCCGGTAGTACCAGCTGTTTATTCTATAAGCATGTGTGTATTTTTATGAGTTTTATTTTTTACCATGTATACATGCTGTTGTGTTGCCTTGTTTGAATTCTACTATTCTTGTATATATATAAGATATTTCCTGGTTTTGTTTGATGAATATACTTGACAATAATACAGACATATATCTAGTGATGCATTAATTTACTTCTCAGTTTATGTTGTGATATATTGACAATTTAATGTTGTTTGATATTATATATTTATTAATAAATTTCAAGAAAATAATTTACGTGTTGATAATTTTAAGTCTGTACATTGAACTTTATTGTAATCGCATGTGACATGAGGGCAGTTTAATTAGTTTTTCATTGTAATTCAATTAAAAAAACATCAAGTGTTGATTCACATTAATGCAACCTTATATATCATTAAAATAATTTGTTTTTAATTCAATTTGGAAAACGGGATAGAACATTAAGTGTCTCTTGTATCAGACCCGTTGATGCATGACGTCATAAAACTCTTTAAAATGATACAGTCTGATTGTTTCGTTAGTTGGACCTTAGCTAAAATGATAATAAGTTAGTTATGAACAACACTAGTATAATACATCCCATGATAGAGTTAGTAACGCCACCAGTTTAACATATAGAACTAAAACAAAAGCTGTCAGGACATCACGCTCAAACATTATAACATACTTAATACATTCTGTATTCAAAACAAAAGCTGTCAGGACATCACGCTCAACCATTATGACATACTCAATACATTCTGTATTCAAAACAAAACCTGTCAGAACATCACGTTCAAACATTTAACATACTCAATACATTCTGTGTTCAAAACAAAAGCTGTCAGAACATCACGCTCAACCATTTTAACATACTCAATACATTCTGTATTCAAAACAAAAGCTGTCAGGACATCACGCTCAACCTTTATAACATGCTCAATACATTCTGTAATCAGAACAATACTGTCAGGACATCACGCTCAACCATTATTACATGCTCAATACATTCTGTATTCAAAACAAAAGCTGCCAGGACATCACGCTCAACCATTATAACATGTTCAATACATTCTGTATTTAAAACAAAAGCTGTCAGGACATCACGCTCAACTATATTACATGCTCAATACATTCTGTATTAAAAACAAAAGCTGCAAGGACATCACGCTCAACCATTATAACATGCTCAATACATTCTGTATTCAAAACAAAAGCTGTCAGGACATCACGCTCAACCATTATAACATACTCAATACATTCTGTATTCAAAACAAAAGCTGCCGGGACATCACGCTTAACTATTTTAGCATACTCAATACATTCTGTATTCAAAACAAAAGCTGTCAGGACATCACGCTCAACCAAAATAACATGCTCAATACATTGTGCATTCAAAATAAAAGCTGTCAGGACATCACGCTCAACCATTATAACATGCTCAATACATTCTGTATTCAAAATAAAAGCTGTCAGGACAACACGCTCAAACATTATAACATGCTCAATACATTCTGTATTCAAAACAAAAGCTGTCAGGACATCACGCTCAACCATTATAACATGCTCAATACATTCTGTATTCAAAACAAAAGCTGTCAGGACATCACGCTCAACCATTATAACATGCTCAATACATTCTGTATTCAAAACAAAAGCTGTCAGGACATCACGCTCAACCATTATAACATACTCAATACTTTCTGTATTCAAAACTAAAGTTGTTCAAGTTATTAAGTGAACGCGTAATAGTAATATAATTTTGTTAGAATAGAACTTATATAAAACTAAAACATATATAAAAAAGCGTAAACTGTTTGTTTTCTGTATTTCGAAAAACACTTTACATAGTCTTGTTGACTTCAAAATTACGTTTACTCGTCCATTTCATATTAGGATTATACACACAGTTTCAACAAAAAATCTTACTGGAAACTGATATCATGAGCAGAAAATGTATGACAAATACAGTGATAATGGTCTAATTAAATATATTATGATATTGTAGTTTCTACACTACGACTATCGGTTTTATTTTCGGACTTCTAAAGTATATTATATTAAAATGGATAACCCAGGATGGGATGGAATTTGGAACTTAGAACTGGAGTTTCTCTAAGAAATACAAAGTGACATTAAAGTGCTTAAAGAAAAGTTCCCGTTTGTTTTAGATAAACTATATTAACATTACAGGCTATAATGCAGAGATATAAGATCGTTAGCAATACCCCATGGAATAATTATAATACTTAAAAATCATCATTGCTGCTTGAAACTCACTTTTTGATGTAGCATTTTGACTTTATACGTAAACACTACAACAAAATGATTGCGTTATTGTGTTTGACATCTTGTTTTGACATGGATTGTGTATTGACGTTAATGCAGTTAATAAAGACATCGATAAGAATACAAAAAGTGAATTATAAGTGTAGCACAGCGTGTTAATATTCACCCATATTTAATGATGTACACACTAACTTTGACTCATATGGAAATATTCCAATAATTAATTTATAAATTTATATCTGAAAAAAATATTTTTAGCTAGGTTTGAACATTTTAAAGAAATAACATTTTTTCTAGGATTTTCACGCCGTTAAAACCTGGTGATATATATAAAAAAGTATTACACAGTTTTGTCAGAATCGACTTTACACGTACAAAATCATGTAATATGCAATCAGACATGGGTCTATGTGTGTGTGTGTGTGTGTGTGTGTGTGTATGTGTGTGTGTGTGTTTAACTTAAAAGAGAAGACATGTTGAAGTCGATTAGTTCGTACAATGTCTTAACTTAATGTTTGATACCTCTTGTGTGTAGAAATTGCATTTGGGTCCCACTAAATGTTACATGTACGACCCATAAACTGTTAATGAACTGAGGAACTTGCTATTATCTCGGTATTGTCGCAGTCCTCTTATTGTAGTGTTACTCGTGTTCATGTCAGAGTTATCAAGTGAGGAAGAATAAAAAAAGTCCGGATTTTACATTTTGGTAACGGTGTTCTCTCTGACCACTCCATGACGGTATCCCCGCTGGCATTTCTTCTGTATATGTTTTGTTTGTTCATTTTATGGCAGTGAAACATGTAATCCCATATTTTCGTTATGTGCTAAATATCATGACGTATTTTGTGGAGATTGGTTCAAAACATATGTCTCCTTTATGTTTATTATTTCATTGTTTTTGACTTGAAATTCACATTGCTTGAAATTCACATTTTGTACGATAAATCAGTGAAATACATTTTGTTTACTTTAGCGCATCGTGCAGGCCTTCTCCACTATGTGGTAGTACGTTCTTTAGTAATGTGCCAACCATCGCCTCTATGTGGTAGTAAGTTAGCAATGTGCCAACCGTCACCACTATGCGGTAGTACGTTAGCAATGTACCAACCATCGCCACTATGTGGTAGTACGTTAGCATTATGTCAACCATCGCTACTATGTAGTAGTAACTTAGCATTGTGCCAAACGTCGCCACTATGGGGTAGTACATTAGCAATGTGCCAACCGTCACCACCATGTGGTAGTACATTAGCAATGTGCATACCGTCGCCACGATGTGGTTGTACGTTAGCATTGTGCCAACCATCGCCACTATGTGGTAGTACGATATGTTATGCCAACTGTCGTCACTATATGGTAGTACGTTAGCAATGTGCCTACCATCGCCACAATATGGTAGTACGTTAGCAATGTGCCAACCATCGCCAATGTGTAGGTTTACGTTAGCATTGTGCCAACCGTCGCCACTATGTGGTAATACATTAGCAATGTGCCAACCATCGCCACTATGTGGTAGTACGTTGACATTGTGCCAACTGTCGCCACTATGTGGTTGTACATTAGCAATGTGCCAACCATCGCTACTATGTGGTAGTACATTAGCAATGTGCTAACCATCGCCATTATGTGGTAGTAAGTTAGCAATTTGCCAACCGTCACCACTATGCGGTAGTACGTTAGCAATGTGCCAACCATCGCCAATGTATAGTTTTACATTAGCATTGTGCCAACCGTCGCCACTATGTGGTAATACATTAGCAATGTGCCAACCATCGCCACTATGTGGTAGTACGTTGACATTGTGCCAACTGTCGCCACTATGTGGTTGTACATTAGCAATGTGCCAACCATCGCTTCTATGTGGTAGTACATTAGCAATGTGCTTACCATCGCCACTATGCGGTAGTACGTTAGCATTGTGCCAACTGTCGACACTATGTGGTAGTACATTAGCAAAGTGCCAACCATCGCCACTTTGTGGTAGTACAATAGCAATGTTCCATCCATCGCCACTATGCAGTAGTAAGTAAGCATATGTGGTAGAACATAAGCAATGTGCCAACCATCGCCACTATGTGGTAGTACGTTAGCAATGTGCCAACCACCGCCACTATGTGGTAGTACATAAGCAAAGAGCCAACCCCTGCCACTATATGGTAGTACATTAGCAATATGCCAACCATCGCCACTATGTGGTAGTACGTTAGCAATAAATGAAAAAATCATACTCAGTTGCCTCGAATCTGTTTCCAGTTGACACTGTTACGTGCAACAATTTCTATATTACCTGTCCAAGCGCCGGTTAGAGTTTTTCTGAATATTTCGTTGATTCAAATGGACCAGAAATATTTACATCATCCCGACGTTAACCACGCCATAAAATATAGTCTGATGATTGGATAACATTACTAACAACGTTATAATTGATGTTCTGTTTCTGCAATATAAACACATCTAAAATATCCTCTCCCAGACGAATTTGTATTATGCCTGTAACCCAATATTTCATTTGCCATTTACATAATAATTTCATATGCTAATGTTATATTTGAATTACTAATTATTTACATCATCTGGACGTACATTTAAGTAAACTATATTCAACCATCTCAATACGACATGTGATGTATGTTATAAGCAATCATTTGTACTTGTTAACATATTTTTTTAATTTACGACCTTCGGAAATCTTGTCAGTTAATTTATTGTACTTGTCATTCTAACATATGCAAAGTTAACTAGCACAGCTGCGTGTTACGTCCTTTCCTTCAGTATTTATACATAGTTTACATACTTTACAGGAATAATTTTGTGCATCATAGACATGTACATGCTGAAACATTGGTAAGATGTGATTCTAAATATATACCCTATCGTTTTGTGATGCGAACACTGGAACAAGAGAGAAACTGTGTGCACAAATTATTCAAGTTTAGCACACTGCCTCAGTGACGGATTTGCTACTGGTCATTCTTTAAGTGGTCTATGAATTCCTTAAATGTCATTGCGATTTTATTTTAATTCATAGCTTGGTAAATTTTCATATCACGAATTGATATTCCTAGCGATATGTATAATTGCGGCAATATATATCATTTTTCCTCGGCATATGAAATTACTTCTGCTGTATGTATGCTGTATGAACATAGTATTATACCTAAAATATTATAATTTATAACTTTTGTTATATATATTGACTATGTTTATGTTCTGGCCGTGACTGATCATAAGTATACATGCATACACGATATTTTAATAAAAATAAATGCTTATCTCAAAATGAAGTATTTCACTTCCTTTTCATAAGTATAAATGCATACACGATATTTTGTCTGATACAAAATTATTATTTGAATATATTAAAAAGATCATTGAGCCACCTTTGATATGAACATTCTTGCTACACATATTTAAAGTAAACACTCTAGCTACCTTTTTTATACCCGTGTTTCAAACTATATTAATTAAGATCATGGTCACATTTCAAATACTATAATTCTAAGGCATAATAACGATTTATTGATGTTACTGACGACGACGGACGTGCGACCGTACACATCGTTTAAGCACCACAGCAGGTTTAGGCCCATGTAGTCACGTTTTCAGTTTGTTTTTATTGTAACTGTATTGATACAGGGTAGTCTATGTATTATTTGAGTGTGTATTGCTGTAACAGCAAACATTGTTAGCAAAACAGATGATGCTAAAATGAAGAATGAATTATATAACCGACACGAGATATAACACTCAACGAAAACAGCCGCGAAAACTACATGAACACATTAGTATAATGAATAATTATAATTGAAACAGTCAGGCATATGTAAGAGGAGACAATAGTTATCAGCGACTTGAAACTGTTACCAGCAAATACGTCTCTGGGGTGCATAATATGGTTAAAGGGGCACCAAACCTCGCTTTTCCCCTGTCGTCTTATCATAAGACAAGACAGTATACATAAACATATCCCCATCAGACTGATCTCTTGCATGCACATATACTTATAATTAAGACAACAATCCTCAGATAAAAACATACATATACAAGAAAACGTGGTGCTATACGTAGAAGTACTCGATGATTTTGTAACAGTAGGAGCAATATATGATTATAAATGGTATGACAGCTATCCAGCGCCCTAAGTCGTTCAACTCTTAAAGAGAAATTCAACATTATTAAGTTTCCAATCCTACCAGTCGTTGCATAATTAAAGAGGGGGCGTTATGATTGTCGTACATTATGTTCATGTTACAGCTCATCAGAACTCAGACAGCATAGGAGTATCGTTAGAGATCGTAGAGTAGATAAATCCTATATATGGCAAAATGTTAATATCATGCTGTGCTTTTCTTAATTGAAATTCCTTTCAGAGCAACCAGTTATGTCTGATATATATATAACACCATGCCTTATTCATAGGTTTTTTATGTGTTTACTCCGGCAATCGCTTAAGTAGTATATAGATTATGCACGCACGTTTTGTACCATGGAACAGTATTTATAGCTTTAAATTAATGTGCCATCAAGCTAATTATCGAATATCGCCCAAGTCATTACCGTATTATATGTAATACAATATCAACTTTAATATATATGTTATTCTCGTTAAATAATTAACAACTGAGGGAATTTCAGAGCCTCTTTGTTAACACTTCTTTAATAACGTATAAGAAGTAGTCACACGAGGACTCTTTGTTTAGACACTTTTTTATTGGAAAATTACAATGGGACATGCTTGCAATGATTAATTGTCTTTCGTTTTATTTAAACAAATCCCTTCTTCTCATGAATCATTATTTGAAATTAAAATTGAGCTTGTTTCAGATTATGTCACTGTGTTTTGTATAGCATTAATATCAGTCAGTTTTGCATTATATGCAAATGATATCATGGCGGAATAGCATTAAAAAACTACAGAAAATATAAGGCATAAATCATTTGCCTTTGACTTTTTCCGTAATATAACCGCATACACTCAGGTTACGTTTAGTTTTGTAATTTGTATTACGTAAACAAATATGAAGGATGTTTTAACACTTTATAGTATTATTTTAGAGTATTGTTCATTTACAGTGACAGTTGTCTCAACATGTATACATCATATGATTGGGACATTTGGTTTGAAATGATTCCCAAAAGTGTTTTTTCTATAATTTCTCATTTCACAGATCGATCAGAAACAAAATAACATCAAATGACACATTATTTGACATCTCGAAAAGTGTGAAATAAAACAATTTACATATTGTTTATGTCAACAAATTTTATTGATGGATTAAGACTTGCTAATATAAATCTGAGTATTACTGCCATCCTTCCGCAAGTAACAAAAGACGTCTCTACCATTAAGTTTCTGGATCAAGCAGGGCTCGAATCCACGTCCGTAGCCGTGAGTAGTAAGATAAATTGAGACAGCACTTTAGTTTCCTCAATCACGCACAACCCCCGTGAAAATACAAACACATAATGCAAGTTTATTTGAAAACCGAAAGACGAAATATATCAAATCATTGACATTAAGGTTTATAAACATGCATTTCAAAATTTTCTAAACATATTAACGTTATATTACATATTAGTTAATTAACGTTATATTACATATTAGTTAAAGTAATGTTTTATTCAACATGTAACCATTACATCAATTCGCACTTTATACTTTAGGCTCACAAATTATAAAAACAATATTCAGAAGCATTAAAAGAACCAAATTTGTCGAAGTGGTAAATATTATTGCTTAATTCATCATTCACGGAAAATATGTGAATACTCGTTCTCTGTTTAAAACAATGTTTCGTTGCGTTTCTTTTTTATTATTTCCAAGAATGGCTACTGAATTATTTGTCTGGTACAACTGTGTTATTAACTACAGGAATGACGTTTAGTTTAAGTACAATTGTCGAAATTAAGTTCAATTTTGTAGTCTATGACCAGCAAAACAAGTCTTCAATTTTATTATAAAGAATTATATTCCGAACAAATTGGACAACAACACGGACGACTCGTTACATGAACAAAATGACGGAATAATGATACAATGAGAACATCAGTGTGTGATTGGTTTGTATCAAATAATTTCCCAGTCAAAACAATGCAGGAACTGTTATGTAATCTAATGGTATAGTGCGCTGAAAAACACATGGCTACATTGTAACATAACAACGTAACGAGAACTGGAGTTTATCAGACAGGAAATAAAGAAATAAACAGTCAGACACAACCGTTACTCATGGCTTTTAATTAAATGACTAAACCAGAGTATCAATTATCAAGTTGAAGCTTTTTAAACTAAAATTAGTAATACATCAACATATAGTGGTACAATCCGTAGATAATATATCAGGAACACCCAATCTAATCAAGGCAGTAATACATCGACATGTAGTGGTACAATCAATAGATAATATATCAGGAACTCCCAATGTAATCAAGTCAGTAATACATCGATATGTAGTGGTACAATCCATAGATAATATATCAGAAACTCCCAATTTAATCAAGTCAGTAATACATCGACATGTAGTGGTACAATCAATAGATAATATATCAGGAACTCCCATTGTAATCAAGTCAGTAATACATCAACATGTAGTAGTACAATCAATAGATAGTATATCAGAAACTCACAATCTAATCAAGTCAATAATACATCAACATGTAGTGGTACAATCCATACATAATATTTCAGGAACTCCCAGTGTAATCAAGTCAGTAATACACCGACATGTAGTGGTACAATCCATAGATAATTTATCAGAAACTCCCTGTTTAATCAAGTCAGTAATGAATCGACATGTAGTGGTACAATCAATAGATAATATATCAGGAACTCCCAATGTAATCAAGTCAGTAATATATCGACATGTAGTGGTACAATCCATAGATAATATATCAGAAACTCCCTGTTTAATCAAGTCAGTAATGCATCGACGTGTAGTAGTACAAGCAATAGATAGTATATCAGAAACTCACAATCTAATCAAGTCAATAATACATCGACATGTAGTAGTACAATCCATGCATAATATTTCAGAAACTCCCTGTTTAATCAAGTCAGTAATACACCGACATGTAGTGGTACAATCCATAGATAATATATCAGAAACTCCCTGTTTAATCAAGTCAGTAATGGATCGACATGTAGTGGTACAATCAATAGATAATATATCAGAAACTCACAATCTAATCAAGTCAGTAATACATCGATATGTAGTGGTACAATCCATAGATAATATTTCAGAAACTCCCTGTTTAATCAAGTCAGTAATACATCGACATGTAGTGGTACAATCCATAGATAATATATCAGAAACTCCCTGTTTAATCAAGTCAGTAATGAATCGACATGTAGTGGTACAATCAATAGATAATATATCAGGAACTCCCAATGTAATCAAGTCAGTAATACATCGACATGTAGTGGTACAATCCATAGATAATATATCAGAAACTCCCTGTTTAATCAAGTCAGTAATGCATCGACGTGTAGTAGTACAAGCAATAGATAGTATATCAGAAACTCACAATCTAATCAAATCAATAATACATCGACATGTAGTAGTACAATCCATACATAATATTTCAGAAACTCTCTGTTTAATCAAGTCAGTAATACATCGACATGTAGTGGTACAATCCATAGATAATATATCAGAAACTCCCTGTTTAATCAAGTCAGTAATGGATCGACATGTAGTGGTACAATCAATAGATAATATATCAGAAACTCACAATGTAATCAAGTCAGTAATACATCGATATGTAGTGGTACAATCCATAGATAATATATCAGGAACTCCCAATTTAATCAGGTCAGTAATACATCGACATGTAGTGGTACAATCCATAGATAATATATCAGGAACTCCGAGTTTAATCAAGTCAGTAATGAATTGGCATGTAGTGGTACAATCCATAGATAATATATCAGGAACTCCCAATCTAATCAAGTCAGTAATACATTGACATGTAGTGGTACAATCAATTGATGATATAACAGGAACTCCCAATGTAATCAAGTCAGTAATACATCGACATGTAGTGGTACAATCCATAGATAATATATCAGGAACTCCCAGTTTAATCAGGTCAGTAATACATCGACATAGATAATATATCAGGAACTCCCAGTTAAACAAGTCAGTAATACATCGACATGTAGTGGTACAATCCATAAATAATATATCAGGAACTCCCAATGTAATCAAGTCAGTAATACAATGACATGTAATGGTACAATCCATAAATAATATATCAGGAACTCCCAATCTAATCAAGTCAGTATTACATCGACATGTAGTGCTACAATCCAAAGATAATATATCAAGAACTCCCAGTTAAATCAAGTCAGTAATACGAGGAGGATCAGAAAGTTCGTAGACTTTTGTCATTACTTATTTATATCAACTATACAATGCACAAAAGTGTTATTGTATTAGAAATAAATGAACATGGAACATATTTTGATAATTTTAGCATGATACATCAAAAATAAAAAAATAAGGCGCTATTCAAAGCATGGCAGTTAGTTATGTCGGGGCAAAATGATGACGTTGTATTTAACAAAAACCGACGTAAATATTTTAAACAGGTGCTTTTGAATCAAATTTCCTGAGTCGCTTCTTCTCAAAATACTCTCGTGGAATCCATAGATAAAATATCAGGTACTCCCAATTTAATCAAGTCAGTAATACATCGACATGTAGTGGTACAATCAATAGATAATATATCAGAATCTCCAAATCTAATCAAGTCAGTAATATATCGACATGTAGTGGTACAATCCATAGATAATATATCAGGAACTCCCAGTTTAATCAGGTCAGTAATACATCGACATAGATAATATATCAGGAACTCCCAGTTAAACAAGTCAGTAATACATCGACATGTAGTGGTACAATCCATAAATAATATATCAGGAACTCCCAATGTAATCAAGTCAGTAATACAATGACATGTAATGGTATAATCCATAAATAATATATTAGGAACTCCCAATCTAATCAAGTCAGTATTACATCGACATGTAGTGCTACAATCCAAAGATAATATATCAAGAACTCCCAGTTAAATCAAGTCAGTAATACGATGGGGATCAGAAAGTTCGTAGACTTTTGTCATTACTTATTTATATCAACTATACAATGCACAAAAGTGTTATTGTATTTGAAATAAATTAACATGGAACATATTTTGATAATTTTAGCATGATACATCAAAAATAAAAAAATAAGGCGCTATTCAAAGCATGGCAGTTAGTTATGTCGTGGCAAAATGATGACGTTGTATTTAACAAAAACCGACGTAAATATTTTAAACAGGTGCTTTTGTATCAAATTTCCTGAGTCGCTTCTTCTCAAAATACTCTCGTGGAATCCATAGATAATATATCAGGTACTCCCAATTTAATCAAGTCAGTAATACATCGACATTTAGTGGTACAATCAATAGATAATATATCAGAATCTCCAAATCTAATCAAGTCAGTAATACATCGACATGTAGTGGTACAATCAATAGATAATATATCAGGAACTCCCTGTTTAATCAAGTCAGTTATACATCGACATGAAGTGGTACAATCCATAGATAATATATCAGGAACTCCCAGTTTAATCAAGTCTGTTAATCAAGTCAGTAATACAGCGACATGTAGTGGTACATTCCATAGATAATATATCAGGAACTCCCAGTTTATTCAAGTCAGTAATACAGCGACATGTAGTGGTACAATCCATAGATAATATATCAGGAACTCCCAGTTTAATCAAGTCAGTAATACAGAGACATGTAGTGGTACAATCCATAGATAATATATCAGGAACTCCCAGTTTAATCAAGTCAGTTATACATCGACATATAGCGATACAATCCATAGATAATATATCAGAAACTCCCTGTTTAATCTAGTCAGTACACTTCATCTTTAGATGTTTTTACATTTAGCATACACAAAAATATTTGCTTTAAAGTTGCATTATCTTTAAAATGACCGAGAAACACATATATTTAAATGACAATGATCTACAGTATTTTAATGGTAAAATCAATATTCGTGATATCGAAACAAGATACATGTTGTTAGATTGATACGATGTGTATCTGAATGCCATTATACTCTATTGTATTATTTTGTATAATGTAGCGATAATATAATTCATGTGACAAGCTTCTTTGAATTTAGAGGGGATATTGTGTTATGTAAGTTGTAGAAATATAAAGTAAAACAATAAGATAATTTTCAGAATACATTTGCAATGTTTACTGGGACTTCTAAAGGATAAATCGTAGATAGGATGACTCAGTTAGTATGTACTGAACACGTTCATCTAAGAGGAAACTATATCGGAAGTCATTACCCTAACAGATGATAAAAATATAACACGTGAAGATGAACTGCCAGTAGCAACTTCCTGAACTGTCGTTTTGTTAAAAATCAAACAAAATTGCAAATTATTATTAGTAAGTTAAAACCATTTAACACATACCTTGATAATTTTGAGCTATAAACACATCAATTATCAAACAATATATCGCTATGTGCTGAAATATATGCATTGATAATGTTGAGCTATAAACATATCAATTATCAAACATTATATCGCTATGTGCTGAAATATATGCCTTGATAATGTTCAGCTATAAACAAATCAATTATCAAACAATTTATCGCTATGTGCTGAAATATATGCCTTGATAATGTTCAGCTATTAACATATCAATTATCAAACATTATATCGCTATGTGCTGAAATATATGCCTTGATAATGTTCAGCTATAAACACATCAATTATCAAACAATTTATCGCTATGTGCTGAAATATATGCCTTGATAATGTTCAGCTATTAACATATCAATTATCAAACATTATATCGCTATGTGCTGAAATACATGCCTTGATAATATTCAGCTATTAACGCATCAATTATCAAGCATTATGTCGCTATGTGCTGAAATAAATGCCTTGATAATGTTCAGCTATTAACGCATCAATTATCAAACATTATATCGCTATGTGCTGAAATAAATGCCTTGATAATGTTCAGCTATTAACGCATCAATTATCAAGCATTATGTCGCTATGCGCTGAAATACATGCTATATTTGGCATTTGAAACAACAACAAAGAATTTTATAGTGTTAATAATGAAACAGAATGGATACTTATCTTCACGACCAATAAATAACTTATTAAATACTTTGACTTTTTAAAGCTATGAGTTAAATAAATAAAAATAAAGAACTTTTTAAATCCCTTAAATTGCTCATTGCGTTTACTGTTTATGCAATAAAACTGCGTTCATTTAGATATCGCATAATAACACCATATTTACAAAGGCTAAACAACAATTATGTAATAAAAATTCAAT
Organism: Panopea generosa; assembly: GCA_029582155.1. Classification (NCBI taxonomy): domain Eukaryota; kingdom Metazoa; phylum Mollusca; class Bivalvia; order Adapedonta; family Hiatellidae; genus Panopea; species Panopea generosa. Next base: position 8,350,634 of record CM055908.1, read on the forward strand.
ACACTATTTTAAAAGTACGTCATCTTATTTCAGATTGAATCTAACAGTTTTGGGATGTTTTATAGTACCACAGCATATGTATGTGTTACATTAATTATACAATAAATTGAATACAATAATAAATGTGTTATATGTTTCTGTTTTGGAAGAGTATAACTATGAATTTGTGATGAGTGTATTTGTTTTATATATGCATGCAGATCTACAGACATATGCTGTAGATTTGGCTTTCCATAGATGTGCTTTAACAATATATACTTAATGTAAATTACCACTACTATGTTTTATATCAATTGTCTTAACATCCATAAAGATAACTAGATCCAGAAATGAATTGCTTGGCTAAGTCATTTATCGACTGTGCAATTTGTCCTTTCCGTCGTCAACATTTTTCAGCAAATGCTTGAAACGCAAGAAACGTCCTAAACACGGGACGACGTGGCGTTATGACGTGGCGTTATGACGTGCCAGTACCGACGCCATATACATTTCTAAAACATACTAAAATTAACGGATCATTTAAATAATTGGCGAGCACTCAAATATCATAATAAATATAACGTTCTGCACAACTACATTTATATCACAGAATTGGCCGACGGTTCTTACAGCGTGTGTAATCCATTGATACATAAATATAGTTTTTCAAAAGTAAATTTTAGGAAATCATAACATGAAAATGTCCTTGAGAGCAGGATTTTCAATAAAACTAACAAAAAATCGCATGCTTAATAGTTTATGAAAAAAATTGTAAACAAATGCTTTTGTCATGTAAAGTATATTACATTGTATAGCACGCTTGTAAATCATAACATTACAATCATAGGCGAAAGGGTCTGGCAAATAAAGTAACTATTGACCCAAAATTATATATTAAAAGAGGTGCAATAGTTTGTGTAACTTGCGTTTGAAATAACCGAGAATGGCATCTCAATAATACGTCTGGTACCAATGTATTATTATCTACTGAAATGGTATATCATGTTCGAGACAATAGTTTAACTTATTTGTCAATTGTGTTGTTTATTGGCAATAAAAACACATGTTCGATCGTATAGTAAAGAATTATGCTTCAAACAAATTGGATAACATAACAAACGGCTTGGAATGATGATAAATGTAGCGGTTGATGGGGTTGTATCAAATAATGTCCTTGTCAAACCATTACAGAAACTGTTATGTAATATATTGCTATATGTAGTGGGCTGAATAAGATGACTACGATGAAAACAATAAGAAACTATCTCGGGTGTTTCGTAGAAATATTATTTATTAGATAAACAGTCTGTAACATTCCTCATGACTTGTGTTTAACATTCAAATTAAAGTAGTATGCACAATTTTTGATAAACCTATTGAAATCAATAATTGGTTATCATTTTGTTATCTTATTGAACAATTCAAACATAATAAGAAAATAATTTTAGTACTTTTAGAGTAGGTTTATGTTTTGACTGAACGCTATCATAAAATACCACATATAAAAATTTATTTGACTACTTAAACTACATATTTTCGCTTATTTATTATTTCATGACCGTTAAATTAATATAAACCTTTATTTAAGTGTTTCTTTAGCTACATAAACAAGTATTGCTCTAAATGTCTGCAAATTAAAGCGAAGGTGTTTGTGCAAAAATCGTTCATTAAATTTATATCGGATTTCAGCACGGTTAACTAAATAATTGTTACTTTTTTATTGATGTGGAATTCGTAGTTGTAATAGTTACGTGCACGTTTATCAATTCTATATATTATACACTCCATATTTAATATCGTAAGATGCTCGGCTTATTTTGATCATTTACAATTTTACATTAAATATAAATCTATATATTATTAATTTAATTTATATTACAAATTTAATCTTTATTGCAACATAGATTCCCAAAAGTCACTTGTATTCGATAATAGCTATTTTTGTACACAAGTTATACAGAGATCAATTAATTGTTTTCAATAGTACTTATTGTTATCATTATGAGAGTCGAAATAATGATAAAATAACAGTAGAAATAATATAGCTTTTCCTGTAACTACTGTCTTCATGCCGTGCTAAAAATACATACATCATTTTATCTAAATTAGAATGTTAAACTAACACTAAATGTCTTATTACCAATAATAATATTTAATAAATTAAATTCATGATAAACAATCATAATGTGTAGTATTGTTGTTGTCGATTAAATCGCGTCCCGCTCTAAATTCAACAACACCAACTATCTTTAATCCGATAACTTCCGAGCGAGCTGGCTAGAATGAATACACAGAGACCTGCGCAAACTATCAAGAACGAGGCTATCGGCAAGACCGTTGTGTCTATCATCAAGTTATTTCCTTTATCGGCACGACGGAAACGTTTAATTTAAATAACACATGAGTAAGAAGAAATACCGAATTGAGGGAATTAAGATTAGATAAATACATGTAAGGAGTAGGCAAAAGGAATACAGACAAGAAGTGACAATACATGCAACTATAAAATCAAAGATAATATAGTGTTATACAACATGCAGCAGACAAGACACCACAAGACAACCCCTCTTACAATACCAGGGAAGCTGTCATATGAAGACATCAGAATAACACGGCGAATTGTCCAAGGCTTAACAGGGTTTTAGTCATACATCGCTGGCATGCGGTTTATTAAGAGCAATAACTATTTGGTAAACTGTACGGCTGCAATAAGGTTATTATTAGAAACAGGTTATGGAAATACAACAACATTGCCTTTAAAACATATGCAAGTTTTTGTTCAAAACATACTTTATTTATTAAAGCAAAATAACTTAATCACAATCATCATGTGAATAGTAAACTTTTTAAAACATATATTTTTATTTCCGTTTTGTGGGCAGAAATTTGTAGTACTTGGATTCCGGAATTATTTCAAAAAAGTTATTCAGATGCCTGGGAATAATCCATTTAATGAGTGTCGAGTTTTATGTCCCCCTCAAACATGTCCAAAATACTAAAGGACCAACTTGTTAACATCTAGATGGAAACCCGAGCCAGGTTCGAGAGAAGAAGAGAGTAGAGGTAGGAAACACTGCATAAAGAGAAAGGAAACAGGACAAAATAAGCAACCAAAATCCCTGTCCCTTTCTTTCTCTCTTCCTTTCTATCTTTTATTCATTTTTATCACATATCAACTATTGTTTAATATGTAATGCAACCACTACGTAAGTTTTATAATACTTACGTGTAATACAACCTTGAACAACTTTGAATCGATGCTGATTCACCCGACCTTTGTATTACTTTGCGAATTTATACAACTGCAGAACTTTATTTAACTCGTGCAAGAAGTATTAACAAGTGTGCCTTATTTAACAAATGTATAGTCGAATCGATAAATGTGTTTTTTAGTTAGAATTATTTTTAGGCCAGACTTAAATCTCGTTATGGCTATTCGATCTATGAAGGAAGGGGGTCCGCATATTATATGACCTTTTGTAATTTACTAACTTGAAATTTTATCAATACTTGGCAAATGTGATTAATAGAATCTGACACTTGCTGTCAATTCATACAGAATTTTATTAAACTCGTCCAGGAAAATTGCTTTTTTCTGAACTTGTTTAATAAAATTCGGTATGGCATGACGAGTGAAAGATCATATCCATCTCAACCTAATCTTTAAAATGCTGGAAAATGCCTGATATATACGTATGCCATTTGACTATCTGCCATGACTTACTTCCCTTGTCGAGCACCTGTTCTGCCAATATGAAACAATATCGGCATTGCCGTCGTGCTAATAAGTTCAAAAATGGACACGACCGCCGTGCGCATAAAGACAATAATTGGCACGACTGTTGTGCGGATAAAGAAAACATATTGGCTCTTTTACATGTCACGTGACAATAACAAATCTTCGGATTTACGGTTATCAGAAAAGTGCGTTGCCAAACTATCCGTAATTGGTTTCACTAAAGTTAATCACGAATAAAATTATTTTTAGACGACCTTTTTAAACATTTATAACTTGAAAGTAACACGTGATGTTGTAGAAAATCGCACCGATGTCTTCAAGTTACATAGAATTATTTCAGACTATGTACAGTTGGATCATTTCGTTGACATAAAATATAAAGGCGAGGCCTCTTTAAACGGTTTGTAGAAATATTGTTTGCATGGCAGGAACGAATTTGCTTATAAAAATCCGAAACAGAAAAGTGCTGTGATACCAGTAAGATTTTCTTAAAAGACAGTCTTCAACGGCTCTGAAATAAAAATTAACTTTTTGTACTGCTGTATATGCTATGGTAGCTTTTGGTCTAGTCAGCTGACGCAATTGTTACTATTTTTAAAGAAACATTCAAAAACTATTTTAAACCGTCCCACTGTCACTGAATAGGGCCCACTATGCTGATAAACACTAACTGAGAGTCAAAGTGTCGCTAAATTTTAAACTGTTTTAATACAGAAAGTGTTTGTTTAACCAAAATTGGCTATAACAAGTACAATGATGCAAGATATAGGCACCAATTGCTTCAGATGAACTGCATATGTTTTTAATAAAATGTTACACTTTTTTAGAAACGTGTAGTTGACTATTTTCCAAAAGTATTTCCATAGTGATATAACTTAAATAAATTGAGTAAATTAATGTTTTGCCTCTGTATTATCGTTTGCGTTCACATGTGTCTATTTTTTGTGTTTTGCTTTAATTAATAAAATAACGTGATTTTAACATGCCCCAATATGAGAATGTTTTTTTTATATTGAATTTGGCAAACTTTAATTTATGCTGACGTTAGTTTTCTAAGAATCATAATATTATGTTCCCATTAACGAAATAAAGATTCTACTATGTTGTTGAAATGCACTGTAAAGGAAAAATAAATCATGTCTTTCTGAATTTGGATTTAAATACTTCCTACACTCAGAAGTAGTCTCATTTTAAATGAACACATAATTTGTATGGCGTGTATTTAATGTTTCCGAGAATGGCAATTTAATTATACGTCTGGATAAACTGTTTCAGTTTACTCAACAACCTACTGGAATCATTTTTCTTATCAAGACAAATATATACATTATCCTTTAGATATCCTATTACATTTTTCATTTAACTAGAACAAAATACGTTTCCCTCGTTTAAAGTGTATTATATATATTCGGAATGAATTGCTATTGCTATGAATTGGATAAAACAATAACGTAACAACCAACTTTAAAATTGAACATTTCCCCAAAGGGGAATCGGCTGTTATGTACAACGATATTGTAGCTAGGAAGAAACAGTTGCGACCAATTACATATAAATATCTCCATCTTACCATACGTTCTTAGCGGAAACTATCTTTAGTTTTTCAGAGAAACGATAAAGGAAAAAAACAATTACAATACTGAAAATACACAGACAAACGAAGGGATAAATGACCACACGCAACAACACAATGTATACATGTGTTATCTGAAGTTTCATTTGAAAGAATAATACAAAAAGCAAACAATATCGAATAGGAGACCTTGCATTTAAAGGTCTAACAACCAAAACAAACGCACAAATAACACAATATGTACAGTGGATATATACAGGAAAACTGGTGACAAGGTCACCTCACTAGAACGGTTAGTAGCAAAACTGCCATAAGAGAGATTATATCTAGATTTAGCAGCATCATCATCAATCCCAACTCTTCCCCTTTCCGTCGCCTTTTTTGACATGAGTGTAAGTTAAAAAAAAAACCGGGCACACAAATTACCTTATTACACATGCGGTAATCGATTGCTGCTTTTCGTGCTTAACTAAACCAATGACTAATGTTTGATATATTTGCAATATATATAATCATTTATTATACGAAGATGTGAAGAATAATCCATGTGTCCCTAACCGTTTTTATACTCCAACAACATGTCCATTTAAAGTAGTACAACATGCGCTTATGATGTTGATGACATGGTACTCACTTTATGTAAAACACATCATTTTAGATAAACATATAAACATAATAGATAAAAGGCCTTGATCAATGTACCTTAGAAGAAATAGTCATCAATTATATATTTGTGTTAAAGACAAAATCAAAGTAAGTTTCTCATGTGTTGCATGGTGTTTGGTTTTATTTGATTTTGTTTGGTTTTATAGTTTTTGTGTTTAATTAAATTAAATTAAATTAAATAAAAATATCGATAAAATAATTTTATACAGCTGAGAATGCGCAAAAAATGGAATTAGCATTCTCTGTTTTATACGTATGTTAATTAGGCGTTATGAAATTACAAGAGCACCGACTTAAGACAGTATCACATTTTCGAGCAATACCAGTTTCCAATAATACTCACAGGATAGTTTATATTATCAGAGCTTAAACAATCCCTTGGATGCACTTCAAACAATAGTAAAGTAGACTTTTTTTTCTATTGAAGGTGCGAATCAAAAATCATTGCGCACTAGAGATAACATAAAAAAGAAACAAAGTAATGTAGCACATTTAGAAGCATTGAGGAATCCAAACCTGCCGATGTTTTCAGCATTATTCGAGTATATGAGTTATTAAAAATAGTGTTGAGACAATCGTTATTGTGTAATAGAATACATAAAATGATTCCCATGTCGGGACATTATAGAAACTATTATGTAACTTAATGTTATAGTTTGCTAAATTACAGTGACTACGTTGTAAAATGAAAAACAGACAAGAATTGGAAACGTAATGAGAGAACAAAACTTAATGGATAAACAGAACGGAACAAAACAATTATAAAAACAAAATAAAATGCATTAATGCAAAGCTGTAGAAACAAATTGGTATTATTTTTATATCTACTGGAACATTGTAGTCATATTGAGGGATTTGTTTACTTGTTTTATATATAAATTATGTTTTGGCAAATTGATTGTATCAGAAAAATTAAAGTTGTTTGTTTAACAGTCAGCACTAGATGTTCTCTTTTTATTGTCATATCGTGAAATTGAGGTTAATTAAACAACGTTTATTAAATGTTTCCGTCTAACGAGAAAGCTGTACAAAGATCTATAGCTTCAAATGTCTGCGATAATGAACTTGTTCCCTGTTTGCTACTACTATTACTACTTCTACAACAACAACAACAACAACAACAAAAACAACAACTAAAATAACTAATTCTTGTAATACTACTGCTACTTCTACTACTACTTCTACTGCTACTGCTTCTGTTACTGCTATTACTGCTACTGCTACTGCTACTACTACTACTACTACTACTAGTACTTCTACTACTACTGCTACTTCTACTACTTCTACTAATACTAAAACTACTACTTCTACTGCTACTGCTACTGCTACTACTGCTTCTGCTACTGATAAAACTACTACTACATATACTACTGCTGCTGCTACAACTTCTGCTACTACTACTGATACTACTACTACTACTACAACTACTACTGCTACTACTACTGTTACTTCTACTACTACTACTACAACTACCTCTACTGCTACTACTGCTTATGCTACTGCTACTACTACTACTACATCTTCTTCTTCTGCTGCTGCTGCTGCTGCTACAACTTCTGCTACTACAACTGCTACTACTACCACTACTACTACTACTACTACTACTACTACTACTACTACTACAACTACTACTACTACTACTACTACTACTACCACTACCACTACCAATACACTGCAACTGCCACTGCCACTGCCACTACCACTACCACTACCACAACTACAACTACAACAACTACTTTTACTACTACTACTACTTAAGCGTGCCTAAAACCATATCATTTTTAATTGTTTAATATTGCTCGTTGGGGATTGTATTTGTTTATATCCATTTACATCCACAGCCTGTTTAAATTATAATATAACTGTTAAAATCACGTCTGGGCTGCGTTCAGTTACATTAAATGTTTGCTAACGTTAGCCAACATACTTTCCTAAACACTGGCTCAACCTCAAATTAATACACAGTACGCAAACATTTGAGGAAACAAGGTATAAACGAGTTTACTGTTAATCGGTGCTGAACGCAGCCTGTGTGTTTCGATAACAAGTCAGTCCAGGACATTTATCTGGTTTAATAAACAAAAACATTATTTTCGAGTAGTACAAATGAAGTTGACGTCTGGAACAATGCACACACGATATACATCAATCATATGAAACACATTTGTTTCGTTATGAGATAAAACATGTGTGAATACATTTGTCGCGTGCGCGATGCAGTCCTGGCATAAGACGTATGCTTTTACGTCGTCTTCTGGATATAGATATACATTATAACAGATTAATAAGTGCGTTTATAATTAATTTTTGTCATAAACTGCAAATGATAAACAAACTGCTTTCAGAACCTTATTAATGTATTGTCAACATATTGCTTAATACTGTATTTGATCAAAGTAAATCTTTACTATGGGTAAAAGTCTCATTAAAACCATTTCATCTACTTAGTGATGGTAACAAGTGTAAATTGGTTGGGTATTTGTTATGAATGAAATGCTAAAAAATGGTCATGTTATAGGTTATTGGTGTTAACCAACCATTGATTTTTGTTCTTTATTCTATAGTAAATAATAAATAGTTTGAAGGCTTGTCATTCATAGAGAGGCCCAAATGAAAGAAGTGACACTTACATTTTCCTATTTGTCAACCTCTTCACTATCAAAGTATGATGAGAAAAGTAGGGGTTATGTGTCATATAAAAGATTTTTTTCTACCTAGTGTGTACACTGTTGACAAAGTGGAACAGACTTCCGAAATCATGTATTCATACCCCAATTTCCAAGCTTTATTTTTTTTCTAAAATCCTAATTCAAACATGACATTGCTGTCAAAATGTTCACAATACACCAATAATGACATTCAAACAAAAAAGAATGAGCATTAAAATAAGGAAAATTCATTTTTAAAGAAGATTAAACGACGATTATTTATAATTGCCATTATGCGACTACCCCACGTAAGCACTTCCTTTTTCTAATGGTGTAATATGCCTATAACATCATTAGAGCATTTTTATGAGTTTTGCTTACGTGTGTGCAGTTTGATAATGCGTAGTGATACACTGCAGCAAATGGATAGACTTGTCAACAATGAAACGGTGTCATCAAACCATAGAAATTGTGATAAGCAATCTGGTCAACATCATGTTTTTGCCGGCATATCTGGATCAACAGAGGAATTTGTATGGACTCAAGACACTTTTAAAACCATTGGTAATGTGTCATGTGTTCCAGAAGTGCATTTCTCTATGTGTAGAGCAGTGCCAAATTAATTGTTGTGTGAGACTTTAAGATAGCTCTTGCCGGTCACAACCTGTACTATTATATTGCATAATATTTACTAAATTCTGTTTGACATGAATTTATCCTTTGATATTACTTTTAATATAACTCGAATATAATGATCGAGTAATTTTGTTATAAAATATGTATTTGATTCTGGTAATGCTCTTTGCTAAAAAGGAAATCACATTTAATATATTTAAATTGATTTGAATAAATCGTTTTGCTATGCACTAATATCACAGAGGGAAAATACAATATTTTACAGCATACTTCAAAATTGAATAATTCCTCAAGGGTGATGTGTTATGATGATGTGATATATTTTCTGATCTAAAGCAAATAATGAAAAACAATAATATATGATCAGAATATATTTTCATTTCTGTTCTCGGACTTCTGAAGATTATATTGTAAATATTGTACAGTGTGTAATAGTGGCAAATAAACAAACTGAGCCGCTCTGAGAATCGATACATAAAATATAAGAGCTACAATATACTTCAATAATTGTCGTCGTTTTGTTCAAGTTAAGACTGCATTAACATTATTTTTCAGCAATTTAATAATCATTCGCACCACTGTTATACTAATCATACTCAGATATACTCTGACTTATCCATTATAAATTACAATACCATTTGTTAATTTGTTATTTCCTGTGACATTTTAAAGAATATAACAAATAGGAAATATATTAGTAACAAATGTGATATATTAGTAGCAGACGTGATATTTTAGTATTACACCTGATATCTTATTATCAGACGTGATGATTTAGTAATGGAGGCGATATATTGGTAACAAATGTGGTGTATTAGTAATAGACGTGATATATCAGTAGCAAACGTGGTATATTAGTAATAGACGTGCTATTTCAGTAGCAGACGTGGTATATTAGTAATAGACGTGCTATTTCAGTAGCAGACGTGATGTATTAGTAATATACGTGATATATCAGTAGCAGACGTGATATATTAGTAATAGACGTGATATATCAGTAGCATACGTGATGTATTAGTAATATACGTGATATATCAATAGCAACGTGGTATATTAGTAATAGACGTGCTATATCAGTAGCAGACGTGATGTATTAGTAAGCAGACGTGCTAATTTATTAGCAGACGTGATATATTAGTAGACTTGTCATTTTCAATTATATAAGGAGGAATATACCCTTTTAATTATTTGCGAAATCAATAGTGTACTTGATAAATAATGAAACTATGTAGAGAAGTAAAAAAATACACGATTTTGCTGCTATAATTTTGTCAGTCAAAAAGGCTGATCATGGCCATGTTAGGAAGTCACATATAATTAAATGTTATATTTACCGCTGAAACAATTACATATTGAAATTAACATTGGTAACTACTTCTTGTTTCATAATAAATGAATTATACCACTGATTTCGAAAATAATTTAGAAGGTATATTCCACTTTGAATAGTCTTAGTTATTACCAATGACTCATTTCTATAATGCAAACTAGCATTATTCTCTTATCTTATATCAGGCCCATGTTTTAAACATGTTGAAAATTACCTTTACGGGGAAACATTAACAATTATAACTCTAATCATGTTAGGTTTATTGGTATCTGTTCAAACCGTTGTTCTCGTTGACATTTTAATATTTAAAAATGTTGTGTTTTTTTTACATTAAACTTATCAAATAAAATAATAATTTATTAATATATTTTTTTGATTGTTTTCAAAATTTCAAAATTTCAAAGTTTACAGAACAGTTGACATTTAACCTAAATTGATTTAAGCGGAACAGTTTTTTAGAAAAATAAAATCATCGTTGAGGGTTTTGTTCTTAATCAATAATTCTATAATCTATATTTCTTTATACTTTAAAACTTACACTAACGACAACAAAAGTCAACCAGTGGAGAAACGTGGGTGTCTTATTTGCTGTTCTTAACAAAAACATATCACTAACATCTTGAATGACATATATATTCGAGAAACCTGGGAATTGACAATTAAGTTTATTTGTTTTATGTACATAATAATATAAATACAATAAATAAAAATACATTCTACATAATAAACGTTGTGACTTCAATAATATTTTATAAAATGATGCCGTTTGAAGAACAGATTGCAACCAAATGAATGAAATAATATAAAGTTATCTTACAATGTTTTGTACAATATGGGAACATACTGTACGAGTATGTATTGTGGTGAAAACCGTATTGGACGAGAATCCGTAGGCGTGAATATGTATTTTTATCAGCGGTATAGCCGTAGACATTTATCAAAATAGTAAAGAAAAAAATCAAGATCCTTTTAAATAAATAAACCGTGTTTTCAAAGAGGCAGACGGATAGCGGGGATATTCGGATTTATTCAACGTAATCGTCATGCGGAACATTTTGTCGGTTTGTTTGGTTTTATCGTTGAAATTTCTATTAAATGTATTTCCTTTTTTTAAGTCGCCATCTTCAATTTTGAACTGTACAATATAAAAGTTATTGGATCCAATAAACTTCTACATATTGCATAAACGATATTCCAGTCTTTAGCGGTATTTTATCCCCGAGCAACAATGATTGTATTCCAGTTTTCAAAGTAATCAAAACTATGAAAAATACTGAGTCAAAGTACGAGAAGAAACGTGATTACAATAGTAAAGAAGATTAATGAAAATTCATGTTGCAAACTTCAACAAAATTGTTTTCAAAACGTTACTGTGAGAAAGCTGCAATGACATTTACATAACTTGATGAATGGCTAACCGGTAAGAGGTGTTGTGCTATCAATTATAACAGATTATACAAACGCCCACCACAGTCAACCAGGGCTTAAACGTTATTAATTTACAGAAAAAAAAAGTTGAATGCCATATTTATTAAAAAAACAACAAGGTTTTTAATATCACAAAAGTGCAAGAGTTTTGCCGAGAACACAATAAAACATGTTTACTACACAATAATATCCTATTATAGGAGCCATTAGAAGTGCCATACGAAATCATTCCAAAAAAAGCAAATTAGATTTTTTGAACTTGTTAAAGAGTTATAAAATATTTTACTGTTTATAAAAGTAGTAGATAACGCTTTGAAATAACCAGGTTTGACCTAGATAAAATGCCACATTTTTGGGGCAAACCCAATACGAAGAAAATCGATAATCGCCGAAAGCGAACGATCGCGTACGGAAACGGCCGAGCGAGTGTCGGCTTTTATTTTTCTACTTCGTTAGATGGGATTGAAGCTAAAAAAAGTAAAAGCTGGAAGCATTGTGTATATAACTTAACATAAAAAAGCAGTCGCTTTTAAAAATGTTCTTATGCAAATTGTTTTATTACATTTTACAAAATAGTACTCTCATCTCACTTTCGTTAATTAAAGATTTCCCGAGTATCAATAATGAGATTTTCTGTCTACTCGTTGTAGTAACATATTACGTTTGATCAGAAACATTTAAACAATTAAGTACTGCTTTTATTTATCTACGACAAAGGGCGTGGGGGGGGGGGGTGTAGGTTAATGTAGTAGGATTGAAAATCGGACCTATTTTCGGACACATTTCTGCGAAAAAGGGACACAATTTTGCGGAATCCAATACGAAGAAAATCGATAATCGCCGAAGGCGAACGAATGCATACGGAAACGGTCGAGCGAGTATCGGCTTTTATTTCTACTTCGGTAATTACTTTACTTTTCTTTCATTTGATCAGTCATTAGGTTGTTAGCGCGTATTTGAATAAAGAAAGAGCAACAGTTGCGAAGTTGTTTATTTTTATAAATATTTTCTTAACATAGCACAAAAACGAACGAACGAGTGCACGAGCTCCGTTTTTGGTAAAATGCTAAAAATTTCAGAGAACGTTGAATTAGAGGATAACAAAACTGTGTAAATGATTTTAAAATGCTATTTAATGATTGCCTTAATTGAATGAAGCTTAATTACAGTTAAACTCTTTTAACGGCGTAATAACAATAAATAGACGAAGTTGGGAATATATGAAGAAATTAACTTGAAGAGTTATCATCGAACTAAATTTTGTGGCTAAACTTATAGCCTACATAAATAATGGGTATACATATACCAATTTGTATATACTGAAAGTATCGTATAGATCAGTTTGCTTAAGGCAAACATGTGTATAAGACAACAGATGGGGGTATTTGATAAAGAAATATAAACGCACTGAGGATATTTCGACCAGTACGTTATAGGTAATCTGTCAACATTGAGGATTTAGTTTTAACTCCTCATTTAAATGAGTTAACTTTATACTTCTAATACATAGACTTTAGAAACAAGGAGCCAACAAAAAGTGGTTGAAGATTTACACAACGTAACACATTATTTTAAACTTATTTGATAACATTAAATAGCGTTACTAACGCGAAATGTATGCAACCAACCAAATAAAATGTGATATGCACATTCTATGCCCATATAAAACGTTAGCGGTAACTCGGAGTATACATGTACTAGTATGTAACACTCATGTCTTTTAAATTTAACTCTTGCGTGCCTCCTCAGACCTCACCGAGGATTTAGTTTAACTCCTTATTTAACTTAGTTAACACCTCCCTGGTCATGCCATTACTTTATGTATATATAAAGAATTAATTAAAAGTGAACAAATCATTCAGTAGTTTGCTGTCGCCGAGGATGTTTGCCTGTGATCTTTGTAAAAAGGAGTATAAACGTAAAGATAATATGCCCTTGCACAAGAAAATAATACACGGAGACGATAGTTCCGAGGAAGAGCTGGAAAAAGAAGAACTTACCAACAAATCTAATACCGACGACTCAGATATAGAATCTGACTCGGATGAACAGTAAGAAACAATAGACCCTTGGTACGACATGGTTGATTATACATTTAAATCGCTTCAGCCCGAATTCGTCAAAATAGCATTAGATTTTGTGAACGACGATGAACTGAATGAAAAGCAAGCAAGAAAAAAGGCATTCAACGAACTATTGCCGAAATACAGAAAGCTTCTTATCGATAAATATTTATTCAGGGCTTTATGGTTCGATTCGATAAGAAAAGATACCATTCATACTGCTATCAAGCGGACAGCCAGACAACTGAAAGAAGAAGACGATTTCGAGAGTGAAGAGTCCTGGAAGTACGCAACTAAGAAACGGAAATATCTCTTTGACAAAGTGCTTAAGGAGTATAATCCGCCTGACATTACCACCAATCGCTAAATTCGGATATAAACATTTGTAATGATGATATTTTTTCTGTAGGAAAACATAATATTTTTATGTTATGTTATTTGTAATTAGTAGTTATAGCATGAGTTGTCTGAGATTATTTGCATATACATATAAAACGTTCAGTTACATCCAACAGATTTGATAATAATTTAATAAAAAAAAAATAAAAAAAAAATAGCAATAATGTGTATTGTATAATAGTTCATTCATAAGGTAAATTTGTTATCAGCTTTCAAAACACGATACTGTTCAATTAATATGTGTTATATTCAAATAAAGAGTAAAAAACTTCAGCACATGTTAGTTGAAATGAAAATTCCTGTTGTTTATGCAGTGCTCTATTAATCCCCGGTCTCTCTCTCTCTCTCTCTCTCTCTCTCTCTCTCAATTGCTCAGTTGACTTTTCCTCTTTCTCTTTTAATACTTTTATAGTAAGAAAATAAGTATACAGTATATTAAAGTAATATGCACATCATACATTACAATACTATACATTACTTATAAACACATCTTAAACTTCCGTGGACCAGAGTAGCGCTTCAATTAAAGGAATATAACATCAAGTTTGAATGAAATGATAGTTAGCTTTGTGTAACAATATTATAGTGTTGTCATCACACGATGGGTTCATATCGTTATTAAACAAGCAGTATAATTTAAAAAAAATAAAATAAATAAAAACGAGTTAGTTGAGAAGCGTATGTTATTTACATTTAGAGGAATCGATAATGGTATTACAACCAGTTATTGTAGAATGAATTTATCCAACTATAACTGTTTCACTCCTTCCTCCCTATCTCAGTTGTCTATTTGTCTGTTGATCTGTCCTGCCAGTACTTAACTTGTACATGTATTGGTCTCTACAAATGAAACTTTCATACAAAAATAATGTTACCCCGACACCATGGGTATACATGACACCTTTAAACAGTTATAAGAACACAACTTCAAGTTTTAGAATTACAAACGCATGAATAATATGAAGTTGATATAAATTACTTGCTTAAAGTTGCATGCAATATTATAGTGTTGCAATCGCATGGTGGAATCAAATCGTTATAATACTTATCGGTATTATGTTAAATAAGTTTAGCCAAAAAATTTAGTTCGACGATTACTCTTCAAATTAATTTCGTCATATATTCGCAACTTCGTCTATTTATTATTGTTACGCCGTTAAAATAGTTTAACTGTAATTAAGCTTCATTCAATTAAGGCAATCATTTAATATCATTTTTTTTCTTTATTCAAAAACGCGCTAACAACCTAATGACTGATCAAATGAAAGAAAAGTAAAGTAATTACCGAAGTAGAAATAAAAGCCGATACTCGCTCGGCCGTTTCCGTACGCATTCGTTCGCCTTCGGCGATTATCGATTTTCTTCGTATTGGATTCCGCAAAATTGTGTCCATTTTCCGCAGAATGTGTCCGAAAATAGGTCCGATTTTCAATCCTACTACATTAACTTACCCCCCCCCCCCCCCCCCCCCCCCTTGTCGTAGATAAATAAAAACAGTACTTAATTGTTTAAATGTTTCTGATCAAACGTAATACGTTACTACAACGAGTAGACAGACGATCTCATTATTGATACTCGGGAAATCTTTAATTAACGAAATTGAGATGAGAGTACTATTTTGTAAAATGTAATAAAACAATTTGCATAAGAACATTTTTAAAAGCGACTGCTTTTTAATGTTAAGTTATATACACAATGCTTCCAGCTTTTACTTTTTTAGCTTCAATCCCATCTAACGAAGTAGAAAAATAAAAGCCGACACTCGCTCGGCCGTTTCCGTACGCGATCGTTCGCCTTCGGCGATTATCGATTTTCTTCGTATTGGGTTTGGCCCAAAAATGTGGCATTTTATCTAGGTCAAACCTGGTTATTTTAAAGCGTTATCTACTACTTATAAATATGTATGGATTTCCGAGCTTCTTGTGATATAACAAATATTTCGCACGGAATATGACGTTATGCAAATAGATAATAATACTTCTTTATATATTGTAGAAAAATCAAATTATAACTTTAATGTGTCCTAGATAGCATCCCAAGCAAATAATTAATTGCTGTTACTGTTTCGGAAATAATAGTAAAACATCCCAAGCGTTATGTCTTGTCAAAGTAATAACCATGTATTGAATTGTTGGATACCCTTGGGAAATCAACATGGCAACAAACAGTCTTACAGATATCTCGAGAAATACACGTAGAGACAGGTAAAAATTAAGCACAAATGTCATGTTATTTGGCATGTTAAAAAAGCAAACACCCATCTTCGAAAGCACAATGTGACAATGTATAAATCAAGTTCGTTTATTCTATTTGTTTCCTAGAAACTGACAAAACTAATAGTCCAGTATGTATGGTAAAACGATTGGACATTTGAATGACACACCTATTCAAATACAGTTAACAGTTCAAATATTAAGCCAAAGTTACAAAGAAATAAATACAAATACGTTTATTGATTCGGAAAAATAAGACATAGTCTGTACAACAGAAAAAATGTCATGGAAAGGACATAACTATCACAACATTGCAGTCATATAGTCATATCTGGGGCTTAGTGCAAAACTAATTTATCTACCGTATTAATATTATTGTGTAAGACATGTAATGTAAAACATATAAATATGATAAAGTCACAACAAACATCCAGAAGAAACTGAGGTCACCATCTCGGAACATTATAACTGATACATATGCTTAAGTAATCATTTAATAATGAAAACAATATACTATATTTATATTCGGCTAACATTAAATGAAGCACAACTTACGCGTCCAAAAAAGTCTTAGAAAGTATTGTATTCTATTTCTGGGCCATATCGAATTAACTCCATGATCTCAAAATAGCGAAATAAACAAATATGTCAAATTTAATATTTAATTGCGTTTAAAATAAAAAAAAAATAATAACCAATACGAATTGAAAGTGTAAACCATCACTGATACTGATCAGACATAAAAGCATCCATTCAAAGTTTACTATCGATCAATATTTATGTAACCTATCATGTGGCGGCCGTTGAAACTCGCCCAGTTCTTTCACAAAGCCGTATTAGTTGTTCTTGTTCTTTGAGATCAAAGTGTTAATTAGTAGTTTATTTGGACATTGAGTTCTGCTTAAGTCGATGCCAGTGGATGTAACGTGTGTTGCATATTTCATTGTCTATCATGAACAGAATGCGATGCTCCCAAAAGATCCTTTCATCTTATTGATATGTAATATAAATGCCAATCACATGCACGATCATTTACACAGTTTCAATGTTCATAGCCCATATTTTCTAATAAATGTTATTGTAGAATATTTACGTAGATCACGAAAGTGAAACAGGAAGGAATGTAATCAGAACCCAATCGACTGACTTCCATTAAGTTAGCTAGGTCTCTAGAGTATTGCATAAACACAGTAAATATTTGTTACAATCTTTAGAGTCTGGCTCCAGTTTAAGATAAATGTTTTAATTATCTTAACCAGGATATCCAGACGTGACTCGACATAATACAACGTCCCATCAACACGAAATGTGAATTCGTTTTGTTTACTCGATGAACATATTACATGAGTTTGCTAATTGCCAATGTATTCAATTTTAAATATTAATTCTGGAGAATGTTTACAGTGCAAATAATAAATTCCCGGAACAGAACATATTAATCAGACTAAACGATGCATGGTCAGTAGATTTCATAAGTAGTTTAAGGTATTCATTAAATACTAATTCGTTTAGTAAGCAAGTGATAGGTCAATTTGCATTTTTCGAAAACCTTTAATGTATCAATGTTATTTGCTTGTTAATTTTAATATGCACTTACTACTCTGTACTGAGTGTGTATAGTTATTTCAAATATAAAGACATATGAATTCCGTCATGACTGCCCGCGTTTTTGAAACGGTCCTAGTGTTCTTTCACTTTAGACCGATAGATAGCAGTGACATAGAGCACGCTGATTGGTCAGTTAATCTATCAGTAGTTGAATAACTTCACAGTTTGGTAAACGCATAAGAGTGTTGTAAGCCAGCCAGAAAAGTCTATATTTTAAGGTCATCAATACAGTATAAAAATGTGTTCCAGAACTTGTCCATCTGTGTGTGTGCCATATACTCGTACATAATAAGACACATGTAAACAATGCATACAGTATGTGGTGTAAGGGCAATGCATACATACCGAGTGAATGACAACAGAAGTTACTGTCGTCTTGGCAGGAATTGTCAGTTGCCTGATGCATCAAACCTCTTCAAACATTTGGATGGAAATACTGTATGAGATAGATCCAACTTTTAAACTCTTAGAACGAAACCAAGACATTTTACTCGTTGGAATAATAGCAACTATGGAGTATGAGTTTTTTTTTTTATTTTTCTAAACAGTTTCTTATAATAGAAATGTGAGAAATACTATGGTAATAGATGTTTCTTTTCGCACAAAAGAGTAAATTTTCATATTTCAATGCGAAGATTTCCCAGCGGAGTTTTCACAGCGGTTGTAAACACTTGTTGTTATGACCGATTAACTATTATACGCGTTACTTGTTTTTATTATTGCATTATCTATTCAATTTAACCACCCATATGAAGGGTAAGTAAAATAAACGCAGTTATAAAAGAGAGTATTCACCGAAAGAAGAACTACTGGTACTTCTACATTACAACCAGTTTATAATGTCATACATCCGATATTTTGTAAAATTCTACTTCATAACAATACACATGGACGGACTGCATTTATTTCCATTGTCGCAGTTTTTTAAGTTACAACGGGGAGAAGAGCGAGTGTGGGTACACACATTAGCCTAGTGAACGCTATTACAACGGGGAGAAGAGCGAGTGTGGGTACACACGTTAGCCTGGTGAACGCTGTAACAACGGGGGGGCGGGGGGGGGGGGGGGGGGGGAGAGCGAGTGTGGGCAAACACGTAAGCCTAGTGAACGCTGTTGCAACGAGGAAAAGAGCGAGTGTGGGTACACACGTTAGCTTAGTGAACGCTGTTACAACGGGGAGAAGAGCGAGTGTGGGTACGCACGTTAGCTTAGTGAACGATGTTACAACGGAGAGAATAGCGATATGGGTACGCACGTTAGCTTAGTGAACGCTGTTACAACGGGGAAAAGAGCGAGTGTGGGTTCGCACGTTAGCTTAGTGAACGCTGTTACAACGGAGAGAAGAGCGAGTGTGGGTACACACGTTAGCTTAGTTAACGCTGTTAAAACGGGGAGAAGAGTGAGTGTGGGTACACACGTTAGCTAAGTGAACGCTGTTACAACGGGGAAAAGAGCGAGTGTGGGTACACACGTTAGCTTAGTGAACGCTGTTACAACGGGGAGAAGAGTGAGTGTGGGTACACACGTTAGCCTGGTGAACGATGTTACACCGGGGGGAAGAGCGAGTGTTGGTACACACGTTAGCCTGGTGAACGCTGTTACAACGGGGAGACGAGCGAGTGTGGGTACACACGTTAGCCTGGTGAACGCTGTTACAACGGGGAGAAGACTGAGTGTGGGTACGCACGTTAGCCTGGTGAACGATGTTACACCGGGGGGAAGAGCGAGTGTGGGTACACACGTTAGCCTGGTGATCGATGTTACAACGGGGAGAAGAGCGAGTGTGGGTACACACGTTAGCCTGGTGAACGCTGTTACAACGGGGAGACGAGCAAGTGTGGGTACACACGTTAGCCTGGTGAACGCTGTTACAACGGGTTAGAAGAGCGAATGTGGGTACACACGTTAGCCTGGTGAACGCTGTTACAACGCGTAAAAGAGCGAGTGTTGGTACAAACGTTAGTCTGGTGAACGCTGTTACAACGGGTTAGAAGATCAAGTGTAGGTACACAAGTTAGCCTGGTTATCGCTGTTACAATGGGGATAAGAGCGAGTGTGGATACACACGTTAGGCTGGTTAACGATGTTACATCGGGGAGAAGAGCGAGTGTGGGTACACACGTTAGCATGGTGAACTCTGTTACAACTGGAAAAAAAAGCGAGTGTGGGTACACACGTTAGCCTGGTGAACGCTGTTACAACGGGGAGAAAAGCGAGTGTGGGTACGCACGTTAACATGGTGAACGCTGTTACAACGGGGAAAAGAGCGAGTGTGGGTACACACGTTAGCCTGGTGAAAGCTGTTACAACGGGGTGAAGAGCGAGTGTGGGTACACACGTTAGCGTGGTGATCGCTGTTACAACGGTCAGAAGACTGAGTGTGGGTACGCACGTTAGCCTGGTTATCGCTGTTACAACGGGGAGGAGAGCGAGTGTGGGTACAGACATTAGCCTGGTGAACGCTGTTACAACGGGCAGGAGAGCGAGTGTGGGTACACACGTTAGCCTGGTTATCGCTGTTACAACGGGGAGGAGAGCGAGTGTGGGTACACACGTTAGCCTGGTGAACGCTGTCACAACGGCGGAAAGAGCGAGTGTTGGTACACACGTTAGCCTGGTGAAAGCTGTTACGACGGTGAGAAGAGCGAGTGTGAGTACGCACGTTAGCCTGGTGAACGCTGTAACAACGGGGAGAAGAGCGAGTGTGGGTACGCACGTTAGCCTAGTGAACGCTGTTACAACGGTGAGAAGAGCAAGTGTTGGTACACACGTTAGTCTGGTGATCGCTGTTACAACGGGGAGAAGAGCGAGTGTGGTAACGCACGTTAGCCTGGTGATCGCTGTTACAACGGTCAGAAGACTGAATGTGGGTACGCACGTTAGCATGGTTATCGCTGTTACAACGGGGGAAGAGCGAGTGTGGGTACACACGTTAGCCTGGTGAACGCTGCTACAACGGGGAGAAGAGCGAGTGTGGGTACGCACGTTAGCCTGGTGATCGCTGTTACAACGGTCAGAAGACTGAGTGTGGGTACGCACGTTAGCCTGGTTATCGCTGTTACAACGGGGGGGGGGGGGGTGGGAGAGAGCGAGTGTGGGTACACACGTAAGCCTGGTTAACGCTGTTACAACGGGGAGAAGAGCGAGTGTGGGTACACACGTAAGCCTGGTGATCGCTGTTACAACGGTGAGGAGAGCGAGTGTGGGTACACACATTAGCCTGTTGATCGCTGTTTCAACGGGGAGAAGAGCGAGTGTGGGTTCAAACGTTAGCCTGGTGATCGATGTTACAACGGAGATAAGAGCGAGTTTGGGTACACACGTTAACCTGGTGAAAGCTGTTTCAACGGGTAGAACAGTGAGTTTATATATATGGAGATAATTATTTGTGAATAACCAAGACATAAATGTACAGACCAGACTACGGCGAGTGCGCCTAGCTACAATGCAAACCATAGATACAATATCAAGGCCTCTGCCAAACCAAAATAAATTTGGTGTCGACCATGACTTATATGCTATGGAATTACATGCAACACATCTGGACAGGATAGACAAATTTACATACATGAAGTGATAGCTTTATATGAGTTGGATCCAGTTATATATTAGTTGCTATCTGAAATAATGAAAACATATAATTGTCAAAAAATGGAATTTAAATGATATTTAAAAAGAAATAAGGAACTGACAAATGATTTTTAAATGTTTTGAACATTTTGTCTTTAAAAGCATGTTAGTTCTTGGAAATCCGCTTATTTTTAATCCTCAAATGCTCATAAATACATACAAATGTTGAAATCCTAGAAAAGTCACTTTCTTAACACTAGTCAAGTCTTATTTCAGTATATGCTATACCAACTTTTGCTCTACTCATCTGCAGCAAGAAATCACCACTACTATGAACCATTTTGAAAATATTTCAAAACCAAATTACATAGGCCTTGTTTTTAAGCGTAATAGTCATGTTACCGTGGGTGTGTGTTTGTGTGTGTGTGTGTGTGTGTGTGTGGGGGGGGGGGGGGGGGGGGACTGTGTAATGAGACATTAACGTTTTAAAAGTACGTAATACATGGATATAAGATAGTTCTCAACCAATGCAAGTGGATGGCACACATAACGACATGCATGCCATCTTGGTCTATTAAAAGTATAAAAAAAAGAACACATCTGAAAGCAGTATCACATTTTTACTTCAATATTGAAATGATTTATTGAAAGCAAATCGCGTGTGAAATAAACACTATTATAAAGACCCAATAATTTCAATGACAATACAACTTGTCATTCAAAATAAGAAATAAAGAACTCATTTATTCTCATATTTCGTGTAAAAAAAATTTTGATTATATTGCTTTACAAAAATACTCGAATATCGTAATTCGTATCACATTTTATATAGCACCAATCTTATTTGCTTAAGCTTTAAAAACGTATAAGTAAAATAAACTAATATAACCAATGGAAGATAATAAAGCTATATTAGGCTTGTGGTAGGGTGGTCATGTCTGGACGCCACAAACATTTGTCGGGAGGAGAAGAAATGGGTTGCCATTAATATTTCGATCAAAGCAAGAATAATATTATATATGTCTAAAATATTCACTGCAATCATTTCCAACATATACGAATGTATTTATTAAATCATTGTACACGAAACGAAACAATAAACATAACTCGGGTAATCTATATTTTACACTGGTTTGATTCCTGTCTTAAATCATAGGCATGTGACATTCCATCTAAATATAATATAGCTAAACTTCGTTATTTACTACCGTGTCAATAAACATAATGTTTTACTTCAGTTTCATTAAATATAATTGACATGCAAATGATAACTTTGGTTATTTGACAATATAACGAGTATTGTATAATACGTTTATGATATAAGTGCATGGTTAACTTAAGAACACGTTTGTTAAATGTAGTGTAAAATTATCATTATCGCTTTTGCATCTCCAGTCAAACGAATTTTAGACAACAGTGTATGCATTTCAAATCGTGTATATTCTTTTAAACATGTTTTACTATAACAATCCCGTTTTTTATTTCTAATTTTTATTTGATCATCATGTTTTATTGTCAATCATGATATGTATTCTTAATCTAAATGATTGATCTTCCCTAACCAAAAGAGGTGTAATGCTGAAATATACTACGTGATGACATGATGCAAGCAAATGAAAGTTTATTATGATACGATTGGGACAGTTAAAAGTATTTTAACAAGGACTGTGTTCTTTTAAACGTCAACCACGGCTGATTGAAGGATGTTCAAACATAAAATGAACACATGTATAATTTATCAGAATTCTAATTAATCAAAAACAAAGTTACATGCTACCAGAACCGGAATAATAATGATCAATATAGATACCAAAAACGTTCATTTCATGATAGCTTTATGTTTATCCAGGTAATAAATCTTTCTATTTATTCCGGCTTAAAGGTGATCAATTATTATTTCTATTTATTTAATTATATGATACATTTGCAAGATTAAAGTATACACTCTATTCACATAATGTTGTTGTTGTTGTTGTTGTTATATGGTGTTTAGCGTCGCTTTCATATCGCGACGGTGTCTACTTGAGACAGTATTCTGAGCGTTTTCACACTGGAGTATCATGCCGTAGACACGTGGTATCATACCCCACCCAGTTACATTGTACTGACATCTTAAGCAATACTTTTTTCGATGGTGCTTACATCATGAAAATTTTCAGTTCGGGTCGGAATGTGTTCTAAGATTATTATTTACTCCAAATGGAAATGAGTTTGTTTTATGTGTTTGTTACTTGAGGTGCTGTTTTACTGAGTAGCCCTACAGTAGTATGTAAATTATTGTCTAAGGCTATATGTATGTCGCAAAATATATTGAAAATTTCTAAAATTGGGTTTAACAATTCGATAAATTTTGTACAATTTATGGAAATGATATATTATTAAATTCTGTTATTAACAGTACTTTAAATTCATTCGGTAAACTATACGTTTGTCAACAGCGAACTGTTTAAAATATATGAGTTTAATAACCATAAAGTAAAGTAAAACCGCAAGTAATAACCGTTTTGCATGCTCAAATTTATCAATAAATATATATTAAATAACGCAGATGTCACCGCCAGGATATACTGGAACAATTTAATTCCCTTATCTGATATATATTATCAAATAAAGTACTATGTTAGACAAATGTACAATCTCAAGTAACGTTTATCATGTAATCGAGATGTAAATGGAAATGTTTAAATAAGCCTGACAAAAGGTTTATATATAACTAGATTGCATAATGAAGACTATTCAAGTAAATTATTTATAATCGTAAAATATCATAAACCATCATTTTATCTGATGATTCAGCATGTTGATGTTATTTAATTTCATAATGAATAAGACTTGAGCTATTTATATACAGTGACTATATTGCTTGACCGTATTTTGCACAAAAAAAAACGATATGATTTATGCTTTATGTATGGCATTTCATTTTTTAATATAACATGAAAGGATTTATGATAAGGTTAGGTACTGCAACCAATATCTAGTCCCCTCTGACGGTTGTCATGTTGACCTTTCTAAAGCGGTAACAACCGGTTTTATACAGTAGAGAGAATTGCCATTTTAACGAGATATAGTTTTAGCACTGTAAAATGGTAATTATCACTACTGTATTCACTAAATTCACTATTTCTGCCATATATATAGTAGAGAGAATTACCATTTTATAGTGCTAAAACTTATAACGAGATATAGTTTTAGCACTGTAAAATGGTAATTATCACTACTGTATTCACTATTTCTACCATTTATGTATCTTTCGAGGATCCGGTGCTCATGAAAGGTGTTTTGGTAGACGTATGATTCTCCCTATCATATATAATTTAGTAAAAGAACAATACTTGTTAGACTAACAACATAAGCAAAAATGTTAATAAATGTTAATAATTACTCGACCTACTAAGGATTATATCACTATTTGATAAAAATTGCAGATATTTCAACACAAATATAAAGAAATTTCTTTTTTATTTCTTTATTTACGTGACATGATTGCAATATAATACAAACAAAGACAATCAAACATAATAGTTATAATAAAAAAGTTGTACCCAGCCTAAACAGGCTTATCTGTCACTTATTTTTAGATAATATAATACATGTATGTAAAAGTTATCAAAATAATAACGGTGTTTTAAAGTGAGAACAGAGTCTTGTTTTTTTGTTGAATCTTAGCACATTTACAGAGGACGTTGCGAGGAAGTGCAGTGTACAAGAGCCATAATTCTACCTTGCTTACTTTTCTTTTTTTTTTTTCCCTTTATTAAATTTACTTGTCCGGAGCATAACTTCAAAACTACTCAAAGGAGCTTGTTGAATCGTCAAACAATGATAGAGGACATTAAGAGAAAGTGCAGTTTAAAAGATCCATAACTCAACCTTGCTTACTTTTTTAATTATCTCCCTATAATAATTTACACTTTTTTTCGGAGCATAATTCCAAAACCATTCAAGGGATTTTGTTGAATCTTCACACAATGACTGAGGTTTACTTTTTTAATTATATTCCTTTATTAAATTTACTTGCTCTGGGCATAACTCTAAAAGTGCTTAATGGAATTTATTCAAACTGCATACAAAGACACAGGACATTATGAGGGAAGTTTAGTGTTTAAGAATCATAACTCATCTTGTCTCATTTTTCAATCATTCCCATTTATCATTTTTAGAATACTTGTCATAAAGATTATACAAGAACTATTCAAGGGATTTGATCAAACTAGAGGGTATTGAAAGGAAATGCATTGTCTAATAACTATAGCTCCATCTTGCCCATTTTTTAATTACCTCCCTTTAATTATATTTTATTATATGTTCCAATAACTTAAAAAAACTATTCAAGGGATTTAGTTGATATTTCAAACAATTATAGGATATTGAGAGGAAGGGCAGTGTTCAACAAGCATAAATCTTTCTTCCGTCTTTACATTATTATTCCCTTTCTTATTTTATTTTATAATGCTCGTTCGGAACATAACCAAAAAAAACTGTTCAAAGATTTTACATGTAGTTTATATTTCACACAATGCTAGAGGACATTGAGAAGAAGTGTTGTGTGCAGGAATCATTACTCTTTCTTCTGTCTTCGCAGAATTATTTCCCTTTGTTATTCTCCTTTGTTTGGAAATTTTGAAGTGAATGCTTTGAAACTGCATATAATGATAGAGAGCACTGGCAGTAAGTGGACTTACATATGCAGGAGATCGGCCATGTCCAAAACGACTCTTGTTTTCACCTAATTTTGTTGACATTAGGTTTTATTGAGTAGTTTTATTTGTCGCATTTTTCATTGCCATGCCATAAATACTTTTCAAAGTTATAAATTATTATAATAACATTTTTGCATAGCTCATGGAAAAGAGGTATTTAATTAAATTCTGAAATAAATTTTACTTTTTTTCAGACCAAAATAGTCCAGTTATTTGAATTTACTTATTAGTCATAAATCAAAAGAAGAACACAACAGAAGACCGTTACGAAAATCAAAGCTATATAAATTAATTGAATAACACAAATGTCTTCACAGAAATGTCTGTTGAAACAATTTTATCAAACTCATATATCGACTATCAAAGGGAAACCATCAGACATTTAAAAAATCCATTAACGGTAATACAAGTAGAAAGAAATATTTATGATACTGTTATGAAAATAACACCAGCTTATTTACACAACTGTTGTCTATTTTTTAAAAGTTAAGTATAAAACGTGTTTCACAGAAAAAGAAATATTAATTAATATGCATGGACATAATGGTGAGGCCGTTTAAAGCACTGACAACGGGTTTTAATTGTTAGCAGTTTCAAGGGTTTATTTATCTTTTAAAGCGCTTGTGAAAAACAAAATCTTGTGCACAATGACACATTACTGTATGCTTTATATAAATAAATGTTTCATACCTTTTTTAAAACGAGCACTTTAATTTTTACTCTATGACAAATATTTGCCTAAAAATACAACGTGTTAGGATTTAAGATATATTAATACATTAATCAGGTTTTAAAGCTTTGTTTGATTGAGTTTCTAGTTAACTTTATCTTAATATCATGCCTTTTCTTGACAAAAAGCAGAAGTATATTGTGTAAGTTTATATCATACTTAATCTGGATTTAATGCATTTATAATTTAGTTAATATTTGATAAACTATCAAACTGACATAATCATTTATTCAAAGTTGATGGAGCAAACGCAATCGTCTCATCAAAAATAAATTATTCATCATATTCCACAGAGGCTTCTGTATTTTTATTATGTATTATGTATACAGTTGTTAAGCACATACAATCTGTCTTTCATAATGTTATCAATATACGAAGATCGTGGTATAATACAGTTGCTTCTAAGTAATTTGTTTCTATCTCAGGATAGAAACTAATATATTAAAAGTTGCAGCTAAAGAAGTGTTACTACTATAATATTAGTTACGTGGTACGTGCCTTGTGATGGAGCTGTAACAGCTCCCTTCATACTTTAAGTCACCCTATTTCTTATTCTGAGCTATCTTGGAGACTATCCAGTGTTCCTAAAACAATGGTACTTTGGCGAAGATGGGTGCCGCATAGTTTATTATCCCTCATCAACCAATTCAATGAAACCGATTCTATTATTTTCTTTTTGGCTGGGTTCAATGCTTTCAATTCAACGTAGTATTAGATAGTTTTAACATTATTTTATATAGAATAAACGCAGATACACACTCTGCATATCTTATTAACAAATTACAGGTTGAATTTTGCGTCCAGATTTATCAATTGAGTTATATATGTATGTACATGCGAATCTGAGAACATTACGCAAGTAACCGTTCACTTATTTACATGAACCATTTGAAATCTAGCTGGTCCCCTAGCAACGACTCCCGCGGTGATAGGTAAACCTTCATGAGATAACACCTTATAGCATTCAGATGTGAAGGATTCATGTTAAATTCGTTAAAGAAATACAAAGAAAACGCTTATGCAGTTAAACATGTGTTTATAACAGCGCGCAGAACTTTTAGAATCGTTTTCTAATCACAACTGTCGATGAATGCAATTGAACAATACTATGACGATGTAAAAATCTAATCCATTTCAAGCATCAAAGGGGTTACACATCTCGCAATAATAGGATTTGTCGAGTAAAAGACCAAATCTTGTTATTGAAGGAGGAAACCGTTTCTAAATACCTTTATTCATGTATTTGCGTCATTATTACAGTAACGTGATTATTACAGGAACTCCGTTTTATCAACTTCCTTTTTCAGGCGTTCCGGGTTTCGGGAAGCTGTTCGCACATCCAACCGCAGAAAAATTATTAATAATCCATTGTGTTTCTATGTATTGCAAAAAATAACTTGACAGATTTCTGCTTATAATTCTATTTCATGTTGTTATATATATATTATTACTGCTTTTTCACTTCGATGTTTCTTGATTTTGATGGATTTTGAATGAAAATCAATGACAAGACAAGACTTCGTACACTATTTCGTCTTCTGGGAAAACTTTTTCGGTTTAAAACAATGTTCGAAATAACTAAACAGTTTATTATTGAAAATTATGATAATGGTTTAATGTAATTATTCCATGTTGCTTGCGGGCAGTTTGTATTTGTCGATATGATGGATCTCGTGGTGCATGTATCTAATGGTATACCTATTTCCGCGAATGCCCATTAAAATAAAAATAGCACAGAAATGGGCAAAGCGTTAGCGTCGGTATTTCACAGTTCGTACCGGCAAATGTTTATTACTCGGCACGCTTGAGTAACTTTATTACTGTTTGTTTTTGATGCCATTATTTACATGGTTTAACAGAATTTTAGACTCGCGGTAATAGGTATGACCAGTATACATTTATAATTTTATTATGGCATTCAACACATTTTATAATTAAAACCATATTGGTAGT
This sequence comes from Panopea generosa, assembly GCA_029582155.1. Taxonomy (NCBI): domain Eukaryota; kingdom Metazoa; phylum Mollusca; class Bivalvia; order Adapedonta; family Hiatellidae; genus Panopea; species Panopea generosa. The sequence continues at coordinate 8,379,871 of CM055908.1, forward strand.
TTACTTTGAGCAGATACTGTTAAACCGGTGTAAGTAGTTGCCTAAGGCTATATTAGCAACCGGCTGTTTTAATGCTCCATGTTTGACTAATATAGTTGGTAAATGACAATAACGGGACAGGTGTAAAACCTGTCGGTAGTGTTAAATTTAGGATTTTTAGAAGGAGTAGCTGGCGGTGCCTACTAACTTCTTTATTCATTAACCGATTTTAAAAATGTTTATACCATTAAAAAGCTTAGAATATGTAGTTTCTGAAACGGAAAAGATAAATAAAATCCATTACCAAATAAATGAGATACGGACGGTTAAAACGAACACATCATTGCGATTAAATATACGCCATATTTTTCGCTTGAAAAACCTGGCGGTACCCTTTTACTTTTTTATCTATTATTGGAAATTCATTTTTTTATATGTCTATGTAGGTAGCATAATTGAGTTTTAGAAAAGCTAAAGTTATAAAAAATCGATCAAGTATAACGGACGATACACTCTTACAAAATACGTACTTAAAATGTAATATTTCGCAATAAATTTTGCAATAATGTACTGTATATATCCATATATTATATATAAATTTGAGCAAAAATCTAGTTTCCGTTAAAAGTAGTAAAAAATTTGCCTTTGAGTTAGTGACTAAAGAAATAGTTATAGTCAGAATGGCAGCTCCTTTTGAGGAGAAACCATTTACCAATATAAGTTTATCCCCCATTGGTATTGTGACTAAAAAAGGATAAAAAAATAAAAAAAATAAAAAATGTTTTCTTGTCCAACATTTGTCACATCCTCCTGGTTCAAATGTAAATGGTTCTATTAGTGAAGAGTTGTGTAAATTTCATGACCATGGTCAGTACCCTTGGACGGGGCTTTATTAGGAAAAATGAAGATTAAATCTTCAGTTTAGTTAATACCAGTCCATCCACCGGACTATGAACTACCTTGCTTTAGTTTAGGAGGAAAGTACCTTTATGGGATGTTCTATTTAGTGCTTGCTTTTTAAAAAGTTTTCAACCTTTTTAGAGTGGGCATTAAAACAAAGGGTAGAACTTGTTTGTGTTCTTCATTATTTTGATGATTTTTTGTTTGGTGGCAAGAAAGAATCCAGTGAATGCAGTACGTTAATTTGACAACTTATGTTTAGAGATTGGTATTCCTGTTGCAAGTGATAAAACTTTTGGTCTTACATTTTTAGGTCTAGAAGTTGATTCACTTGAAATGAAAGTCAGAATTCCGTCCGAAAAGCTAAAACGAATTGAGACGATGCTTAATTTACGTTTTGGATAAAAAGAAAGTAACGCTTAAAGCATTGCAGTCAATAACTGGCATTCCCGGGGTGTTGTTAGTTTGGTATCAGATTTTACCTAGTCTTTCTGGAGGGGTGAAAATAACCATACAGCTTTATATAAAGTACGCCCGGGGTATGGGTTAACAATAAGGTGGCCTCTGAAGTCCTTCAATTGAATGGGGCATACATAAGATAGCCAGATATTGTGGAATCGGATTAGCGTTTTTTCAGTGACGGTGTTCATTTGTTCCGTTATTTTTAAATGGAACCACACGGGCTTCATGTTTTATAACTTCTAAGAGAATTTCACCTTTGCCCATTCAGAATGGTCATGGCGAGACATTGCAGTCATGATTTCACCTAAACAATTTAAAGTATGCGGCTCATCAGCTTTTTATATTATTTTATCCTATTTGGATAGAATAAATTAAATTGTTATTACCTAATAGATCGCTTCTATTGGAATTGTGTTGGCAATCTTCAATTTAGGTTTATGTTGCAAAATGTCCGATGCAAAAATACAAGTATATTCGAAATAAATAATGTGCTTCCATTTGAAGTGGGTCGGCAAATCCTCCATTTGAAGTTTATAATGCAAAAAAATGTCTGAGACAAAAATCTAGTATATTTGAGATAAGAGAAATATTGTATGCAAAAATGTGCTTGATTTATGTTGGCGCGACATACGGCTTCCATTTTAAGTGCGTTGGCCAAAAATGTCCAATCCAAAAATACTAGCATCTTTGAGATGAGATAAATATTGTATGCATAATGTGCTTGATGTAACTTGGCGCAACATATTAGTTTGATTTGAAGCATTGGCCAATCTTCCATTTGAGGTTTTATAATGCAAAAATGTCCGATGCAAAAATACTAGCATATTTGAGATAAGATGAATATTGTATGCATTATGTGCTTGATGTACAATGGCGCGACAAATCACTCCCATTTGAAATCAAAAATGTCCGTTACAATAATACAAGTATATTTGAGATAAGATGAATATTGTATGCATTATGTGCTTGAAGTATGTTGGTGCGACATAAAGCTTCCATTTGAAGTTCATCACTCAATCCTCCATTTGAGGTTTTATAACGCAAAAATGTCCGTTGCAAAAATACAAGTACAAATTTTGAGATAAGATGATTTTTGTGTGCATTATGTGCTTGCTGTATGTTGGCGCGACATATCGCTTCCATTTGAAGTGCGTCAGTCAATCCTCCATTTGAAGTTTTATAACGCAATATTGTCCGTTGCAAAAATACCAGTATATTTGAAATAAGATGAATATTGTACATATAATGTGCTTAATGTATGTTGCCGCAACATACAGTATCGCTTCCATTTGATGTGCGTTGGCCAATCCTCCATTTGAGGTTTAATAACGCAAAAAATGTCCGATGCAAGAATACTAGTACATTTGAGATAAGATTAATATTGTGTGCATTATGTGCTTGATGTATGTTGGCGCAACATATCGCTTCCATTTGAAGTGCGTCGAACAATACTCCATTTGAGTTTTTATAATGCAAAAAATGTCCGATGCAAGAATACTAGTACATTTGAGATAAGATTAATATTGTGTGCATTATGTGCTTGATGTATGTTGGCGCGATATATCGCTTCCATTTGAAGTGCGTCGGTCAATCCTCCATTTGAGGTTTTATAACGCAAAAAAATGTCCGATGCAAAAATACTAGTTCATTTGAGATAAGATGAATATTGTGTGCATTATGTGCTTGATGTATGTTGGCGCGACATATCGATTCCATTTGAATTGCGTCAGTCAATCCTCCATTATAAATTTTGTAACGCAAAAAATGTCCGATGCAAGAATACTAGTACATTTGAGATAAGATGAATATTGTGTGCATTATGTGCTTGATGTATGTTGGCGCGACATATCGCTTCCATTTGAAGTGCGTCGGTCAATCCTCCATTTGAGGTTTTATAACGCAGAAAATGTCCGATGCAAGAATACTAGTACATTTGAGATAAGATTAATATTGTGTGCATTATGTGCTTGATGTATGTTGGCGCGACATATTGCTTCCATTTGAAGTGCGTCGGTCAATCCTCCATTTGAGGTTTTATAACGCATAAAAAAGTCCGATGCAAAAATACTAGTTCATTTGAGATAAAATGAATATTGTGTGCATTATGTGCTTGATGTATGTTGGCGCGGCATATCGATTCCATTTGAAGTGCGTCGGTCAATCCTCCATTATAGATTTTGTAACGCAAAAAATGTCCGATGCAAGAATACTAGTACATTTGAGATAAGATGAATATTGTGTGCATTATGTGCTTGATGTATGTTGGCGCGACATATCGCTTCCACTTGAAGTGCGTCGGTCAATCCTCCATTTGAGGTTTTAACACGTAAAAAAATGTCTGATGCAAAAATACTAGTACATTTGAGATAAGATGAATATTGCATTATGTGCTTGATGTATGTTGGCGCGACATATCGCTTCCATTTGTAGTGCATCGGTCAATCCTCATTTGAGGTTTTATAACGCAACAAATGTCCGATGCAAGAATACTAGTACATTTGAGATAGATTAATATTGTGTACTTGATGAATGTTGGCACGACATATCGCTTCCATTTGAAGTGCATCGGTCAATCCTCCATTTGAGGTTTTATAATGCAAAAAATGTCCGATGCAAACATACTAGTACATTTGAGATAAGATGAATATTGTGTGCATTATGTGCTTGATGTATGTTGGCGCGACATATCGCTTCCATTTGAAGTGCGTCGGTCAATCCTCCATTTGAGGTTTTATAACGCAAAAAATGTCAGATGCAAAAAAACTAGTACATTTGAGATAAGATGAATATTGTGTGCATTATGTGCTTGATGTATGTTGGCGCTACATATCCCTTCCATCTGAAATGCGTCAGCCAATTCTCCATTTGAGGTTTTAGAATGCAAAAATGTGCGATGCAAAAATACTAGTACAATTGAGATAAGATGAATATTATATGCATTATGTGCCTGATGTATGTTGGCGCAACATATCGCGTCCATTTAAAGTTCGTTGGTCAATCCTTCATTTGAGTTTTTATAATGCAAAAGTGTCCGATGCAAAATAGAAGTATATTTGATATAAGATGAATGTTGTATGCATAATGTGCTTGATGTATGTTGGCGCAACATATCGCGTCCATTTGAAGTTTGTTGGCCAATCCTCCATTTGAGTTTTTATAATGCAAAAGTGTCCGATGCAAAATAGTAGTATATTTGAGATAAGATGAATATTGTATGCATAATGTGCTTGATGTATGTTGGCCCGACATATCGTTTCATCTGAAGTGCATTGGCCAATCCTCCATTTGAGGTTTTATAATGCATAAGTGTCCGATGAAAAATAGTAGTATATTTGAGAAAAGATAAATATTGTATGCATAATGTGCTTGATGTATGTTGGCATGACATAGCGCTTCCATTTGAAGTGCTTTGGCCAATCCTCCATTTGAGGTTTTATAATGCAAAAGTGTCCGATGCAATATTTAAAAGTATATTTGAGATGAGATTTATACTTTATGCATAATGTGCTTGATATATGTTGGCGCGACACATCGGTTCCATTTGAAGTGCTTTGGCAAATCCTCCATTTGAGGTTTTATGATGCTAAAATGTCCGATGCAAAAATAACTACAATAAGTGAAGTATATCTGAGATAAATATTGTATGCATAATGAGGTATGTTGGCGCGACATATCGCTTCCATTTGAAGTGCTTTGGCCAATCCTCCATTTGAGGTTAATGATGCAAGATGTCCAATGCAAAAATACTAGTATATTTGAGATAGGATAAAAGTTGTACGCATAATTTGCTTGGTGTATGTTGGTGCGACATAATTCTTCCGTTTGAAGTGCATTGGCCAATCCTATATTTAAGGTTTGTAATATTAGCTTGAACAAAACATTTGACGTTTTATATTGAGAGATCAGTTATTTTATTTCATTTCAATTGTTTATGTTGCTGTTTCGCTTCCCCCATTTTATGGCGGTGCCTCTAGTGCCACCAAAAGCCACTATTGGCATATGGCAGTATTTCGCGGTCACAGCACCATTTAATGATCATTGTTTGTGGACATTTCGAAGGAAAGTGATTTAAATCTTTGTGAACATCTGTACCCAGGGTTCACAGGGTCAATTTTTCAGTGACAATTATAAACTGATCAGTGAAATGAACATACTATTTCTTAATGAATTTCATGACTGCACAGTTTGTATTCATATATTATGGAAGCCATGGCCAATTAAATTCCAATACTATAAACTAGTTCACTTGTTTGAGTTTTGAATTTATCCATCTTCAATAACAAGTAACGGTAATGGTATTTCTTCTTTTCAATTTCATTTCATTCTTGTACTGAACTAACCAACTAATTTTAATTAAACACAAATATATTTGTCTGAGAAATGAACATTCTAAAATACTTTCATAAAACTGGTAGTGCAGAAAACCATGTGTGAAGTTTAATTGGTGTATGACTAAACGCTACTGAGATAGAATCTTCCAAAAACATAAAACGCTGCATAATTACGCCTTAAATGAAATCTGAATTATCTAAATTTTAGTTGTTACTGATATAGAGACGTGTTATACAAATTAAACCAAACTGTCTAAACATAAAGGTTGCCAACTACTCTGTCTTAACTATTACTAGCAGTTTACGAAATAGAGGCTATCGTGAAAAATGAAGTATAATAGGGACTAACAGTTTTCTCTAAATTTAAAAGCGAATCATGCCACCAGTGCCTTGAGTGGCCTAATGGTGATGAACACACTTATAAAGATTTCATGCTGTATAAATAGACACTGCTGAGATATGAGATTATGAACCTTCATCGATTTTTTTTTAATAATTGCAGAGATCATAATTCTGCCTTAAATCTAGTGGATATATCCTATTTGTTCCTTTGAATCCCTTAAAAGAGATCAAATGAGTCCCTTAAAAATTGCTTGAAGCATGATAATGGCACGTTCTTAATGTATGACAAAGTTTCTACTACTGAACATGTCTAAAAAAATTATTCAACATTAATTCTATCGAATCATGTAAACATATATGTAAATGATATTGTGTATGTTCACCACATTACCGACAGGAAACAAACAAGAAAATCAATAAAAAATAAATATTGTTTGTTCTTCCTGATTTGAATTGTCTGAGATAGCATTACCGTATAATACAATATATGCTTTCAATAGCTATGCGTTGTCACATCATTGTAAATGATTTTACTGTATAACTACTGAATTATCAAGCGTGTAAAGATCCGCAATGTTTGATTTAATTGGATAAAGCATCTAAACTTGATGGATATGCCATTAATTCTACTATTGTATCTTAATAAAAACAATTCGAATTGGACATTTGATACACGGACTGCAAACATTTTTTATTAAAAGCTTTACAAGTATAAAGTGGTTTTCACAGAAAAGAGATATACTATAAATTATGATCATCGACCAGCACACTTAACGCAGACACTTAAGTTGGAAGACGAAAACGTGACATTTAGATTGTTTTGAGTTCTGACATATTAAAATAGATGAAATTAAAAACGCCATGCTATTCAATTCATATGGTGACAATCAAATAAATGGAGACTGATTAAATAACAGTCATATAAACGTATATTTAGGTGATGCAAATTAACCAAACAGACTATATTTAACATACATTAAAATACGATTATGTAGTTATCTCCGATAACATTAAATAGCAATGTATTGCGTAGATAAAAATTAATTTGATTACAATTAAAATATGACATGTTTAAACAGTGTTTTTATTGACATACTTAATAATATATAACGATAATAATAATAATGACCAATAAAGCATCAATACTGATGTTGAAAGTGAATTGTTGATGTTTTTTTCTTTGTAATAGCAGAACTATTTCGCCAACTAAATGCACGACCTGATACTTATATAAATACTCCAGTTGTGTTCACTATACTAGTATTACACATTAGATGCTTCACTATACTTGTATTACACATAAGATGCTTCTGTCCGAAACCGTATTTGACATTTATGAAAAGTTTCTTGCTTTGACTTCTGGTGTCCATTTTTAATTATTTAGTATTTTCAAAATACTAAATCTTTAAGAGAAAACACTATTTAAACTGGGCTTGAATTCGGCTAAGGTAAATCGTTCAATGCTTTAAATTAGAAAAATATATGACCGATTTGTGACTTCCATTTTTAGTTTTTCCAACATTTAAGATAAACTGCTGCATAAACCGTGCTTTTAATTCAGCTAAGGTGAATTAAAATAGTAAATGTCTGATTAATCTTTACGTCAAATAGCAAAATGACTTATGATTGTTTATATTATATTATGATATAAGAAGAACATGTTGCTTAGTGATTTTATGTAACCCAACAGCTGGTTATAATGGATATTTAATACTAGATAAATATGATAACAATTCATTCATTCCAAGTTTATGCATTGCCAATAACAAATTCATATTACAAGTTAAAGTGGGTGTATCATGATAAATTGCTATAAATGTCTTAAAAATAAATTAATAATCAAAATCGATCAACAGCATCTCATTTTCATTACTAAACACAACCTGTTTTGTATGTCAAATATATCAAATTGTGAAAGAATCGATCATATGTAAATTAGAGCGGTACACTTGAAACGAAATTCCATTATGAAAATAGACAGCTCTTGAATACAAATAAACGACCTTCGAGTCGTCATTCTGACTCTTTCTAAGATAAAACAATTTTTGATACGAAGTGCCAAAATATTATATTCAATATTCTAATGGTCCTGTTGTTCGAAAACCAACACCAATTGGTAAAATTGTTAAAGGCAACTTTTACAACAACTGCGTTTTGTACAAGAGCTAGCAAGCGGTTTAAAATGTAGCTGTCTGTTACATGAGAACGCAGCCGCCCACAAAGGCAACATTGTCTAGAGTTTTATGAAAGAAGAAACAAATGGGTTTCCCCTTCCACCATATTTTGAGGACTTGAGTCCTTGCGTCTCTTTTCTCTTCCGAAAACTGAAATATGTTGGCTGGACGGCGATATACCACCAAAATGCCATTGAATCCGCCTTCTGTCATTATCTGCAGAGTATACATGTCCAAGACTATAAAAAGCACATAGAGATTGGAGCTTGAGGTTGCAAAAGTGTGTTACAGCTCGGTGGTGCTACATTAAAGGGCTTAAGTAAAATAAATTAGCTAAAATCTATGCATGGAAAGATATAAGCTTTGTGACAAAACTTTTCGATCGCCTTTCGTATGTGAGTGTTCGGCGTGTGCGTGTGCGACTGTGTTAAGTGTCATTTCAATGCTAAGCTATCTTTTTGAAATATATATTTTTATACCAGTTCGTTACTTTCAATATCGTTGATATATAAATGAACAATATATTTGATACATGAATTACTAAAACAACTTATTGATAAACATGAATAGTAAGTACTTGTTAGTTTCTCATCTAATGGGAAACCAGAAAGACAATAAATTTTGTTTAAAATGTCCCCCATAACATGACGTTTAATGGCTAAGCATTCATATGTAAGTTAGCATCTTACATTATATACCATCTTACATTATATACCAGATTATGTGTTGGCTGACGGGTCAACCGTAATAGAGAGTTAAGGCGACGTCTAAATCTCACTATGGTGTCGTGTATGTGACCAAAACTAAGTCCAAAAAAAGTTATGATGGAAAGTTTTATGACATAGTTTTATGTATGCATTTGGAGTCATCAGCAATCAATAAAATTTGATGTCATCGATAAGATTTAATGCAATACAAATGCCGTCACCGATTCATTAGAAATAGTGAATAAAGACACCAAAAACTTCAATGACATTTTCAAACCAATGTGTAAGTCAATGGAATAAACCATCCTAAAGCTGTCGAACAAAATGATATATATCTCCAATTTGAAATATAAAAATGCACAAATGAAAACCATTGGTGTAACCGTTAAACACTAGTTCCATTGACAAAAAAGGTACTGTTTGTCGAATGTAAACTAGTGAGCAAACATACAATCGGGTCAAAACTTCTGACACAATTTGATTAAGCCCCTCCACTTACATGCGCACTTGTTTTTAAGTTTACACAATATTTAATTTTACTAATATACTTGGTACTATATAGTATTAACTAATACCTGTTTCTGAAATATTTACTGCTATCAAACATTTTGAGAATACAAAAAAAGATACAATGGTGTTAATTAAATAAAACAATTCATGACAACTCCGTCATTTATATTTGATTTCAGTGTAATTTATACTGCGGTATATTATTTAGACATAATATGATTTTACTTTCATTATTGGATAATGTTCTTTTTGATAAACATTAATAAATACTCAAATCATAAAACTTGATATACAATTAATAATTTAAATTTAATACAAAACCGGATATTTATGTCTGGTAATAGTATGATTATAGTGTGATGTTATGATATTAACGTACGGATTCTAAAAGGAAATATTTTCAAAATTTAGAGTAAATGCATTGTTCCTAACATCTCTAATGCAATTACTATAATACATAAACAATATCCAAATGGATGAAAATAATCGTTTTTACACTTCAAATTGTGCATCTGCGTGCAATAACGTTATATGATATACACGATGTAATAGACAATACCGTTCAAACAGTTTTTATACCTTATTGTTTTCTGATCACAAAGTGAACGTCAAGAATAATTTGAATGTACATTTTTAACTCAAACGACCTAACATTATCAATACTAGTTTAATTATATCTAACCGTATGTGGTATTATGTCACAATTAACCATGTAATGACACTAATCTGGCAGACTAACTACCTTTTTATGATATATTACGGGCTGTTATGAAGCATCGTAACACTGGCAGTGCTTATGGTACACTTGACATCAAAACCAAAGACACATACCAGAGGCTCAATATGTTTCAATATTTACATTAATTTAAGTTTTATATTTTTCTAAGATATCAATTTTCTGTTTATTAAAGCTTAAAGATTATCACTTCGTTTCTTTTCACTATCGGGACCGTTTAGCTCAGTCGGTAGCGCGTCTAAATGTGAATTCGGTGTCTTAAGTTCGAATCCCCGCACGATCATAGATTCCGTTGATGTGCGATATTGATATATTGTTATTCGTCACTTATCGCTGTTTTAAATGGAAAAGTTATCAGTTATTTGCGACGATTGGTGTTCTCGAATACTGGTTAACCTTCCAGGATCCCAGAAAGATATGTTAAGTTAATTGATCGTCTGTTAATCCTAGGTGGCATAAAAACGCACTTACTATTCAAACAAATAATAGTAGTTCGCTTTAGTTAATTATAAAGATTGTAGTACGATATAATATAGATTCTATTTACATACTCACTTACATGCTAAATGTCAATCAAGCCACATGACCCTCATTGATTAGTGGTAATTGTCCATTACTGTAAGTACATCTACGCAAACGAGCTGTTTCAAATTGTAATCGGGAAATGGCCCTCGAAATGAATCATAAAACGAACACAGCTGCAATGAAATTAATTAAAAACTTACCATTAACTTGTAATTTTCAACCGAATTACGTTCTACTTTCCGTGTTTGGAGATACTTTGAATCAATTTGATATTCTTAATTATTAATTTTTTTTAATTGTGTGGAATTAACAGACGTACAATGCAATATCATTGTTTCTAACATTTAAAGATATCTTATTTAAATGTATTTATTAGTATTTGCAGTACGAAATGAACCCATTTCTTTTCGAAAAGTACCAAATGTAGATCAACAACCCTACATATTTTATTTTAAATTTGAGCTTACAAGAATGAATTCAATAAGTTTTGGGCAATTAGATATATACTATTTCCAAAATAATCACCGAGCACAATATAAATTTATTTGAACAGGTTACCACATGTAAAATATTTTAATCAAACATTCGTATTCAGTGCTATATTTTTGAATGGTAGTTATTTAAATGTTAACGTTATATCATCCACATTAAAACATGATTTGTTAGCAATTTGATAAAGAGCGTTACAAAATAAAACAACTAAACTGATACCGTTTACTGGATAAATGGTTCATTTTGATTTAGTATACCCTTGCTAACTATTAAATGTTGCAGACAGTTAGCTTACAGAATTAATTCCCTTAAACAGGACATTTATGAATAATAAGATTATTGAAACAAATATAAAAATAATTGTTTGTTATTATCAAAAAAGCTTATAACATCAATTTCATTAACATATCCACATATAACTAAGAGCTATATCATTTTATATCGATTAATGTTTGGAGTATATTTATATTGATTTAGAAAAGAATTACGCTTACATCATGATGGATTGAGCACCATACGTGATAGCATTGGTTCATGCGGTGTTTACTTGTCTTTGACTTTGAATATAATTGCAAGTAATATGTAAACTTTAAGACTTTGTAAGTTAGGAGACAATACGAGTATATAGAGAAGATTGCGTAACGTATATGTGATATGAGTTTTTAGTAAGACAAAGCTTATAATAATTGACATTTCTTCAATCAATTTATCATCAATTCTATCTGATTATATAGATAACTAATATTGCGTCTAAACACTACATAAACGGCAGGAAACAACGTAGCAAATTAAACAAAAATATTCCCATGATTGTTTTTCCTGATTTTGGCTTCAAGTCTTTTAATTACTATTTAAATTGATTTCGATTGAATTACCACTGGTTTATCAATCAAAAGAGAATGTTTGGTTTCATCAAGCAGTCAGATTTTATGGAAATGTCTTTAATTATTAGACGTTAATACCCAAACAAATATAATTAACTTGGTTATTCGACACACGTGTACATCAATGGATTTATGATTACAATCTTTACAAATTTAAAATGGTTTTAACAGAAAAGTTATACGGTGAATAATCTCTCACGCAGACAATCAAGTTGGATAAAGGTTCCTGACATTGTGAATGTTTTAAGTTTTTAATACTTCAAAACGAGATGTATTTTCAAATATAGTATCATGACTAATATATTTAACTTTTCCTGGTCCTACAGTAGAAAATAGAATAAGTGATCACATATTACATAGAAGCATATGAAAGTGCCGTTAGATTAACACAAAGATAAATAAAACAGGTTTAGTTTATTCGGCAAAGTGTGGAAGATTTTGAAATACATTTATTTCTTTATCTGAGACAATAAACTTTTAAAATTGACCGTGAAGTAATATATAAATCTTATATGAACCGCTACCCATGTTCGTTTCCAGCGTAGAATCAGTCATGCGTGTAGGTTTGAGAGACCATCGATTGAGAAGGTGGCCTAAACGTAGGCAGTCAACACACTATCCACGGGGCTATCGGCCTTCACCAATGTTTGACTTACCATGCTAAAAAACTTGAATTTATTCAAACTATCTGCAATGTCAAAATCATAATAAACTATCAACTAAAATATGAATACAAATAGAAATTCAGGTAAAAATGAAAATGTATCGTGCATGAGTGTTTGCATTTCGTTGTTATGGATTGCAATGAAATATGTGAGTCATTTGAAGAATAAGGTCATTAATCTAGCCGTTTCTAATACATTATTTCTTATTTCGTTTAACAACCTTCATACACTTGTATACATATATTTACTACGGACATTGGTATGTGTATGACACTATTATAACGCTTGTCTATTAAAGGATAAATTCTATTTGACTTCTTCACAATAGAAGTGGTGTCCGTTAAGATGAGCTATTGAGATCACAGAACGCAATAAAGAAAGGTAGCAGTATACTATCTCCTTTTAGTCTGTTCTTGAGAGGTTATCAAATCCGATATGCGCGCTCTCGCACCGGTTTGAATAATATTGTATTTTATGCCATATTGTGTGTATTCCACTGAGCGAAATACTCTTTTAATCATCGTATGGTTTCTACAAATTAATTTACAGCTGTCCTGAAATAGGTTTGAGTTTGATATATTGAAATTTAAAGACATATTTTTTATATATTCTATTGTCCTTGACATTCATTCAACTACTTCCAAAGTAAAGTTTCAGTCCCATCAACATAACTGAATATGCAGTTGCTTGTTTATTTTTCGCATGAAACTGCCACTGGATATTTGAAGATATTTTTAGTTCAATTTGCGTTATCATTTCCGTTGTCTAAAAAAGTTACAAAAGCGTTTTCTTACAGATATCGAATTTCATTCATGTTCCCAATCATGAAATCTTTATATTACTATCTGCGACTTCATGGTTAAGGAAATACTAGAATTTTAAATGAAACTAGAGGAGCCACACCTGTCTTAAATTATTGGTAAGACTCCTTTAATGGAGTGTATCAGGACTAAACGCGATAAATGTCTTAAACATAAAATATTTACCAACATTAATAAAACGCATCCCATTATTATAAATAAAAACAAACCGAAAAGTTTAATATGAAAAATTCACCAAAACGTGACAAAGTCGATATTTCAATTGGAGTCCTAAACTTGAAATGAAATCCCCATTCTAAAAAATGACAGCATTTAAATACTGTTTGACGACCTTTGCAACGTCATTCGGACTCTTTCTAGGATGAAACAAGTTTTGCTACATGTAAACCAGTATAACGGATCAAATTGAACTAAAAATTAAAGCATGCGACTCATTTGATATGTCGCAAAAATGTGTTGCATTATAAGCTTGAACTCTATTTTAGTCCAAACTAGGCGCGTAGCAAAATTTAGGAAAGCCGTATTCAATGTATTATTTTAGCATGTTTACGTAGATATCTATTTGGCAATACGGGAACCATGAGATATGTATATAAAATTTATAAATGTATCACGTTTATATATATTTATGTGTGTTTCAGCCTTAATGGCAAAAACATTGCACACAGTTTGCGTACAAAATTGAGTCCCTTTAACATCATTTAAAAGTAAATCATTGTGTTGTTTTGTAGCTAGAAATGATTTATTAGCTAATAACGGTATAATGAATAAAAACAACTTTTGATTTAAAATCATTTACCAGTGAACGGTGTCAGTTAAGTTGTTTTATTTATTTTGTAACGTTCTTCATTAAATTGCTTAACAAACCATGAACTAACGACTGCCATTCACAAATATAGCACTGAACTGAGTACAAATGTTTAATGTTTATTATTTAAAGTATATGAACCTGTTTAAATATTTTATATTGTGCTCGGTGATTATTTGTATATAGTATATATCGTAAGGCACACAACATTTTGTATGTCACGTGATTGTTTATTAGAAATAAACTCGTGGATTCTTGTTTTATATATTTGTAATATCTTACACTTCAATATGACTTATGAAGTCGTACAGAAGGCCACCACTGTGATAAATTAAAGGCTCATTAAACTTCCAAAACGGTCGTTTTCAGTTTTAATTTAAATGAGTTTTACTTTTCCGGATGATAGAATACATGCTTATTTGATTACTTAGAGTCTTTGCAAACGAAAAAGTAAATATAAAGCACATAATTAGTACATAATTAAGAACGAGTTTTGTTTACAAATTAATGTTCGTCTCTTTCCGATAAACACCTTCGGAAGAAAATAGGGAGTTACGAAGCTTGTTCGGAAACTCGTCGGTCGGTAATATATAATCAATTTACTTCAGAGAAAAATATAGTATGGGGAACTGTAGGGAATGCAGTTAAAAATCAAATAACTGTTTGTCGTTAAATAGTTTTTAAGAACGTCCCCTTTATTCCCCTCAGTGTATTAATGAACTAGAACCAACGAGCACGTAAGCGACGAATCGTTCATATAAAATCAAAAACAAAATTACTTTTTTAATAACTGTACTAAACAAAGCACCCTTGGTATCCTCTCAATATTGACTGCGATAAAGTGATGTGTGACGTAATAGCGCGAGGAATAGTATCACGCGTATATGCAAGGGAGGATCCGGAGCAAGAGTTACTAGACCAAACTAGTATTCCGTACACATTGTTTTTTCAGTGCGTATAAATAATATAATGCGCACTTAGTTCGATACAGTTTTATTGCAGACATCAATTTTATATATTTTAAACAAAGAAACCCCAATAGAAACATATTATTAGTGAAGCCATAACTTTTCTAATCTTGTTAATTAACCCCGTACCTAACGGGTCTTAAACCGCACACTACCACTGCAGCATTCATTTGTGTACTTCCGGACACTGGTGGAGGGACAGTCGAAAAGCAACCGAATCATGACGGAAACAAAAGTTAAAAGTTCGGTCTGCTCGTCTAAAAAACACACATTTCGATGGAAGTTATTTATTTTTTCTCGTTTTTTTAAAAAGTCCCTAAGGGGTCTACAGGAGTGGTTTTAGCAATACTATTTTAATTAAAATCATTTTTGTTACTATCAAAGAGTGTGCATTTCGGAAGTTTAATGAGGCTTAAAACTTATCACGTATATGTATAAACTTTGTGATGTATATTAGTCATATGCAGGAAAAAGTATTTATATGTGGCGCTAAACTTAAAGGTTAGCCTTCAAGTCAACATGCAACTTTCATCCAATCGCATTCATTCGTACACAACATGTGACACATATAACGAATATATACAGTGGACTTTACGTACAAAGCCACAGCAACACGAACGGTGACCATAATAAAGACAAATAAAGATAATTTGCGGTACGATCGAATAACGCATAGCAGCATAATAATGTAAAGATTAATAAAGATCGAATATATACTTATTAGTATAGTAGCAATACTGTGACATGTAAAAATGGTATTTCAAAAAGACACGTGTATTGATGTGTTATTTAATGCTATTATTTTTAAACGTCGTGAAAATATAAACGTCTTAGACAATGTATAAGATGTAATTTCAACTTCTAAAATCGGTTTGAAATATAAAAATGATATGTGCAAGTTGATTTGATTAATGTTATATAGAGTAGGGACAGAGTTAAAATGTCCTAATTATATTATTGGTAAAGATAAAGAATCTATTTTGTTGACAACTGTACATACTATACTTGCAAATTAATATTTTTTGTTTTAAAAAACAACATTTTAAGTGCATAGTTATTTGCGTAAATAAATATGTATAATATAAGTTAATTATATGAATGTTTGCTCGAGTGATCGTTTAGAATGTTAAATGTTTAGCAATGCATTGTCTAGTATGCAGTTTTAACGTATTGCATTTGACTGTGAAACAAGTTCCTGTCACTTAAGTATTTGTTGTGGTTTTTTTCTAGATAAAAAAGGTGTAAGCATGTTCTAATAACGTGTCAATAGACCAGCGCATTAAACTCATTGTACGATTTGCTCAAAGTAAATAAATCGCATCAAATAAAGTTCATGTAACCATCTAGAAGAAATCCGAATTTCTTCACAAACACAAAAAAGATCGTATGATTTACATACCAAACACACTGCCACAAGATTTTCCAATCAAAGTGATTTATACACACTGTAGACAATAATATTGGGCAGTGTGTGTGAAAGCTGGCACCAAAATCGCATAATAAAAACAAGGCACGTCACAGTTAACATGATTTTATTACATAACTTACGAAAGGTTCCCTACGGTCCTCTGTTAATACCCCTATTTATGGTCACTGAAGCTTGAATGCTGACGCGTGCTCCGATATATTATCTATATATTCCACTCGCTGCTGATTTACACGCATCAGTGGATAATATGGAAATATTTCGGAATGAAACCAAACGTTAGTAACACCGTCTGCACTTTATATATTTTATATCAAATAGGAGTCGTCAAACACTGTTCATATCTGATAAAATGTCTTCTTAGGAAGCACATATTCAAGAAACATTTCAGTTTAAAGATATTGTATTGCAATATAAACACATATCATAAGGTTATTGTACAGTGTTTTGTACAATATTGGAATATATTGTACGAGTACAATTATTTCCATATTGTACGAGTACAATGTATTCCCATATTGTGCAAAACACTGTAAAATGATATTTTATTCTATACCGAAAGATGTATCAGAAAATTAAAGAAACATCAAGATTCTTTTGAACAAATAAACCGTGAGTTCAAAGCGGCAAACAAAGGGAATTGCAGTGACAGATATTCGGATTTTCTCAACGTCATTGTCATACGGAATATTTTGTCGCTTGTTTGTTTTTAACGTGAAATTTCTACTAACTCATTTCCATTTTTTAAGTGGCCGTCTTGTATTTTGAACTGTACAATATCAAATTTATTGGAATCAATAAATTTCTACATAATTATGGGAGTGTCACGTGATAACATCTGGGGTAGCAGATTGGCTATACACGTACAGGTATAGAATAATGTATTGGTCTCACTGAACAAATACCTCCCTTACATGACGGTAGCAAGATTATTACGCCCAAGAAATTAGAGCTGTGTAAAGCAGTTGAGTAATTTTTTTGTTAAAAATGCATAAAATGTCATATTTCTTTGTGCATATGGGAACATTGGAACATTTTCATGATTTCTGCAAAGTTTTGGTGACCCTGGGAACTGTTTGATGATGCTATAACAGTTTAAAGATGCGTAGTGATACACTGCAACAAATGGGCAGAATTGTCAAAAATGAAGGGGTGCCATCAAACCATCGGAATTGTGAAAAAGCAACCTGGTCAACCCCATGTTTTTTTCTGCATATTTGGACCAACAGAGGACTATCTATTGGAATAAGGCACTTTTAGAACCATTGGTAATGTATCCAGTGTTCCAGAAGTGCATGTCTCTATATGTAGAACAGTACAAAATTAATTGGTGTGTGAGACGATTATGTTATGCATAGAAATCAAATATAGTTTGGTCTGGTCACATGTTAATTAAACTCATTCTTTATCAAAGCAGTTCAGGAGTGTTATACTAACACATTACATTAATTTTATGGTTTAAAACTTCAATTGAACCTGTGTAAGATGTTGTCGTTCCTTTCCCATAAAAGCATTACCGCTTAGTATGGATTAATTCAATCTAGCTCGAAACGTCTGATTAGTTATGACTCTAAGTGTTATAATTATGAGCGGTTATAATGTTAAAAAGCAACGAGTAATAAACAAGATGCGTAACATTTGCTGGTCCGTCACTTCAACTGAAAGATGAACGCTATCGCTATGTCTGTGCCAGATAAATGTGCAACAGAACAAGGTGTTGTTAATTGAATAAATATATGAAACGACCTTTATTAAACATTCAGGAGATATAAACGTGTATGTAGTTGCACTTGTACCAGGTACGATCATATCTTAAGCGATGATAGAACCAATAATATTAAACCAAACACTTGCATTGTAAAATCATTTTCTAATTCTTAAATAAGAGGAATATTTAATTGTTAATTGTGTATGTGTTTAAAATACAATAATTGATGTTGCTTCTTCTATGTTGTGCAACAATATGCATTATGTTTATCATAACCAAGTCTGAATTAATTTCAAAACATTTAAATTGTGAAATATGTTGTAATGCATTTCGTAATACAAAAAGTACCTTGATAACATGTAAGCGCATATACTAATTGTGTTTCCATCACTGACACATTTTCAGCAAAGAAAAGTACTGATTGCACAGTAACTCCAAATATTGTTGTTTCCATGAAACTTTAACGAAATTCAAAATGTGTTCAAAAGAGCATTTACTCAATACAACGAGTTGGTAAGTGTTAAGATAAATACAAATTTAATTTAACGGACAGTGAATAAACTTATATTATTTTAATAATGTTTACACATTTACTCGATATTCAATCGTATGAACGAATAACGATATTGAGATATGATACACTTTATAGATACAATGATGTCACTCTAGACTTTTAAGATGAGTAAAATGACGTTAACTCGAAACAATGAGAAACATTATCCAGCCAATTGTCTTAAATACAGAATTATCTAAAGGAACATTGCCTTTAATCAAATTTAGTGGTTTTCGTGTTTACACAATCATTCATTCCCACAAAATTTTACCATAAACTGTGACGATGCTATGTAATCTTTCTAATAGTGTTACAATATATTTGCAGAAAACAAACTAATATTTTTTTAGATGTTTTCTGCACAAACCGATAAAACACAGCTTCCCTTTTAAGAATGTGCGGTCAAATCTACAAATTTAATGATTAAATAAAATGATCAAATTATTTGTGAAACGTGTTTTTTCATTAAAAATCTAGTAACTCTGTAATTCGTCTGGTACACGTGTCTTAATATTATATCTGAAAAGGGACTTAAATCATTGCAGTATATTAGTTTTTATTTGCCACAAAAATAAAGTCTCCATTATGTTGTTAAATTCATTGTCCTGATCAAATTTTTTAAAAATATAATTTGCTGATAATATAATCTGAATCACGGAATGATTAAACTATAATATCATTACTGTATAATGAATATTGCATCAAATGTTTCTCGAGACGAGAAATGTGTGTAATAGTTAAAATTGTTCAATCATTTGGTTTTCATTTAAAAGGTCACGTGACACATTCGAATATTTCTCAATAGTCGAAAAATTATACGGTCTAGGATTGATGCTGTAAATAAATTCTCATACACTCGTTTTTAACGTATATTTTGAATTATTTTCTATGTAAGGAATTTATCACTCACTAATGGCATATGTAATGTACCTCAGGAGGTTTTGGATACCGAGTTGAATTAGACAATAAACTATACCTCATACCATAACTTCGGAGTCATTTACGGTTAAATGCGACCACAGTAATTGTAGAAATTTTCCGTACAGTGTTTGTTCATGACCGTAGACAAATGGAATGACAGTCAAACGCGTTACCGACTGAGCTAGCCAGACCCGACATAAAGATATCTATAGTTTAACATGAAATGACGGGTTATTGATGGGTTATTAATGGACAGTATTCTATTTCACCACGTCTTCAAATTTTTTTGGATAATTTTAAATATATATTTGGATTAAGATTAAACCATTCAAAATATACAGCGCTAAAAGTAGGATCTCTGAAAACCTCCAAGGACACATATTGTCAAAATAAAAAGTTTAAATGGTGCAATGATAGTGCAAAAGCGTTAGGTGTCACTTTTCAGACCGAAACAAGAAATATATACACATTAAACTTAGAACCAAAACTCCAAGAATTTAATAACTGTCTAAAAAGTTGGCAACGTAGAAAACTAACACTCATGGGTAAAATTACTGTATTAAAAAGTTATGCCATTCCTAAACTAGTTTATCCTCTATCGGTACTTCCAAATCCGTCAGAAGAAATAATAAAATATATTATAAATAAAATGTATCAGTTTTGATGGGATGGTTAACCTGATAAAATTCAAAGAAAAATTATTATTCAAAAATATATAAAGGGAGGATTAAAAATGATTGATATTTTATGAACGTCCATAAAGGAAGTTGGATAAAACGAATTTTAAATGACAACAATAAAGGAATTTGGAAGCATATTTACTTAAATAAAAAAAAAAATATATGGCGGTTATATGTAGTTTTAATGCAATATTAACAGGAATGACATCGTCAAATTATTTCAAGAAAATGGTTTCTTACAGGATATTTTATAAGAATGGCAAGAAATAAAGCAAAACAAAGAAAATGAATATTTGAGTCAAGAAATAATCTGGAATAATTCTAATTTAAAAAAGTTATTTAAATACATTTTACAATAAAAATGGAAAGATAGAGGTATAACACTTATAGAACAACTTTTTGACTACCGAAGTAAAACATTTTACACTTTTAATGATTTTAAAAATTTATACCAAATTGATGCTGGAGATTTTCTGTTACATACATCAATACTTCATAGTATACCTAAAGAATGGAAACAAATCTTAAAATCAGAAAGCATAGTTACAAATAGAAAAGAAAGTCTTCTGCAAAGATTATTGAAATAAAAACAAGTCAACAGTTTTTTATACAATCACCAACTGGATAATAATATAAAACCAGAAATAAAGTCAGAAAAGCACTGGGAAACAGAACATGAAAATATTGATTGGAGGAAAATATATAGTACCTATACAATCTACAATTGAATGTAGATTTAGGAATTTTCAGTATAAATATCTGCTCAGAATTATTCCAACAAACAAATCCCTATATAAATTCAAATTGACTAATTCTAACTTATGCGACTTTTGTAATATGAATACAGATTCCATAAAGCACATGTTTTGGGAATGTAATCATGTTCAGCATTTCTGGAGTCAGTTACAGAATCTTTTAAATAGTAAAAATGATATTAATATTATTTTAAATTATAAATTAGTAAGTTTCGGCTGTACTGAAAAAGTAAACAATAAAAACAACATCAACTATATAATATTTTCTGCTAAATATTTTGTCTTAAAATGTAAATGTATAAAAACTGTCCCATTGTTTCATGTATTTAAACAGAACCTATATAAATGTGTAGAAATTGAAAGATTAATAGCTCTAAATAAAGATAAATTGCACATACATGAACTGAAATTGGGAAATTTTTCTATAAATGTTTAAAACCTAATAAATGTTGATAAAAATGCCCTTTTAATTTTTAAACAAAGGAAAATCAATGTCAAAACTCTTTACTTATTGGACATCCCTCTTCTTTCTTCCTCTCTATTCCTCTAAAATAAAATGAAATTATTTCGTCACAATAATATATTGCGATACAAGTATTACAAATAAAACTGAATTGATTATATGCCAATATTGTTGGAAGAATTGTAATATATTTCATTATATGTATATAATCTGTAATATAACTGATGAAATAAAAAAAAATTATAACAAAAAAAAATGAAAGTTAATTATAATCCAAGCAGTCCCATACATTATCAACCCAAAATATCTATTCCGATGAGCTTTAATTGTGTATAAGAATTGTTTTTGTATGTTTCGGAAGCATCTCGAATAATCGGATAGTGTTATCGTATCGAATGGTTCGGCCGTCCCGAACATCGATACATTTCGTATCGGCCGTTAAGGAACGATATAAACACTCCGCATATCTTAGACGTAACATATAAGAAAAATTATTGAGACACTCCTAACGAATATTTGAAACAACAACAAGCAGCATATATATAACAAATTAAAGTTTACATTATTCCAAAATATATAACTAGATAAATATTGATTTCTTTTTCAATAAAATAAATAAATAGCTGTGATGGAGGAACTTATATATTAATAATGACATATCTGTTTAAAAGAGACATCTTTAATATTACCAAACATGTGATGAACGTGTGCTATATGCTATTTTTTAAAGTCATTTTTATTTTTTATAACAATACTTTTCATTAGAATAAACTGTGTAATAATTTTATTATTGCTAATTTAATTTGATATTGCGCTTTATATGAAAAGAATTCGATAATGGTATATGTTTTCATCACAACATTGACCAGTATGAACTAAATCTTTATTGTACAGTGTTTAATAATAACCTGAAATAGTAATAGTATGTGATAAAACTGTTTTCTCCAACCCCGGTGACTATTAAGAAAGTTAGAAAATCAACTACATACGATACCTTGGGGGTTCTTATGCAGGCAACAGTATACATATTTTTTTAATCATTCTCTTCTAATTCGCTTCTAGTTCACGTTTACTTCTAGTTGAAATTACAAGGAACACCGAGTTTAAAAAGACGTGTCACTGTTTACTACATTGTTAATAATAGTATAGCTAGCCCTTTTACAGTTTATTTTCTCCAGAGAAAATTTCATATAAACACCATTGAAATATAAAGATATCTGATTTGGTTTTTCGTTTGGTGTTTCAAGGAACTGATCCAGAACACAATTGTCGATGTGTCGTTGCTAGTTGCTTTTGTGTCAGTTTCATTAAGAGTATCTCTGTGTTTTCTCTTATATGTAACAGTTATATCTGAGATATATGGAATATTTATCATGAGGCTTGCTGTCCGCAATGCCAAATGCGAAATTATTATTGATTTTCCGGTCGAACAAACATCCAATACGAAACATCTTGACTTTCGGGATGACTTCGGTTTGAAAAGTACAATATTGATTTCTTAATTAGGAACACGTGATGCATATGTCCGAAGTTCATTGGAATAGCTACTTAGGTGGATAATAATAAAAACTTACGTAGTAGGGCCACCAAGAACTCTGTGCTTTATTTATGCAAACTGTCATATAATAACATTGGATCCAGGAATAACGCGGTCACATCATATAATCAGCTTCATTGTGCAATGAACATAACTCCGATCTAATAAATCACGAGGCAATGAAATTCTCGCATCCATGATGAAGAGCTCTCTATGGAATTGTGTCCATAACGTTTGGTGTAAATATCCTATTACATTTCTTTGGAGAATATTTGGAGAATATTTGGATTAAATTCATCAGGCATCTAGCGTCATGTCTACTCTAACATTATAACAACTATTTACTACAGTTTTGACAATTCTGTTGGGAAATCATCATATTTAAGGTGTTAATACACAGCCGTAAAGAAACGCGACATTAATTGTAGTCGAATATTGGAAATGTGTCAACTGCTAAGGAGTGCTAAGTAATATTTACGAAGTATGTAGATATCCGCAGATATGTGTTACATGTTTGTTGTCTAATGGTAGAGCAAACGACCCGAGATCGAAGGGTTTTGTACTTTAGCAATACTTTGCATACAGTGTCGTAATTGTTCTTCCAAAGAAGACTTCCAGCATGATTTGTCTAAATTGCAAAACCTTGTTTCACTTTTGATCTAAAGTAAATGAACTTAAACTAAATACTTTATGTATGTGCTAAATGCGTCTGTCAGTTACAATGCGAATATATAATATTGAAGGCAGTATGTCAGTGTTTTTTCTAAGATTTTAAATTTGGCGGAAATATGATAATTGTTTTCTGAATGTATTACGCTACTCAATCAACTAGCCGTCATTGTTCAGAAAATTACCAAATGGATCATGCACCTAGGTTAGACTAAAATATTATACCAGCTTGAATTTACAATACATTTTGGGACGTATCAAATACATCACGTGATACTTTATTTTCGATTTGATCCGCCATAATGACCATTTTAGAATGAGTGCAACCGCCATTATCACTAAGCAGTGCATGCATGGTATTTAGTCCGTTTTTATACCAACACTCTGATTGAAATCACGTTTTCCGCCATGTTACAGTGAATTAAACATTGCAAATCATTTTGGTTGTATATGTGAATGATAATTAGAATAATTACATTAATTTTAAACTTAAAGATAATTTTTAGAAATTATAGCATTTTTTTTCTGACAAATAGACACATTATTTCGTTATATGCGTTAATACTCAACATGAACTGTAGAAGGGATGTTTTAACAAAAAAACTAACGTTACAATTTCAACTGTATTTCAAGGATATTATTGTATATTTTTACAAATAAAATCATTAAAACAATTATTGAATACCTCATTGTTTGTAAATCAAAGAATCTCAAGGTCACCTGAATATTTGCGTATTATAATGTTACGTTTGCATTTTGTAGATTACATACATTTCAGAAGTTTTTATAGTTTAAATGAGCATTTATCAAGATTGTCGTGCGTCGATTTAAGTTTTAATATTTTTTTAATCATTCAGTAAAAACATATTTATAGTTCTCTAAGAAAAAATTGGTCAATATATTGCTCGTTTCATTGCTATTCCATTTTAAGATGACACCTACTTTAAAATTTAAAAAGTTAGTAAGATATTATTCTAACGAACTGAATTGAACTGAATTTAAAATCAGCATCATACATAAAAGAATGTATATTTTAATCTTTCAAAAAATACATTGAGAACTAAGTGTTTCTTTTAATCTATATTTGCTTAAGAAAAAAATATCAGCTATATCCCGCTCACTTTGTATGTGTTTTTCTTACTTAAACTCAACAAAATAACCAGTTTCACACTTAATTAATAAAGAAAATCATGGCTGTCTTGCATTTTTTTAAATGTTTGTCAATATACCTTAAATAGTGCACATTCTGCGGTTATTTTAAAAATGTATATTTTTTATAACATCAGAAAATAATTAATATTATGCTTTAAACCATTACATACTCTCATACACTTTCAAAAGACGAAACTAGAGTTTCTCTTATGAAAACATATTTATTTCGTCTTAAGTTATCCTTACGCCAAACGTTTCTTGGTAAAAGACATGATGTTAAAAATGACATGTAATGACTTAAATCGTTCAATGTATACATATGCCTAAGTCTGCTACAAAGATAATGGTATTTTAAAAGAAATGGGACTTTAATTTAAGATGTAAAGGGCGCTTACATGAAAAACTGAAAAGGTCATAGCCAACACCCTGGAGTAAAGTATTTACAAAGAAAACAGAACAGCTAAAACTGACTAGTTCATTGTTCGTTTTATTCAATTGATTTGATAAATTGAATTATCTGAAACAAAAACCAAACCAAAGGTATAAAAAACAACAGCAGTATCAATGTCGGTGAGAGAACCGGATAACAAGAGTCAGTGATATCAGTGACTTCCATTAATATTTTATTTAAACAATGTTAATCCAATTATGTTACACAGAAAAGGACTGAATTAAGAAATTACAAATTTATCTCTTGATCAATAAATCTTATTTTACAAAATACAAACAAAATCAAGGTGACAGTCAAAATATTGCCCCGCATATTAAAACTCGTACAACATGACACATTAAAAGGAAACAAACCTAACATTAGATAATTCTTTTATGATTACTATTCTGTATATGACATGTACGTGTATCTAAATGGTACACATAATAAACATAAATACACCATCTTTAATTTCGTTCCTGTTTTGGAAAGACACACACTAGACGGCACTAGATTTATAAAAAATAATGTTGATAAAATATTAATGATGAAAAGTAAATGGGATTTAGGTCAGCAGGTGAGATAAACTTTGGACACTGCTAGAAACCTTCTGATTGGTTTAACACTCAATATATAATTACCTTCAAACTGGTTGGTCATTAACGTTTTCAGGATGTTAACAGTCTGTGTATTCAGTTGGATCATTATAAATCGCAAGAGTTATACCCGGGGAAGTGATCTTATAAGTATATATTACCTTCAAACGGAGTTAGTGCGTCCAATGTCTGTGTATACTGTTGGGTCATTAGACATAAATTTTAAGAATAATAATTAATTTTTCATCACAAGTTGACAAAGGGAAAGTCACCTTAGATTACAATATATGTCTGATGTCAGAGTAAAGCTGGATTTAGATCGATGTTTTTTGTTATAAAAGTAAAAGGAAACATGCAAGAAGTCAATGACCAAGATATACATGTACGTATGTGACGAAAGTGATATAGAAGGGTAAAATATTTTTAATTTCTCTGATATTATTTACATTCAATTTGACAAAAATGATATTATTGCTAATCGTTTACATATACATATATAAACATATGTAAATATTACAAACAAACTTAGAGATTGTGACCTTCTTCTTAAAACAAAAGTTATACATGGAGGAGTATGTTACATATACTTACAGTGGGGAAACTTATGCCTGTTACTTTGCTACAAGAGAAACACAGAACTACTGGCGATGTTAATTTGACTAAGTATAAATATAATCCAAACAATGATTTAAAATATTTCTATCACATAGACTAGATACAAATATGTTTGAATATTCTAGATATTTTTGTTTCTCTATTTTTAAGTTGAAACTTCTCCACGATGTAACCTAGGCCTCATGTCCAATCTCATGGCGGAAAACACCAACTTATCAATATTGTTATTGACTAATATATAACTGTTGGGTAATTAAGTCGAAATGTTTACGAAGTTGTGAGTTTATATGTTATACCGAAATTTACAATATCGTTGTGACACGATTATCGATCATTGAACAACACGTGACATTCGTATAAGAACCTTGGGATCATTTATTCAGTCGTTTTTAGTACAATATAACTATCTCTATAAGTGTTGCTATTGTCATCAACCTTGTCATACTCATCATCGTCATCATCATTATCATCAATATGATCATTATCAGCATCCTCATCTTCATAAGTATAAGCACCATTATCATCATTATCATCATCAGTAGCATCATTATGCTCATCATAACCGCCACCATCAACATCAATACCATTATCATGATCATCAACAAAATTATCATCATCAGTAGCATCATCATGCTCATCATTACCGTCACCATCATCATCAGTAGCATCATCATGTTCATCATTACCGTCACAATCATCATCAGTAGTATCAACATGACCATCAGCAAAACTATCAGTATCATTATTATAATATTACAAATTACATTTAAATCAAGTTGACTCCACGATCCCATTTGCATTTAACATAAAATGCCAATCGTTCCAGACTAACATATTTGATGGCAGAATGCACAGTTAGAAGCAGACATACAGGCACACGTCAAAATAATCGGTAACAATCTTGAAATATTTATAATCGTTAATCTTACCATTGTCATAACTTTGAAAGAGAGTCACAAAAAATGTTTATGTCTAAACAGTAGGATATTCGTCTATATTTAAACGTTTAAAGCAATTTATCATATTGGCTTTTAAAACTATAACAAACAGAAAACAGAAAACAGTTCTAAAATCTAATATACTATTTTATGGCTCGGATAAAAAATGTTTTATCAGTATAATGGATTCATAAACACGTTTTGCATCAATGTACAGCTTCGATTAAATGATGCCAAGTGCGTTCTATAATCCCAAGTGAAATTAGCAAGTGCTTGTAAAGATAATTTGATATAAGCATTTGGTTAAGCTAATAAGAGAAATATTGTAGTAAGAGACATTAATGTTTCATTTTAATGGGTCATTGTTCATAAACAAAACGCTCCAATAGAGACACCAATAGACACAGTGCAGCAATTGTCCATAAACATCCTAGAATTGTTTGAATTTAATCTCAATTACGATCAGTAAATGATGAACGTTTCTCCCACACTGTCTGATTTATAGAGTGAACGGGTTTATGAACAAACTAAACTGTAGCATAAAATCTAGACAATGTCATTCTCTATTGCCTGCGATTGACTACGGACCTATTGCAGATAGATAAATGCACCAATTAACTGACGTCTTGGTGATGCAGAAGAATAACAGCACGTGTAAAAGTGTTACAAAAAGATAAAATTATATCAAGACAAGTGCAGGTTGTATATTTAGAAAATATATTTGTATACAGCAGATGTCAACCTATATTTAAAGTTATACGATTAATTGTCAAGTTATTACTTAATAACTAGAACTGTCATAATACGAGACAGTCTTAGAAAGGAATATTTAGATGTGTGTACAATACGGATCAAGATATTTCCGGTGATTGTTACACAGCTTGTACCTCTGTATTGTTTTTACTTTATACATTATATTTTTTATGTACACACGTAATACACCAACATGTCCTTTGAATTTAGTATGGATACTGAGTTTGGGTGCACATTGATTCTCTTATATTTATATATCTCAAAAATCGTGTATTTAAGAGTCACATGTTCATCGGTTATTCTTAAAAAGTAAAATAGATGAATGCGATGTTTATGTAAATACAAAAAAGAGATATCTTAATAAATAGTATAACATAAGCACGAATATGTTGGTATTTATACGTATCAGGAACATATACTATAATACTTAGATGTAAATAATACCTGTATTAGAGGTTTTGCAAATATATTTTATAAATGTTTTATGTAGATTCACGAATATTTTAACAAATATCATATTAAATGTGTAAGATCCAGGTGGCGTAAGACATCAGAATACACGAGTAGAATCACGGTGCTTCTTTAAGTTACTGGTAAACTTTCTCCCATAAAGAAGTTGGACCGAGCGAGGCTCGATTCAGGGACCTCAATGATGTGAGGTAATAGCTAATTAGACGCAACGCCCTAAACCACTTTACATCGAGGACCCACTTTATTTATATTTAAAATCCATGTTGACGTCAAGGCAAATTGTTTCATAAATGTAGTAATATGTTTTATATTTCATATTTAGATAATTAGATAAATTCGATATATAAACTTTTCATAAAAATGACAATAAGTAACCGATTTTATATTTAACTTTTTTGTCTCGCCGCGACATAGGAGCGAAAGCGAGATTAAGGTGTCGCTTGTCCGTCGACGGCGGCGTAAAACATTTATATTTAGCTCCATCGTTAAGTTTTCGTTTTTACACTATTTCTCAACAAGTACAAGTGCTAGGACATTCATACTTTCACCATAGTTACGACTAACACCCTGCATCACATTATACACTGCAGATGCTGAGTATAACCTACATTGCATGGTCCATTTACTTTGTTTGATGTTGAGTTTTGCATTTACCTCCACCGTTAAGTTTTCGATTTTACACTATTTCTCAACAAGTACAAGTGCTAGGACATTCATACTTAGATCATAGTTACGACTAACACCCTGCATCACATAATTATATACTGCAGATGCTGAATGTGACCTACATTCATGGTCCATTGACATTGTTTGATGCTGAATTTTGCATTTAACTCCAACGTTAAGTTTTCATTTTTACACTATTTCTCAATAAGTTCTAGCGCTAGGACACTCATACTTGGATCATAATTACAACTTACACCCTGCATTACATAATAAAATGCAGATGCTGAGTACTTTTCGTTTTTTTTTATTTATTTAAAAAAAATTGATTCTTTTCTTATTTTTATTTTTTTTTATTTTTTATTTTTTCAAATATGTTTACCTACAAATGCTGGTTAAAGTTGTTGTTTTTTTTTAAATGTGTTTTACTTCAAGTTCATTTCTCAAAGATCACTTAATGTATTTGATCAAAACTTGGCACAATACTTCTTACACTATTATTTAGTCCTTAAACCTACTACATTAATCAAGTTAGATAACTCTTGCATGAATGTAATGCAAATTCTTGTGTCATATTTTTGCAGTTCGTGGCTGTTACTAAATTCATCAAATCAACTAACTATTGTTAATAACCACTCTTTAATTTATTATGGAAAATGTTATGTCATTTCTCTGTACCACTAGATTAAAACAATAAGTTTTGAGCTTTACAGATACATGCAGTCATTTTTGTCATTGTATTTTAAAAAAAAATCTCTCCCATGTGTGTATTAACGGTCAAAGCGGACACGGCGAGACATATCATTCCGCGGAATTCTTGCTTTATAAATTCTGTGTACCGTTCCATTATGCGACATCATGTTAAGACAGATCGCTTTAAATCCTGAAAAACTGTAATTTCCTTTGTTCTGTTTTTAAATTGCATGATGATTTTGAAACACGACAAACACACGTATTATGAATAAATAGTTTCCACAAAATTGATGCAATATCAAGAAACACGCAATTAACCTGTATGTTATATATAATAGATGTTGCTAAATTAGGACCAGACGGAAAACGACTAGCCAGACTTGTATAAAATGGATGCATAGATTTGTGTTGTTGCTGTTTTCTTAAAAAGAGCCTTTAAATTGAGTCGGACATGCATCATTGTTGTCTAAAATGGAAATACGTTCATTGCAATTTATCATTGATAATGATACTAAAATCACTAACGGCTAAAATGTTGTTGCATCAATATACACATGTTTTTTCTTAAAATACTCTACCTCCAACATGTATTCTAGATAGATGTGTGTACTAAGAACCAAGAATTGTGAATGTCATTTGTGGTCTATCAAGTGTGTGATAATACTTCTGATGACCTATTTACTAAATCGCATTGCATGATTTACATAGTATAATCGCGTTTATTTGTGATCTCAAACAGCCATTTAAAGACCATACAATGCATATTAAGTATACAATATAGTGTATAAGCACATATGTTATGAAACAAAACTGCAAGGAATATTGAAAGTACCATGTCATATCAATACTTATATAAAGGTACGGTTGTTTCTAAACTGCATACTTGAAACAATGCTTAATTTAAAAAAAATGAAAATAAATATAATCAAATAAAACCAATATAACGTACTATTATTGCAAATTAAATCTTATAACGGTTTACCATGAGCTTGAAACAACTGTTGCATAACGAGTTCATGTTTTGGTTTAAGTAAGCGTTGCTAAAATAAGATTCGTTTTATTTTAAAAAAGTATATCCGTTGTAACATGGAACAATTATGATTTGTGTTTGATTTTTTTATAAATTGCATTGTTACATCTCACACACAAATTAATTTTACACTAGTCTACATATAATAGCAAAATGCACTTCTCGATCACTATCACATTACCAATGGTTCTAAATGCGTCTCGTTTTAACATATACCAACCTGTTGCTCCAGAAAGGCAGGGAAAAACATGAGATCGACAAGGTTGCGTTTTCACATCAATGGGTTTGACGACACCACTTCATATTTGACAATTCTGTTTATTTCCTGAAGTGTATCACTACGCATATTCGAACTTTTATATCTCCATCCAACAGTACCCAGTGTCAGCCAACACAATTTATGACAAAATTCAATCTTCACATATATAGCAAAAATGTGATCATTTTAAGTTTGATCAAAAGAAAATTGACCAACCGATTTACATAGCTCTATTTGATCGAGCGCAAGAATTGTACTACCGTCATGTAAGGGAGGTAATTACATAATTATTGTCGGTGTATGAGTTTTAATGGCGAATCGGTTTCCCCAACAATAATATACTACTAGGAAACACAATGTTAATACGAATGTGATATATTATCATTTAGCTTTATAAGGCTCAAATGGCGAATGTCGTGTTTGTATCGATAAATGGATTTGTGTTGCTGTTTTTTTTCCAGTAAACCATTCGCAATGATATGTGCATGTATCATTGTTGTCTGGTAAACGGGAAAACACGTGTATAACCATTGGTGATTGATAAAGATAGTTATAACATTATTGTCTTAATGGATTCTTTCCCAATGACATCGGGCATTATTCAGAATGCTCCGTACCTTTGTAAATATGATTAGTAGAAATTAAAATCAGACGACAATACCCTTAGATGGCAATTAGTAAAAAATACCACTTCGATGGATCTAATTTTGGTTATCACTCAAAATGAGTTGAACAAATAACAGAAACAATGATGATAAATAGTAGTATTTCATATAACCTGCCCATTGTATCTCAAATATTGGTTTTCAATGTGTATTTATCAGTTTACATGACAGATAATTCACGGCGGAATGTTTCTGATATACTTCATAAAGTAAGAGTATTATCCGTACTCTGTACAGCTGTAAACACTTTATAATTAAAATTGTATTTAGCTTATTTTGGGACTGTACTTGTCTTATATTAACAATAAAGAATACATAGTAAATAATATACTTGTTTGAAGTAAATACACATCTGTCACGCTGTGACGCTAACACCAATACTGAGAATAAATCTGGACATCAACTAACAAAGCAAACTACATGTACTATACGATTATGTTTATATATGTTATGTTCTATACTCATTTGTTTAGCTTGGATAATTGATAAAAAACGTTAGAGACTATCTCATGTTATAATCATGAGACCGGAAGCTTAAGAGTCAATTGCAGTTGAATCACTGTCAATACGATTTCAAATGATAGTCTGCGGGCGCGGATAGGTCACAAGCAATGCATCATCATTGAGGTACATTTTACAAACTATTTCTGCACTAAATTGCTTTGCTGAAGTGATCCAGACGATGTACCATTATTGTAATATAATATTTCATTATATGGTGTAAGGGTGATTCATTGTTTGCATTTCTGGAAATATTTGAGACTGGCCTGTAATCATCGTCAGAATCAGATCGTTTGTCATTTAGAGTTGTTGTTGTAAAAGTATGCTAGATGCCAACTATTTGAAAAATAATTCTTGCATTTAGAGGGCAGTTGTATTTGTAATGCTCTATGTAAGGAGAATGGCGGTAACAAACCTTTAAGATTAATGGTTAATTGATTATAAGTAGTAGCATAAGTTGATTGCAAATGAGTTTTTTTGAATGAACATGTTTTTGTCACTTAGAAGTGCACAATGTCAACGAAATAGTTAACCAATTTGTTTGAATAATAATATAATAAAAAAGTTTATGCTGACACAAGCTTTTCTTTTATGCTATGAAATATGAAATACTGCCAAGATATTTTTTCTTGTCATCATAAGGACATTTGAAATACTCACATTATATATATATAATTATATTGACTATGCTGTCTAACATCATAGATAGTATTTTTGTATGATCAAATTTGAATAGCATTTTGTGTTTCACACCTTATACATGTGTACGTGTCGTATTTGTAAGATAATTACTTTTATACACATTGTCTTGCCTTGTAATGTGACGGCGAGGAAGGAGCAGTGAACTTCGTTGTCACTTTGTATCTATATATACTGAAGCCAAAAGAAAATGCACAGCTATATGTATATGGTATTTTATTTATATGGATTTCAAATCGAACACACTCAAATTTCTATATCATAAAATATCTATAGGAGATATAAAACCAGAATTTCTTTCAAAAACTCCTACGCACTACATGTACAGTGCTGTAGAAATAACACCAGTATCACTACATTCCACAGTCGAGTCAGTGTTCTTGATTTAAGTATTCCTTATATAAACTTTGTAGAATTTAACTTTGCGTTAAAAGCTATATGTTGCCATTATGGTGTCTATCTTGTTTTCACCAACAACCATTCTAATGTACCATTAATCAGAGATCAAGGGAGATGTGATTGGAATAGTTCGGAAATATGAAATTGGTGCTCATGTTCTAAAATACTTTTGGGAGTTTATTGGCATTTCCGGATTGAATCACATGAAGGATAGTTTTCATAAAGATGTTTCGTAACATGTATCCTGTGTTTTCTCCACTGAACTGCGCTTAGCAACCGGATATGTATTATCTGCATATGTACATTTGTTTTCAATAAAATAGACAATGATAATAGGCAACGATTTTGTAATATGTTGAAAACCGAAAGAAAGACACTTGTTTACAACAACAGGAATATAAATATCAGTACTGAATCATTGTCCAAGGACAATTTACAGTTATCTGACCTTTGCAATACTTATAGAGTGTGTAGACTGTTCCTGTTACATTACACTAACTGAGGAAACATTGTCACGACAATTTATCTAATTTATTATGAAAAGTATTATATTGTGTATCGAATGATATACACAGGGTAACACTATCTGATAAAATGTCTCATTGGACGGTCAGAACGCGTTTTCTATTACACAACATATTCCTTTTAATACTGTTTCTTTGGTATTTGACT
This sequence comes from Panopea generosa, assembly GCA_029582155.1. Taxonomy (NCBI): domain Eukaryota; kingdom Metazoa; phylum Mollusca; class Bivalvia; order Adapedonta; family Hiatellidae; genus Panopea; species Panopea generosa. Next base: position 8,414,423 of record CM055908.1, read on the forward strand.
GTTTTCATATCAGTGCTAATTAAATATTATGATAGTATGCAGTCCAGTAAGTTATAGATACTAAATCTCTGTGAAACAAAAGGCATAAACTATGATATGTATGTTAGTTTCTGATGCAGTAGTAATTACAATAAATGAAAAACGTATTTAAGGCAAGAAAAAATTCCTGTGAAACTGGTACATCGTTTATTAAGTAATTCGACAACAGTTTTGCAGATTTTCTCCTCAAATGTAAATGATGTGACAAAATACATTTCGGCTCTTACATTCGCATTGATTTCAAAATGAATTTAAATGTTAGATGAAATGAAATAATCTTGCCAAAATCTCAAATCATTAATTAAATCCAATAGGCAATAGTTGCTTGTATTAGAGCACGATACTTAATATTTAATTAAATTTATATCATAAGTCATAACTTTGTCTTGTTCCACGAAGTCCAAAACAAACGGAATTGTAAATAATACTAGTTTAGTAGAGAATGTGACTTACTATTGCAAATGATGGCACTTTAATGTACGATTGCTGTGTTTGTAAGTGACCTGATGCGAAAGCGATCGTTGTAGCGCCAATTTGCCACGTGAAGTGACCATCGCTCCGCCCACTAGTCACGTGGAACGTCCATAACTTCGCCTACTTGCCACGTGGCGTTGTTTGTCCCAGTAAATACAATGTAATAAAATGCAGCGTTTAGGAAGATACCATTAGCTTGGCTTAAGAAATTGGCGGCATTGAAACAGTATCGATCGCTGATTGAACTAGATTCGACTAGATTGATTGACAGTCTGCGTCATGTCAATTGGTTGTGCTACCATAGCTGTGTTGCCTTCGTCAAACTTCTTCAAGGTTTTCTGTTTTCCAAACATAACATTTAAAAATCGATATTATTTTCGTTCAAGATAGTGCATACACAGCGATGCCACTTCTGTTGCAGATCCAAGGTAGGCACTATAATCTTCAATGATGAGGTTTCATATCCTTTTGCAGTGTCATTTCTTACTGACAGGGTACAGTTAGCAATACAACCATCTCTGTACCTCAATCACATTTTTGCGATTTTAAGTCATAAACAATGTGAGGCATCAACGGTAAGAAGATTTGTTTTAATTCTAAGAAAAACATATTTGTAATTACAGTTATTGTTTTCAAACAATTAACTATAATATGCTTACATATGTCAAATATCCTTTGAACAAAACAACATTCTGGGTATTATTTTATAATGGCAACATGTAGATTAACATTCCTTCTGTTGATTTAAATGCACATTTACTTCTTAAATATGTTTGTTAGCAACCACATTACAATATTTACATTGTCATGTCTTTTGCTAAGCGTCAAAAAGTGTTTTCCTTTATCTGGAGTAGATACTGTCAATTCAATGGATGTCCGATTAATACAATTATTTGCTTATTAATTAATGACTTATTTGATAACTTAAACACTCTCACGACATTGTTAATTGAATTATTTTCTTCGAGACATGTTTAGATTAAAGTACAAAAGTCGCACACATTGTACCCTTAATGATTTTTTATTATACTGTTTCTCTAACATCTAAACCCTCACCGTGTACATCGGAGTATAGCATCACGTGTTTCATTTTAATAAACATTTTATATGCAACTATTTGTAGTTTATATCATACACGTATGCACATTTTAAAGGAGGTCAATTTCCTGAATCTACTTTTATTGACACTGGGTCATTTTATGAGATGGAAAGAGTGAGGTTGGATCCACCCGTAAACCAGGGATAAGCTCCTATTTATGGTTTGTTATTGGCCACTTGAAGGCGGTGTCCCCTGTAACTTCTTCTAAGTGTACGTTTTGTATACGTTCTAGTGTGGTAAATCTACATATTCATCAGGTTTATACTGTTGTGGTATCCGTGTTGTCTACGTCTCCTCTTTCTAATATTTATTGATGGCACGTCTATGATATTATATACATGTACTGGCAACTTCTAATTTAAAAGCAAAACAATATGTTTACGTAATTTTCACTTATTGCCTCGTCTAATTTGTGGTCTTCAACATCAGATATTACAACGAGGTCGTTTCTTTAGAAAAAGTAACATTAATGCTAGAATGCAAGATCTCAGACCACCTATATTTAAAGATAATTTGTCACTGTATTGTGCTCAGTTGTAAAGTTCTCCTGATTCTTTATAGCATTAGTATCAGTTTTCAAGTTCAATGCTGTAATAAAAACCAGCATATTACTGTAGTCCAAAATATGACGCTGATGGAAAATAATAGTTTCTATTTAAGTGACTGGAAATAATTTCCTATTTCTTTGATATGCTTATTTATCATTAAACCAATGTGTTTAAAGATAAAGGCAGCAGTCACAAGTTTGGAGTGCGTGGTTCAGTGGTAGGGCATCGGACGGACGGACCCATTATCGGAAGGCCGCAGGTTCAATCCTCCGCCACGGCTATGAGTGGTGTCATTGAGCAAGACGCTGGTTCCACCAAGTAAGACATCGAGCGCGATTTTAGCTTGTAATAACATTCTCAATCGAAGTAAAATAAATAAATTAAGGAATTGTCACCGTGAAATATCTATGTAATGTGAATCTGAAGCTAAAACTACTTTTTTTGAATTTACAGACACATATTAATAGCATTGCAACACAAGGTCGCATGAATAAAATACGAATGTGTTGCTGGTGACTCTATGTGATTTACAATGTACAGTGTTGTCAGTGAAACGTTTCTTCATAAGAAATATATTTCATCATGTATAAAATAGCTTAAAATAAACAGAGATGGGAGCTATGCTTTTATATGTCAGAATGCGCATATGCAAGAGATCTATAGCTCCCACTTCCATGTACATGAACAGCATTTCCCAAATGTAGTACAGTCTTGTAATTATTGTTATTTTAGTGTCTATTACCACAACACAATATGTCTACCTCGTATTTGAACTAATAGAGTTCCCTTGCCCCTTATTTATTAATTGGTATATGTCCATGAGTTCCTGTTTTGTAAAAAAATGACGCCGCTGGCATACAGGCACATTTTTAAAACACGGAATATTAAAGCGAACAAAAATAGTTTGTAGTTGTATATTTTTTTATCATTTCTTATCAGGCGCCTCTTGTACGTGTATTTACGGGGTAATAATACGGAGGAATTCGTTTCATGTGTCTTTGTTTTAAAAGTGACGGAAACTTTATAGCCATTATAAATTTTCTTCTTAGAGCAAAAAGTGTGTCATACAAATTAAGACGATAAACGTGAGTAAACGAATACATTTAAATAGAGCTGAGAATAAAAACAATGTAAACTAATGAATACAGCATGATTCGCTGAACTATACATACATTATATCAGAATACACATATGCTGTACGTGTTCTCTGACATTTGGAATAGGTACCGATATCTCTGTCATGTTATGACAAACACTTCTGTGAAGTATTTGAATATATGACAAAGCATTTGGAACTACCGGACACAGTCAACAATACAGTTTATGGAAGCATACAGCCTCAATATGCCAAAGTCGGTACGTGAACTTGAGTTTTGACGTAGCCTCCAAGGCGGTTTGCATGACACGTTTATATGAGTTTAAGTATATCGAACATTGTCCTCTTGGGATAAACTGTCTCATAAGTAGTTCTCAAACTATGAAATGTTTTTTCAAGAAAAATGATCTAAATAGCAATTTAAGGTATACTAAACATACTAAACTAAATAATTTATAATAGAAAATAATCACATAATCAAATACACTGCAGATTTGTATAGTTTATGCTTACTAGAAAACTTGAACAATTTTCGTTTCTTTATTAATATCACCCAGCATAAAAGCAACCGGTTGTGTTTTCGTAACCAAAACATGCTGTTAAGCTGACTTAAATAACGTTAATGGAAAGCAATCATTTAATTAGTATATATAAGTAGATTAGTAGTTTTTGTTAAGCAGTCGAAGGATAGAGTTCAACTGCTTTGTATGCATTCAAGCACACGGATGTGTTTCCGAATAACCCAGACATTGCGTATTACTCGGCATCGACTTGTTTTTTTAAAAGAGAAAACAGTGTATAATTATATCAGTTGATCAATAAAGGACGTGTGTTCTGGCGTCTCTGCTATGTACAGCTATGGATATATAATAAGCCAATAATCATTATATTTTTGTTACTTTTCCAAACGACGGAAGCAATTTTATCAATCGTAAATGTCATTTTCAGAATCAAATTACCATGTCCCGAAATTTAAGACAGTGCTCTTCAAAAGTACAGACAAACAGTAAATAAGATGTGTTTGGAAATGTTGGCTTTAAATCAATTTTTAGATTTTCTTTGATCATTTGCATTGAATAGCTCGTCTTCTTAATGCAAATATAAATAGTAACAAAACAAAATTCATTAACTTACACAACAACATACTGTAATTACGAATTGTAATGAAATAAGGTTAAAATTATATAATTCACAATGTTTGACTATATACATAAAATGTTTTTCACTTCACAGTCATACTGTTAAATGATTCCGATAACTACTTAATCGAATAAAACTGATTGAGTGTGTTGTCTAGTATAGAATACGGGACACAGGATTTTAGGATCGTGAATTCGATCCAACGTCACGGCAATGTGCTGTGTGTTCTTGAGCAAGACACTTCATTCGTATATGCTTAGTGCTGGTTTCATCAAGCAAGATTTGGAGCGTGATTTGTCTAAGTTGTTATATCTTTTTTCACAATCGAAGGAACATAAATAAGTTATTAAATAAATTTGATTTTGAAAAACAATTGTATCATGAACTTATTGATATTGGTTTAATATAGTGTATTCAAACAAAAAATTATACAACTACGTTTTATTTTTAATTTGTTATCACTGCATATATGTGTGTGTTTTTTTGTTTATATGTAAACTTGCCATATAGGATGGATGTTGTGGTTTTAAACATGAGTTCAAACTTTACCGAGTTACGAAAAAGTAATACTGTCTGTTGTTTTCAGCCAAAGCCTTTATTTTTGATGCAGTGAACACATCTTTTGGAGGTTAAATATAAATTATGCAACAGTTGAATAGTCTTTTATAGTGGTATATAAGACACATCCTTCATAGTTTTTAAGTATCAAAAACGAGAATTTTATTTGGACAATTATAATGCAGAAATATGATAGATGATACTTTTGATTTATTTTCAAATACTGGTATAAAAGTTTAATTTCAAGTTTATAGCAAGAAAATATGTACATTTTATCACATTTTTGACGGATATAAACAGTTATTGTAATACGGTTGCTTTTTATGTAGCTATAAATGTGTTCTACCAAAATACATTTCGAACACCCCTCGTGTATTCGAAATAATAAACATTTTACTAAACCAAACAATGCACTGTTGTTTCCCAAAACTTTCCCTGGGAATTACGCGCATTAGTCAATGACACTATGGTGTATTTTGCAAGAAAATAATTATAAATGGCAATTGTTTACAGTCAATAATATACTAATCAGCTTAAATACCTTAATTATCGATGATGAAAAAAATATCATACAATTTTAGTGGATAAACAGGTTATCTTTAGCAGTTCCAACATTAAAGTATATGCATTTATTCCCACACCATCCAGACTAAACATATGCTACTAACGCCATTTATTGGATAACAATATTAATAAATAAAACTTCACGTTTCCATATAACTAAGACGATGTTGGCACATGTTTGACTCCTTGGAAGTGATGAAAGAGAAAGCAGTGTATTGTTTATTAATATCACTATATCAATACAAGCCAATTTGCACTGTCATCCGTATTTCGGGGAGGCATATGTGGAACTAGAGAACTTTAGTTCTCGTTGTCTTCATTTTTCAGGGCTTTGTACTGCAGTGATTTATTTATTTCTACCATGTATTTAATGGTCAGTATTTCAGAAGTCACCACTGAAAATTTGATGCGAATACCAAATTTGTGGGCAAAATTCTGTGTCATTTCAGAATTGTTGGTTCTAACTGCACCGGGGGCGAATAGTTGATATATTATTACTCTGAAAATTGATAGGTCTCATAAAAGCATTAAATTAAAAAATAATGGTAAAGGTATGCAGTTTTCCCTTTATAGACGCTTTGCATGTTACGTAATCGATAAACCGTCCGTCATCTTGGAGGCATACACTCGCCAGCGTGTGACCTTTGCCACCATTACATAAAAAACTTTACACAAAAGTAGTCAGATTTCAACACGATTATTGTTGCGTTCTCGGTTGTCACAATAGATCAAACAGAGATAAAGATAGACAGTTTTATAGATTGCCCGAAATAGTGACGAGAGAATGTGAGAAAACTTTGGAATTGCCAAGAGAACGACGGCGATTATGGTTGGTAAAATTGGATCAGGATTTCACCGGAAAGAATCTAAAAAACATTCGAGTCTGTTCCGATCATTTTTTCAAGAAGCCTAAATATTTTTCTATAATCGGATTTGCTTACTTAAATAAATTATTTAGTTAAAATATATAATGCAGCTTTTAATTTATGCGTGTACACAACTAGTTGACGCTTTTTGAAAACCTTTTCGGTTTATACTGAATATTTTAGCTTGATTTCAAAGAAAGCTCAGAGCATAAAAGAACCTCTCTCGAGTCGGCTTCCTGGCTGGAAAAAGTACTAAGTTTTGTTTTGAGAGCCATAGGGTTAAGCTCGGAATCGAACCCGGAACCTCTGACGTGTTCAGAAAATACTCTACCCACTACACTACATTACTGTCTTGATTGAAAACCATTTTCTTATATATGAAACTTTTCTTTTCATTATCTCATGAATTTATTTAAATCAGAAAGAAAGGCAGACTTATTCAATAAGGACAGTCCAGATTGGGTGCCTACAGTAAACCTTGGTTCGAGACCGGTCTTTACATCTCCAGATGCAGCACAGGCCAGATACAAGAGGCGTCATCACAGAACCGTTAAATAAGACGCAGCGCGTACTCTACTGAGTTTTAATGAAATCGAATGTGATAGCGTCAGTGAAGATAATATACGTGAATCTGGTAGTGAATGTCAAACTGAGATTACTGTTCAGCATATGGATGCAATGAATAATGAATTATCATACCTTCAAGATAAGAATGACGAGCTCAATAAACAGCTAAACAATGAATCGCCATATTCTATCGAATCTTTCAAAGATAATGATGACAAGGTTAACTACTTCACTTGGCTGACTAGTTTTACATTGTTATTAACTTTATATAGTTTTCTGGAGCCACATTTGCCAAAGAAAATGTCAATGAACAAGGTTGAAGCCCTTGTGTTTACTTTAATGAGACTAATGAGACTCAATGTTAATAATCAGTTCATTTCTTATCTGTTTAAAATTTCACCATCGACAGTTTCAAGAATAATCTCTGACGTTGTTGATGTAATGTTTGTAAGGATGAAACAACTGGTAGTTTGGCCAAACAGGGAAACATTTAGGTAAACGATGCCAATGCAATTTCGTCAACATTTTGGGACAAGATGTGCTGTTATCATTGACTGCTTTGAAGATTTATAGAGAGAGCCTCAAACATCAAAGCACGTGCAGAAACATGGTCTTCCTACAAACATCCCAATACTGTTAAGGTTTTGATAGGCATCTCTCCACAGGGTGTTATATCATACATTATAATATCATGGGGCGGGAGAGCTAGTGATAGACACATAACTGAAAATTGTGGATTTTTAAATCACATTCTACCAGGGGACCTTATTTTGGCTGACAGAGGCTTCGACATTCAAGCAAGATTTGGTAGTATGTGTGCTCAAGTTAACATTCCAGCATTTATTAAAAGACACAGTCAATTGTCGGCTATAGATGTTGAAACTACACGCAAAATAGCAAATGTAAGAATTCATGTTGAGAGGGTTTTTGGAGTTACTTGTCAGAAATACACAATCCTTAAAGGACCACTTCCAATTGACTTTTTAATGACTAAGGATTCTGATGACATTCCATTGATTGATAAAATTGCCTGCATCTGCTGTGGACTTATTAATATGTGCACATCAGTAGTCGATTTCAATTAGATTCAGACTTTAGAGGAATTATGCCCACCACTTGATGAATAATACATATAATTAGTAATGAATAAACAACAATCATATGCTAACAAACTATGTTTATTGAGAACCATCAATATTTTAGAAAAGAACACATTGCAACGACAGCATTTTCATACATTCAGGTGTAATGTACAGTAAATATTAATGTTTCTCTTTCAATTAAATATTAAAAAATTGGTTTAATACAACTATTAAAAAAATTAAACTGTTTATGAATGTACATTTGTTCAGCTTGTATTTATTTTGTTTCTTGAATAACAAGAAGTTATGTTATAAAATAAGTCTTGTCTATAGGAAATTACAAGCCAAGATCTTTTACAACTTCTCCACAGGGCCACCTATTTACAAAAATGATCAAGTTTATATTTAAAACTAAATGCAAAAGATTACCCTAAGATTAATAATTAATTGAATATTTTGCGTCATTTTATGCCATCGAAGGCTAACTGATTATTAGTTAACCTAGTCGCTATATTCTAGGATCCTGGAAGGTTAACCAGTAATAAGTACACCCATCTCCACAAGTAACATAACTTTTCCACTAGAATCAGCGGTGAGAGACGAATGCTAATGGGATGCAATGTTGTATGTCAATCATCAATGAGACTGTGGACAGATGAGAATTCGAACTAGCAACCCTGGATTGACAGTCACACGTGCTTCCGACTGAGCTAACCGGTGTCTCATAATAAAAACTAAATGCAAAATATGACACTATTATTACAGTATGACATGCCTTGACTGTGAGGTATTATTTTAACTATAAATTCTTGAACCAGTGAAGACTTAGAGCCTAATCACATGCTGCAGTTTTTGTTTTTTTCACTCTGTTTTGGACATAAATGTTACAATGGAGCTCTATGGGAAATGTAATAGTGGTGTGAGACATAAATGTTACAATGGAGCTCTATGGGAAATGCAATAGTGGTGTGAGACATAAATGTTACAATGGAGCCTATGGTAAATGTAATAGTGGTGTGGGACATAAATGTTACAGTGGAGCCCTATGGTAAATGTAATAGTGGTGTGGGACATAAATGTTACAATGGAGCCCTATGGGAAATGTAAAAGTGGTGTGAGACATAAATGTTACAATGGAGCTCTATGGGAAATGTAATAGTGGTGTGGGACATAAATGTTACAATGGAGCTGTATGGGAAATGCTATAGCGGTGAAAGACATAAATGTATGATAGGAGCTCTATGGGAAATGTAATAGTGGTGTGGGACATAAATGTTACAATGGAGCCCTATGGGAAATGTAAAAGTGGTGTGAGTCATAAATGTTACAATGGAGCTCTATGGTAAATGTAATAGTGGTGTGGGACATAAATGTTACAATGGAGCCCTATGGGAAATGTAAAAGTGGTGTGAGACATAAATGTTACAATGGAGCTCTATGGGAAATGTAATAGTGGTGTGGGACATAAATGTTACAATGGAGCTGTATGGGAAATGCTATAGCGGTGAAAGACATAAATGTATGATAGGAGCTCTATGGGAAATGTAATAGTGGTATGAGACATAAATGTTACAGTGGAGCAATATGGGAAATGTAATAGTGGTGTGAGACATAAATGTTACAGTGGAGCTCTATGGGAAATGTAATAGTTGTGTGAGACATAAATGTTACAGTGGAGCACTATGGGAAATGTAATTGTGGTGTGAGACATAAATGTTACAATGGAGCCCTGTGGGAAATATAATAGTGGTGTGGGACATAAATGTTACAATGGAGCCCTATGGGAAATGTAATAGTGGTGTGGGACATAACTGTTACAATGGAGCTCTATGGGAAATGTAATAGCAGTGTGGGACGTTAATTTTAGATTATTTGTTGTTTGCGTTTCTAGCATTGCCTTGTCGGGCATATATTTTCTTTCATTTGTTTGCTGAAACCAGAATATTTTTAATTGAAACTGACATAAAAAGATATTAGGAAGAAACAAAAACAAAAATACATTAAAAAAACAAATATTTCCGATAACAAGCGCAGACTATAAGCATTCTCGTACATTAGCAGCATGTCGTTAGAATAAATAATAAGGCAACATTCGTTTTTGAATTATGGAAAAAAAATATAAATAGCACTTCAAAGATTCAAAGCACATTGTATGGACTTAAGATAATTTTCTCTACATGATAACCCATCTATAAACACATTCTCTAGCGTTGTAAGGGGTAGTGTTCAGAAGATATGTTCCCTTCTTCGATTAGAGTTTGCCGCCTAAACGCACACATTTAAGATAACCTAGGCGAGTTTTCTCTTCTGCTACAATTAGCTTAGGTTCAAACATTTTTTTTCAGAAATTAACAAAGATAATGTGACTCGTCTTGAACATACAGATATAGTATAATGAAGAAGAGTTGTTTTATTTTTAGTTTCTTCTAATGAAGACAATATATTCTTTTCTACTTGGTGCATTTTCTGTGATATGAAGAAGGGAAAATAATATGTCTCCTCTTTGATAGCGATGTGCTTTAACAGTAATACACTTTCAAGATAAGGCAAGCGAGCTCTTTTTTCCTTATTGTGCGGTTAAAAACCTTCTTTTCTACCTGAATATTCAGAGGAGAACAATTCTCGTCTATAATGTGGACTAACATCAATTTATTACATCAAATTATAACACCAAAGTAAAGCATCAAATTATTACATCAAATTACTAAAGATTGTATAGATTTTTGGCCAACATCAGAGCGTAATTTTAAATATGTCAATAGTGTTCGTTTCATTCGAACTGTCAATGCTGACATTCAAATTACAGGTGTAAGTAGTACATTTTCGATTTTCACAATTTGATTTTGGATTTCAGTACTTGTTTCTGCACAATTCATACGATGTTGGTACATGCTTGACACGCAGTTAAATTGTTATACGAGATAAATATACCGACTTATCAATAAAAGTATGTAATCCGTGGCATCTTTACCGTATTTCACGTATCATGTGGTCAGATTTGGTACAAGCATGTCATACATGAACATTTATAGTCCATATAAAATATTAAACAAACTGTTCCATACATAATTTGCTTTTTCTCATGTAGTTGTATCACAGCAAACTAAAACAAATTACACAAAGTACTGAATGTTGGCTTACTATTAGACGTTTGTGAGTGACTGATGTATAGCGTAAGCGTCCGTTTTTTTCTCAACAATTTTCAGTTATATCATTATAGTGTTTGCTTGGGACAGTTGTTTTAAGCTCTTTCACACTGGAGCATCATGTCATGCCATGATACCTCATTCAGTCACATTACACTGACACTGACTTCAAATATCCAAGCAATGCAAGATAGCATTAAAGTAGGTGGTGATGTCGAATCGTTATGCTGATCGGCTCGTAATTGAATGATGCCTAAATTAATCCATATCTAATGTACACATTATGTTTCACTATCGTTTATATACTTTACATATTTCTCTATTAAAGGAAGGCAATGTCAGATGGAGTCTCCCTTTGTATTTCAAATAAGCTTAACAGTGTTTCTGAAAATGTAACTGGAAAACAATTAAAATCGTAAATTCGTAGTACTTATTAACAATAATACAGGTGTTAGCTCATTTGAAATTATCGAATATGATCTATTAAGTTTTATAACAAGTATTAACACTGTGCAAATATATAGCCACACTAAAGATAATCTTTCAATCAAAGTTTCACTCACCAACACTGTTCTGTTTTAAGTACATCAGGAGGTTTTCGATACCAAGTTAGCATAATCTATTTAATTCATAATGTACAGTTGTTTCATTAATACGTTCTCTTTCCTTATATGATTTGACTTCTTCTCAAAGTAATTTCGGTTCCTTCCGGCGTCATATTTTTAAACATTGATTGAACTTTTTGATGTCTGATTCGCAAAACTAGTTTTGTTATGGCGCTTTTGGATAGGAATCATCATTACCAATGTTGTTGTTGTTGTTGTTGTTGTTGTTGTTGTTGTTGTTGTTGTTGATGTTGTTGTTGTTGTTGTTGTTGTTGTTGTTGTTGTTGTTGTTGTTGTTGTTGTTGTTGTTGTTGTTGTTGTTGTTGATGGTGGTGATGATGATGATGATTTTGATGAAGATGATGATGATGATGATGGTGGTTATAATGATGACAATGATTGTGGTAGTGGTGATGATTATGATGATGATGATGATGATGATGATGATGATGATGATGATGATGATGATGATGATGGTGATGTTGTAGTGGTGACGGTGTTTGTACATATATCATCACCTTAAAGTTTATGTTCCATTGGTGACTTCTTGTGTAAAAGACGATAATTGTACCCATATGTAGAGATGGGTATGCTTGTTAAACTTTCAGTATCCCTGGAAAGATAAATTGGTGCATTGATGGATGGATGAATTGATGGATGGATGAATTCATAATGAAGGAACGAAGGAAGGAACGAAGTTTCTTCACTGTTGTTCTCATTGCAAGTACTTGGTTTATCCAGAGACATATATACACATTAAGTTATGAACTCGCAAATATAATGATTTAAAAAAGTTTCAATAGTAAGTTTTTAATCCTCTTTTTTTAACAATTGATAATATATAATTTGGCAAATCCTTAAAAAAAGTACAGAACTTGCATTTGATGTAACATTTGGTACCTCAAACGAAAATTATCGTTTACATTTGGAACAATATCTAATTAATGGCTATCAAGCGACAACAAAACCAATACACATTCTGGCTAGATCGTACAGTATAAACTTATAGTATCAGAAATACACACAGCAGGACCAATACACATTCTGGCTGGATCGTACAGTATACACTTATAGTATCAGAAATACACACAGCAGGACCAATACACATTCTGGCTGGATCGTACAGTATACACTTATAGTATCAGAAATACACACAGCAGGACCAATACACATTCTGGCTGGATCGTACATTCTGGCTGGATCGTACAGTATAAACTTATAGTATTAGAAATACACACAGGACCAATACACATTCTGGCTGGATCGTACAGTATAAACTTATAGTATCCACAGCAGGACTAAGAGAAAAACGTGTTTGCGTTTTTGCGCAATGTAATACAGGAAGTGTTATGGTTTGCTGTAACACAGCCCTTTAGAGAGTATATATATTAATATATCATTTTTAAATTAACTTATAAATAATGGGAAAGGACCCTTTAATAACACTTTTTCTTATAATGCATGATTGGCTAGATTAAGATATACTATTAAACAGGAGTTTATCGTCTGTAAGTGTTCAATTTACAGACCAGCACTACACGCGACAGCGTTTTGTCTTTCATTCATAAACGTACACAATCTAAGAGTTCAATGGCGTAGTAATTTCATATACATATAATAGATGCTATTTACGTTCAAAATACGTTATTTACAAATTTGAAGCAAACAAAATTAATGGATATTAATTTTTCGGGTACCTCAAATAAGTGGACTTTATATATTGAACAATATCTGCTTGTTGGAATTTCCTAGCACTATATTTTTGGTATGTTGGTACACTAAGTTATGAGGTATGTAGACTTTTTGACGGAGCCTCAGATTTCACATGACTACTCTCAGACTGGTGATTTGCTAACTCAATCCACCAAAAACTAAACGTACTTCCAACCGATGCAACAACATTTATGTATGGGCAGTTTCAGTGTCTGTGTTCTTTAGATGCTATGTCTCACGCTGTGCCTTTTATTATTGTCTTGTTAACTTTGTCAGTAACACGCAGTGCTATGTGGATGATCGTGTTACCTATACAGTAAATTTATATCAATCGTTCATTTAAGTACCAAAGTAAAGTAACCAGTCTGTTGATTGTTACAGAGCTGCCATGCATTGACACGTGTCTGGTTTCCAAAATTACTCTAATTACGTTGTAAGGCTGTTACAAATACTTGTGAAGCATTGAAGCATTATCATTTTATCAATATAAACTAATAGGACTGGTTCAAATGATGTAGAAAATCGTGTTTTCCACACCATTTAACATGGACTAGTCGTGCAGAAACGTCTAAAACGTTGTGACTTTTATATAAATGTGTATCTTGAAAGTATTGTAGTGTATCTACGACTAAATATCAATACGATTATGTTTATTTCTTGATATAAAAACTGGGGGTGAAAATTCCATTACTCAGAACAAAGCATTTGATTTACAAGGGGGAAAAAGCAATTGTGGGAAATACCATACATCTGTGGAACATATGAAGCCCTTTGTACAGTTTTAAAGAAACATGGCGTTAATATGTACCATTGACCATCCAACTCAACACGACCACAACTCACCCATGTTAAAGACAAAACAGACAAAATGAAAAAATGTGGTATGCTACATTAAATGTGAGAACTGTGATAGAGATTATATTTGTGAAACTGAACGATCCCTTGACATCAGAATGAGAACATGTGGCTAGATCCAACTCGGACATTCATGAACATTGTGACAATACTGGACACAATATCAAACCTGAAAACATCAAGATTCTAACTTCCGAGTACATCCATATTAAGCGACGTGTCGTTGAAAACAACGACGGCCGTCACTCAACGTCTCACACACCAATTAATTTTGTACTGTTCTACATATAGAGACATGCACTTCTGGAACACTGGATACATTACCAATGGTTCTAAAAGTGCCTTATTCCCATAGATAGTCCTCTGTTGGTCCAAATATGCAGAAAAAAACATGGGGTTGACCAGGTTGCTTTTTCACAATTTCGATGGTTTGATGGCACCCCTTCATTTTTGCCAATTCTGCCCATTTGTTGCAGTGTATCACTACGCATCTTTAAACTGTTATAGCATCATCAAACAGTTCCCAGGGTCACCAAAACTTTGCAGAAATCATGAAAATGTTCCAATGTTCCCATGTGCACAAAGAAATATGACATTTTATGCATTTTTAAAAAAAAAAAAAACCAACCGCTTTACACAGCTCTAATTTCTTGGGCGTAATAATCTTGCTACCGTCATGCAAGGGAGGTAATTGTTCAGTGAGACCTTGAAGAGTAGATATTGTCATGACATGTGACTGAAATTTTTGTCGAACAAACCTTTACCATTTCTAAATATAAAAGTACGCCTTTTGAATTCATCGCGCAACTGTTTTCGAATTCATGCTCCAAAATAAGATGGCGGTCACACATGCATAAATCAGTTTCGGACGACTCGAAAACAGGAAAAACTGCCAAATTTTTTTAGCCATTGTACCTTAATAAAAATAATTCTAGAAAAAGAAATAGTTTGAAAATGTCCTTGTATTGCCTCCTATAGTGTATCTATCTGACTGCATATTCATTTTATTGTATATGCAACATTACATAACTTAAGTGTCAAAATACATGACCATATATGGATAAATAGTTGTTTTTGCTTCAAATAATGCTCCGTTTTGTTGCAAAACTATATATTTGACTTTTTTTTATATCTATAACAAACAAATATTAATGTTTGAAGGTGCCCAGCAATAATTTGCATGTCACTGACACTAACCATGCCCCCCTTTTCAATACATGAATGAATAACATACTTTTGTACATGCATTAGATTCATTATCAACTATGAATATATCCCTTACCAATTGAGGTATCTATTAGGCATATATTAAATTCCTATACTATTTTGTTTATTTTATCAATAAAAATAGCAAATGAAAGTAAAGTGTTCATGAAAATCACTTTAAAGCAAGAAAATGAAACGATGAATGAAAATGAGACAAAATATGGATATAGCATATATGGCTGGACCGATAAGCTCATTGCAAAAAGACGGTTTGCTAAAGCACATCTCTTTACGACAAATTAGTTTGAAATAAATATATCAAAGAATATCGCTATAAGAAATATTTGTCGCGAGATGACTCGTTACTTTGCAGATTTTCCAAAACTGGCATAAAAAAATGGGCAGTTAAAATAGAGTTGTTGCAATAATTATATGAAAATTAGAAATTGTTATATTTGAGAATGCTATACTGTTGAATGTGGAGAAAAATATTGTACACATTCAATAACAGACATTGAAAAAACATCATCTTCAATGAGAAAAATCTATATTCTATAGCAAGCATCATGTATTTTTATTTGAAAAAAAAGTAAGAAGAACAACCGAAAGAAATCAGATGATGGTACAAATGTTTCAAGCACAGGTTAACTAAACGCTGAGAAATTATTACGAGAATCTGTTTCGCGTCATTTCAAAGATGTCGCATTTTACCATTTACCTGAATGTCCAAGAGTAGGTAAATACTGTGTATAAGCCAGACCCAGCCGCATAAATATCAACAATGAGGAGAAAAAAATGACAGTAAAACAAAAATGGCAGTCATACGCCATACCATTAAAATGAAACGCGACAGTTTGGCGGTCGGTATATCGAAAACTGGATACAGAGCTGTTGATAACAAATATCAATGACAAAATAATGAAACAGGAAATTTCTCCATAATTCATGATCGATATAATATTAATTGATAAACAGCGACATAAAAACAATATTGCTCATACGCGACCAACCGTATTGTCAAAAAGCATGCGCTAAAGAGTGGAAACAGTATCGCGACAAATGTTACCATTTTTATGTGGGTGGGGTATGAATTATACATAAATAATGAGTTTATAACACAAAAAAATGGTTTAACTTACATGAATCATGAAATCTGGATGCAGTGAATGCTCTAGCATCACTGTCTCTCTGTGTGACTTTCAAGTGTTTTTAAGTGCAAACTTCTATTCATTTTAGCCAGGATTTTGAGACAGATGTCTAAAATCAAGTCTTATCACATGATGCAGCAAAGCATATTTGCATACATGATCATTTCTTTTTCAGTTAAATAGATGATCTCACTTTTTGTTCCTTCCATTGAATTGAATAAATCCTGATTCCAACATTTCCATGACAAATTTTCAGCTGCTCAGTCTCATTGCCCTATTTGCTTTACTGTTTTAGCTTCAAGTTTGGTTTTGCCTGTGTGACACTTCTCTATTACACTCAAAGTCATCCATTTTTCACAAAAATACATTTATTTTTCCATTTAGAGGTTTCAAATACAGTATTTCCCATAGAAAGTGACATATTTTCAAAAAGAAAGTAAATCTGAATCACAAAGATGCAGTTTCCTCCCAGCGTCTACCGAAAATGATCTGATTCTTGAACGTCTCACACACCAATTAATTTTGTACTGTTCTACATATAGAGACATGCACTTCTGGAACACTGGATACATTACCAATGGTTCTAAAAGTGCCTTATTCCCATAGATAGTCCTCTGTTTGTCCAAATATGCACAAAAAAACATGGGGTTGACCAGGTTGCTTTTTCACAATTTCGATGGTTTGATGGCACCCCTTCATTTTTGACAATTCTGCCCATTTGTTGCAGTGTATCACTACGCATCTTTAAACTGTTATAGCATCATCAAACAGTTCCCAGGGTCACCCAAACTTTGCAGAAATCATGAAAATGTTCCAATGTTCCCATATGCACAAAGAAATATGACATTTTATGCATTTTTAAAAAAAAAAATACCCAACCGCTTTACACAGCTCTAATTTCTTGGGCGTAATAATCTTGCTACCGTCATGCAAGGGAGGTAATTGTTCAGTGAGACCTCAACCGGGACGAGGGACTAGAGTTACTACAGTGTAGAATGCTCTCCTTGGATCACGTGATCTTACTATATCACGTGATATTATGCATGAATGACCCAGCACAAAGCTGATGAAGGCTGTAATACGGTTGAAATATTCTGTAAGTGAAATGTTTTGTTCTGAGTGATAGAATATAGTTCATCTAAGAAGTTTTAAAATATTATTTTTCATTGTGTTTATGTCAAATCGAAGAAAATATATGCATAAAACAGGATTTAAAGTGCATTGCCACAACAAAGATACATTAAACATAACCAGCAACGAGAACTGGCAGACTATATATAAAAAAACTATTGTAGCAAAACATGATTTCTTGATGTTTTAATGTAATGTCTGGACATATTGAATCTAAGACAATACTGGCCCACATAATCTTTGTTTCAGAATATGTTCAATTTGTCTGATTGGCCAGTAATTCTTTAAACTAATCGACTCGGACTAAATGGTTAGTTATAACAAAAGTCTCATGAACGATATTATACAAATCATATTATTAATCGTTATGATATCTCTAATAATTTAAATCATGCTGTTATAATTCCATTAAAGCTTTTTAAACGGAATAAAGTTTATTGGTATTTTTATCAAACGGGCCTGAGACTGGGACTTGTCAGATTAATACACCGATTTAATGTATCAGTACTGAACTGTGAACCGATCTAAATTAATAGAACTGAAACGTGAACCAATCTAATACAGTACTGAAACGTGAACGAATCGGAATTAACAGTACTGAAATTAATGATGCCAACGAATAATCGGTCATACGTCCGATAGAATGCAAATAGATTCAAAAGGAATATGAACACTAAACATGATGCCTATTGCTTTATCACGATGGAAAAAAACAGTATGATCACACAGGGTATATTTTATAATTTATATTCTTTATTGCCACAAGTCGCCATCATAGCACCATGATAAAGGAAATTAATAAATTAACAGCATTTAATTGTTTGTATTTTATAACTGGGTTAAACGTCGTATTCAACACATTTTGAGTTATACATGGCATGTCCAGTTATATAAGGCATGTCCAGTTGTATATGGCATGTTCAGTTATATATAGCATGTCCAGTTATATATGTCCAGGTATATATGGCATGCCCAGTTATATATGGCATATCCAGTTTTATATGGCATGACCAGTTATATATGGCAGGTCCAGTAATATATGGCATGTCCAGTTATATATAGCATGTCCAGTTGTATATGGCATCCAGTTGTATATGACATGTCCAGTTGTATATGGCATGTCCAGTTTTATTGGTGAGGAAAACCTCAGAATGAATCTGATTAGAGCCACCGTCCTTTCACAAGTAACTGGAAAACTTTCTCGAATAAAGTTTTTTGGAGCGGGCGGGACTCAAACCTACGGACCTAGCGGTGAGAGGTAAGTGATATTGAGACGTTGCGTTAGAACACTCAGCTACAGAGCGCCCCTGCAGCATATAAAAGCAAAACCATGCAAGTTTGTATTATTTAGCTGAATTATTTAAACAATTATCTCAGTAACCATTGCATGTATCGCATTAAAACTTCACAGTCATCACTTTTACTACCCGTACTATAACTAAGTCAGATATCGCTTGCCTGAATATATTGCAAAATATGGCCATTGTTTGACTAAAAAACTTGTGTTGTGCATGAATGTACCATCAAGTCGATATCTCACCAACCACTCAAATGTATTTAATTGAAACTGTATGTTAGATTTAATTTACAGTTATAAATATCTCTTGCCAGATTTTTTTACCCTTGTTTGACTTAGAAACTCTGATTAACGTTGTATCTCAGCAGCCACTGCATGTTCTGAATTGAAATTGCATACAACGACGTACTCAATTTAGTGAGACAACTATTGTTTACTTGGATTGGTCATCAGTCTAAAGCAAAGTATGTTACTTATGTGACATATGATTCGGATAGTCTGCGCTTGCCTATGTGCTGCTCTGGTTATTAAAGAGATAAGGTAGGCACATAGTTCTTATAACAAATTGATGTCTAATAAATATATAAGTATAGTGTGAATGGAAATATATATGTGGCCGATTGTGGTTATATTCAAGAACTAAGATCGGTGGGGGGGGGGGGGAGGGGGTTTACTTGGGTTTAATGCAGTGCTTATATGCTGTCTACACTATAAACAAAAACCTACAACGACACGGTATGATACATAAATTACAAGATATGAAAACAACGATTACGACAAACTTCAAACAATTTCAAGCAATACATAATTTACGCATTTCACATCATACAAATACGGTTTTACATGAGAATGAAAATACAAATAATTTCTTACCAGGTTGATTTAGTAAGTAGCGAAACAAGACAATTTCTTTATATTAGAAAATCTGTGAAATGAAGATTTTCTATATGTTCGTTATCGTTCAACTGTCAGAAGAAAAGTGCCTAGATGGTTTGTTTGGCGGGAATTGGAAATTGTAAATTTACCCATCATGCAATATTTACCCATCATGTAATAAAAGGTAAACTGATATCTTCCTAGTAATGAAATCGCCAGGATAAATAAGTGAGAAGATCAAATATCATTTGCATCTGCTTTTTGTAAAATGATGAATGATATTGTGTACCAAAAGGAAAATAGTAGACGGTGGCATTTGAAAAACACATCCAATACAATGACTGTATTCGTATAAAATAATTATAATAAAAATACAATACAAACGGTCAAATTCAGTCACAAAGTCGTCACTTTCTTCAAACGACCGGTAGCTATTACACAATTGAAGAAAATGTTAACGAGTGCACGCAGCCTCAATCTTTCACCTTTGAGATGAAATTAACAAAGATAGATGAAAAACCACGTGATCAATGGCGGCGAGTGTTTAAAATTTAAACAAGGTGAAGGAAATAATGTAATTTGGTAACGTTTTCGAACTTTTTGAGGCGGCAGCTTTCGTGCAATGATTGAGTTAGTAATGATGACGACCCGGTTATAAATGTGATCGCACAACTTCTTCCATAAGAGCCATGTTTGCCGATTCTCTGAAGCTACCTGTACTTTTATTGCAGTATCACCTTTAGTGCAATGCTTGTTTACATTGACTTTGTCTCTGTGTGAATGGGAATCGATATATGAATGAACTATACAAGGTCACGCTATATTTTTTAAATAGTATACTGTTCAAAAAAGATATAGTCCCCTTCAGATAATGAGTGACTCGTCTACGCCGAACAAACCCAACGAGAAAAAGAGAGAACTCTCCTCCCCCGAATTCGATACTGAACTTAAGAAAAACAGAGTATCATCAGCCTCGTTCGACGCATCCGAAGTTTCTGAAATCTCTGCGATGGAAACAGAAACAAAAATATCATTGAGTGAGGGCGACATTAAAGGTATTGCAGATGTCCTAAGAAATACCTTCCAACACCAGATCACTGAAATGATCACCTTTATCGTCGACGGTGTGGTAAAGGGCCTCAACGAAAAGCTGTCTGCGCTTCAGGACGAAAACACAGAGCTCAAACTAACTAATAAGGAGCTCGTGTCCAAAATAACTAAGCTTGAGTCCGCTGCAGATGCAGCAGAACAATACAGTCGCAGAAACTGTATTCGAGTTTCAGGCATCAAGGAATCCCCAAGCGAATCTACCGACTCTATTGTTCTTGAACTGGCAAAGGCTGTAAATGCCAACATATCTCTTGATGAGATTGACAGGAGTCACAGGGTCGGAAGCACAAAAGCATCAAGACCACGTGACATTATCGTTAAGATGGCCACATATCGAGCGCGACAAAAGCTCTTCAATCAAAGGAAGCTCGCTAAAGACCATGGCTATGCAAAAGTCTATATCAACGAGGACTTAACCCGTTATCGAGGATCGTTACTTTATCAGGCCCGCTGTCTGGTGAAGTCCAAAGTTATACAGGGCTGCTGGTCATCAGATGGTACAGTTCTTATAAAGGATCTTCACAATAATGTGCATCGGATTATGACTGAAACTGACCTATTGCCTTTCTCACAGTCAAAATGATGTACTCAGTGATATGTATATTTCTAATATCTATGAATTTAGCATAGACAAAGTCATCTGTGTACTACTGACATTTTACATTGCTAATCTTTTTAAAGCATTATACATAAACGTTTGACCAACCAAGTCCAGTATGCTTAAGAAAACACTACCATATATGGATAGACAATTAAACCGCGACTGGATGTACATACAGCGCACTGAAGACCGGCATGTGATACGTGCTTGTTATACTGGCAGAGTTATATTAACTCTTTCCCAACGCATTGATTTACCGACTATAAAATTAATTGTAATTAGCAAATTGATGTCAACAAGATGATTATGAATATAACATTGAACTGATGGAATTGTTCTATAAATTACTTGTTTATGGTGTTTATACAGAGTATACAATGCTTATTATTATGAACATTGTCGGCTCGGCTGCAGTAACAAAGATGAATGTTGACATTAATTATTACTATTTTCATGATGTGTATAATTTTGGAACGATGATTTTGGTAATGATTATTATGGCGGTGGGAAATGACTTACAAGAATGATACATAATTATGAGTCAATGTGTGTGATTTTTATTATAGCAATGTGATGACAATATCGTGTCAATGTAGTGTATTGGGTCGATGATACTACATGATTATTATGATGATAAAGGTGATTATGTAAACTGTTTGAAATGACGATGATGATGATGATGATGATGGCGATATGTGTTAGTATTATGATGATGTAGGTGATAATGTATAATGTTTGAATTGATGATGATGATGATGATGATGTTGTTGTTGTTGATGATGATGTTAATAATGATGATATAAATGAGTATTATGTTGATATAGGGATAATGTAAAATATTGGAATACGATGATCATGATATTGTGTTGATGTATGTGATAATGTGAACTGTTTGGGATGATGATGGTGTTGATGCTGTTGACAATGAAAATGATGATGATTATGATGCTGACGATGAGATATGTATTGATGAGTATTATTTTGATGTAGGTGATATAAAATACTTGGGATGATGATGATGATGATGATGATTATTGCTAATGGTGAAGTAGATGAGGACGATGATGAGATATATACTTATGAGTATAATGTTGATATAGGCGATAATGTATATTGTTTGGGATGATGATGATGATAATGTTGATATAGGCGATAATGTATATTGTTTGGGATGATGATGATGATGATGATGATGATATTGATGATTCATATGGGTATTGTGTTGATAAAGGGATAATATGTAAAATGACGACAATAAGATGATAATGATGGTGATATATACGAGTATTATGTCGATGTAGGTGACACTGTACAATGTTTCGGATGACGATGATACATATGTGTATTATAGTGATGTAGATGCTAAAGTATTATGTTTTGACGATGGTGATGATAATGGTTATGATGATGATGATGATGATGATGATGATGATGATGATGATGATACACATAAATAATATATTGATATAGACGACGGTGTATACTGTCGGGATGATGGTGATACACTATGAGTATCTTTTCTGATAAAGATGAACATGTCCAACGTTGGAATGGTGATGAAGCTCATGAGCAATACGTTGATGAAAATAAGTATGTAATATTTTGGGATAAAAGTGAACATAGATACGTTTATGAAGCTGCTTACTTATATTACTGGGTGAAGTATAACGTTGGGATGATGATGTTTCTTATCAGTATTATAATGAAGAGTATGAATTTAAGCGGAATGTTTTGATGATGTTTACCATTATTTTGTTGATGAAGCTTGGTGTGTTTAATTATACAGTACTAACGTTGCTTATAAGTATTGTAATGATGAAGTCTTTGTGCATAATGTAGGGATACTGCTTTTGATTAGTATGTTAAATCAGGTACTCACACAATACTTTCAGATGATAATGATACTATTGTTATTATGTTGATGTAGGTGATTATGTATATCGGTGGAAGGAAGATATAAATTGTTGAGTACTATGTTAACTACAATAATTATGCGTATTGTTGGGATGATAATGATACTATTGGTTATTATGTTGATGTATGTAGGAGATTATGTATATCGATCGAAGGAAGATATAAACTGTTGAGCACTATATTAACTACAATAATTATGCATATTGTTGGGATGATAATGATACTTCTTATAGTGATGATGGGAATCAAGATTACAGTTGATTATCCTTCATTCAAGTTACATAATTAGTTATTTCTCACTCGTGATCAGTAATTATGAGTTAATATAAAATATTTATTGCCTCTTTTTTACCAAAACATGCTTCTTAAAGCGCTTTTTATTTTTTTCTTAAATACACTTCGATTAGGACGTTCTGGACTACCGCGAGAGAGATGGGGGGAACAAATGGAGCAATATAAATGTCATGCAATTTTGTGCTTGAAGATCGCATTTGTGTTGGTGTCGGATTTGTTTTTAATTTATCTTTCAACAATCTCATGACCAGTTTGAAAACGTACTCTGACGCCAACACTCTGTCGATCTGCATTAAATATAAGTTTGCAGCGTTGTTGCAACTATTAATGCTAATGTCACTGTACCAATGTCCATTGTGTCTTTTATCGTTGCTCATTAATATACACTGGAATTCACAATGTCATTCTGCGATTGTACACCCATACAGACACTTAATCAAAGGTAAAACATACACAGAAAATATAGACTTGACTAAATGCATTGCATCTATGATATTTGCGATCACTTTCCTAACTTGGCTATCGGTCATATTGTTGTTATCAGGAGATGTACACCCAAACCCAGGCCCCATTGAACTACTTACATCTGATACAAGCTCTGTCAGTAGTACTCAATCCACCTCATCTCATTGTAATTTCGAAGCTCTAGATTTTTCGAATAATTTGTCGTTAGTACACTACAACGTTCAGAGTATAAAGCACAAATTAGATATCATCTACTCCGAATTATATGGTTTTGATATACTTACTTTTACTGAAACATGGCTCGATGATTCTGTTTCAACTGATGATATGATGCTTCCTTCTTTTAACAAACCAGAAAGAAAAGATCGCATTGGAGACAACCACGGAGGGGTCATGTTATTCATTAAAGACACAATACACTACAAACGTAGACACGATCTTGAAATCAACCCACTTGAATGTATATGGGTCGATATATTACTCAATAACAAACGTTTACTATTAGGATTATTCTACAGACCTCCTAGCTCTAGCTCTGTTTACACCAATATAATAGAAGATTCTATTAACCTTGCAGTCGATACTGGTATTAAGGATATTATAATCACTGGTGACTTAAACTATAATATGCTAAGTAATACTTCATCTACAAAAATAGATAATTTATGTCAACAGCTAGGTCTATACCAGACTATTACTGAACCAACTCATTATACTGAGAACTCCAAATCTTTGATTGATATTTTACTTTTAAGCAACAAAAACAGTCTGATAACATGTGGGGTGGCAGAACCTTTTTTAAACCAAGATATTAGATTTCACTGTCCAATATTTGGTGTTTTTAAATTTAATAAGTCGAAACAATTTACTTTTAAAAGACAAGTCTGGAAATATGAACGTGGCGATTATGCTTCATTCAAGAATGAAATTAACGAAACAAACTGGAATAAAGTTATCACTGACGACATAAATGTGTATGCTAGCAACTTATCTGCAAAATTAAAGGAAATTTCTTACAAATATATTCCAAATAAAACTGTTGTAATTAAACCACATGAGCCGAAATGGATTACCAGTGAAATAAAGCGCAATATTAGGGTTAGAAAAAGATTATACAAAAAAGCCAAGAGATTCGATTCAATTTATAGCTGGAACAGGTTTAAAAAATATAGAAATGACGTTGTCAAGCTCATACGCAAAACTAAAAAGTTATACTACGAAAATTTAGCTTCTAAATTAAATTCACCGTCTATTTTGCCAAAGGACTGGTGGAAAACATTAAAATCATTTATCAATTCAAATGATAAACCAGCTGTCCCACCACTAAACGATAATGGAAACATTGTCTCTGATAACAATACCAAAGCAAACATATTAAATAATTTTTTCCAGGAACAGACAATTCTTAATGATGACAATATTTTACCACCAATCATATTACCAAGTGATAACAATGATATCATTTCATTTATTAGACTATCGCCTAACGATGTAAGTAGTATCTTAAAAACACTGCCAACAGGCAAAGCCTCAGGTCCCGATGATATCAACAGTTACGTCTTGCGTGAAATAGCTAATGAATTATCGACGCCTTTATGCAACTTATTTAACGTTTGTCTGACCAAAAGTGTTTTCCCAAAAGTCTGGAAAGAAGCATTTGTATGCGCTGTTTATAAAAAAGGAGACCCTTCTTTGGTTAATAACTATAGACCTATATCACTGTTAAGCGTAATTGGCAAAGTATTTGAAAGACTTATTTTTAAACACATGTATAATTTCTTTCGTGATACTAATTTTATTTCGTCATTTCAATCAGGTTTTGTTCCTGGTGATTCAACAATTAACCAGTTAACTTATCTGTACAATATGTTCAGTAAAGCTATTGATGACGGTAAAGAAGTTCGCGTTATATTTTTTGACATAAGCAAAGCTTTTGACAGAGTTTGGCACAAAGGTCTAATAGTCAAGTTAAAAGCAGCAGGAATGTCAAATCAACTTATAAATTTGCTAAATGACTACCTACAAGATAGGCAACAATGTGTTGTTTTGCCTGGTACCAAATCTGATTGGACACTAATCAAGGCCGGAGTGCCTCAGGGGTCCATTTTAGGTCCGCTTCTATTTTTAGTCTATATTAATGACATAGTATCTGATATCGCATCTAACATTCGTCTTTTTGCAGACGATACAAGCCTGTACTTTATAATCGATCATAATAACAATATAAACAATGCTGCACAAATTTTGAATTCCGACATCAACAAAATCACTGAATGGTCAAAACAATGGCTTGTAACTTTTAATCCATCGAAGACTGAATCGCTTCTTATATCTAGGAAACGTAATCAACCCGTCCATCCACCACTATATATGCATAACCAACAAATATCAGAAGTACAATCACACAAACACTTAGGTATACTTTTATCAAACAACTGTACCTGGCACTCTCATATTCAATACATTATGGATAAGGCATGGTCAAGAATAAAAGTCATGAGAAAACTGAAATATCAGCTTGACAGAAGATCCCTGGAGACAATATATACATCTTTTATCCGACCACTGTTAGAATATGGTAACACAATCTGGGATAACTGCACTAATTATGAAAAACACGAGTTAGAAAAAATTCAACACGAAGCAGCACGCATTGCAACTGGAACAACAAAACTTGTATCAATTAATAACTTAAACACAGAAGTTGGGTGGGAAAGTCTAGAAACTCGAAGGACGAAACACAAATTAATTATTTTCTATAAAATGGTAAACCATATGACTCCTCCCTACTTATCTACACTAGTACCATCCCAAATAGGTGAAAATTCCCCGTATAATCTCAGAAATAGTTATGACCTACAAATTCCATGTTCGCGAACAGCGCTCTACTATAATTCTTTCATGCCATCTGTTGTCCGTGATTGGAACAATCTACCTATTGAAACAAGACAAGCCGTTTCTATCAATGCCTTTAAACACCAGCTAAATAAAAATCTTACCAAAACATCAAAACACTTTTACACAGGCACAAGAAAATGTCAGGTCTTGCATACTCGTCTTCGTACAAATTGTAGCACGCTGAAACAACACTTATTCCAAAAAAATATTGAAAATTCTCCACTATGTACATGTGGAGCAATTGAAAGTACAAATCATTACCTCCTCGTCTGTCCTATTTATCATGTCGAACGCGCTACACTTCTTGCATCAATCTCTCATATATGCACTGTTACCCTCAACACACTTCTCTTTGGAGAACCTCATCTCCCCCACAATACAAACGTCGAAATTTTTAAAGCTGTCCACAAATATATACTCTCGAGTAAGCGTTTTAATAACGAAAATTAAAAACTTATCTAACAACGCTGTAAAGCTGTTGACTTGTAAATAACAATAATAATAATAATAATAACAATAATAATTATAATAACAATTATTATAATTATAATAATAATAATTTATATGTTGCTGTCTGTTTCCCTTGGCTCGCTCGCCTTAGTCCTGAACTCGTCCACCTTTTTTTTCTGTTTATTTTGTTTTTAATTCTAATTTATATGATTAATTATAAAATTTTGTTTTCTTTCAAAACTTAACAAGACATACAACTATCGATGTAAAAATCATATATCTTTTATAGAACTCTATTTTGTTAATATATCAAAACTAATCTAATGAATCTTCGCCACCTTACACAAATGTTTGTATAAGTTACTGAGGAGAGAAACTATATAAGAAATATTTTCTTTCGTTTCAATCCTTTTACTAAATATGTTGTGGAATATGCTGTACATAATTTATGAATAAATATGTTTAAACCAAAGATAGTCACACAATACCACCTCTTCCTACCATGCACGTGCTTTACGTCAGCTTAGAAAACACACTTTTGCGTTTCTTCCTCTAGTGCGAAAACCAACATTCGATCAAATATTTTCGCAGTTATTTCAATTTTCAAAGTAAAGAATCAATACCATCGGAAGGTGAGTTAATAGGTATAATTATAACGTCCTCGTTAAATCTTCACTGTCAATTCCAATTTAACTCATATTAGTTTGACAGTTTATATAATAACTATTTGTTAAACGAATTATCTCACTTACGTGACTTTTATGGGTTCAATTACACCAACAGCTGCCAACATTGCCTTGTGTAATAGTTTAAATATATAAGTAATATCCTGTATCAGTTTCAATCTAATCTATCTGCCAAAGGCATATACAATATTTCAGTAAATGACACTTTATCTCACTAATGTCTCATTAGATATACACGTGTATCGTTACCATGATACCAGAGTCTCACGTCATCTCATACCAGACATGAAACTTGCCAAAAGGTATGTTTATGGAAAGTGTATAACATGAATAAATACTAATTAATTATAGTTTATAGCATGTTATGTCTGGCATTGTTTTGTCAAGACTCAGTCTGCCGGTTTACATTTGACCAGTGCTCAGTAAAAGCTATAAAAGCTATAATTTTTACTCACGGTAACACATTTTGGCGCTAAAAACGTCCTGTCTGATTTGATTTGAAAAGTTTTTTTCAAATGGTTCACAGGGACTATGGTTTCTTGGTGTGTTTGAGCAGAGCATATACTGCAATAAAATAACACTGGTATTAAAAAATGGCTTGTATTGAATTTAAAATATCAATGTATTTTAAAGTATATTGGACTTTTTAAAAAAAAAATGTCGCCACACTGTCTTTAATACAAGCTGGTCAACAGTTAGTTTCCAGATTTATTAACAGATACAAGGGGTAAACATTTCACACAAATTGCAATACAGTTCAGGGGACAAATAGGTCACATGTATCTAAAATTACGTATGCACATGTTCCTTTCATTTCACATTAAACTATTAGTTAAATTGAATCAAACAAATACCGGGTGACAGCAGTTTGAAACTTAAATTATATATATATTAAATCATTTAACATTTCTATCAGTCGCAAATTGTACACCTTCAACCTGATTGGGCCGTGACGGTGTGTTACAGTCATGTTCTCCATATATCCAGCTCAACAGATTTATTACATCCGTAGAACTCTTGTCAGAGGTATATACATCAAAATATTAACTGTATGGATTGTGAACTTTAAATTTAAAAAAAAAAGCTTTTAAAATTAATTGATACAGTGCATGTGTACTTAAGTGTTATTCCATGCAAAACGTAGACCATTCATATTCATTGTATATACACAAGTTTGTCGATTAAACGACATGTCATAAACATTCAGTTTGGTCGTGGTTATGGAGAAACAAATTATTTCACGTTACCTCTTGATCTCGAAATTCCGCATAGATGGTTTTAATTATCCTATGAGAACCAAGCTGCAAAACTTAGAATAAGCTTAAAGTGTTTTAATAACGGTCACTTATCAGCATGTGGTAGCTACTATTATGTTATAGGAAATTGTGCTATTGATAGTTATTTTCGTTGCAAAAGTATTTACTGTACTGTAATCCAGTTTTAGTTCTAAGGTAGAGACATTCTATTTATTATGTTTATATTGTAAACTTAAACTAATGCTGTGACAATAACAATGGCAGTGAACGGATGTGAACACGCGTAGTAGCATTATATGTTGTAAGTGTGTCTTCGTGTACAAACGAGGTTATATCTTATAAATGTCTATATAACTATGTATTCTCTATACAAAATAAATTTAAATTTTATATGATCAAAAGAAATATATGTGAAATGTTGTTTGAAACAGCTTGATGTTAAATTCAACATTAGAACCGGTTTAGTAGTAACACTTTTGTGAAAATACAGCATTATTAATTAATTGTTTGTGCAAACCCAAATCAAAGATGTCTCCATCAATTTTAATCAACAATATGAGCTAAGTTAATGTAGCCTTAACAAAATTATTATAAATTACTAAAAAATCAGTTTGATCGCTGCATTGACACCTTTATTTCTAGATTTTTGTATATACATAGAAATATCTTGGATATTAGTACATGTAGTTGTTGTTTTGTAGTGAACCCGATTCGAATCAGAAGAAATTCAGACGACATTAGCATATCACCGGAAGTCATAATGTTAGTGTCATTGTGCCAATCTGATCAACGATTGGCTTACTCATATATTCTACTATTTTGAACGTATTCGGAAAAATTCGGAAATGTCCGAGAGTTGTCCCCATTGATTATTAATGTATTTACCCTTTACTTAAAGGATGAATTGAATGACTACTGTTTTTGTATACTATTGTAACAGTGCTATGTTTACTAAATATTTTTTCATGGTTACCATTATGATTTTAGGAATGTTGTATATTGCGTCTCGTTAATATTCAGTCATAAAAAGTTACCCTTGTAATATATCTTGTTTATATTCAAAATAACAGCAGTTGCGCTATCATTTATTGCTAATCGATTTATTTAAATACTTTGATTGTTAAGAAATATTGTTTTAATTTATATACAAGTTAGAAATTTAGATATCTTGTTGATAAATTAATCTGAATCGAATTGCTATCACTTTGTTATAAATTTGTTTTCGCACGTGGGCTCATTATTGCATGACTTGGAGTACTTTTGACGCAATGTCATCGTTGATTTAAAAACTAAACTCTATAAATATCTTAAAAATTACATTATTTTCAAAAAGTTATAAAACATCTCATTATCAATAATAAATAAAATCCAAATGATTTGATATGTCAAATTACCCAAAATGAAACAAAATCGATGTCTACATCGGAGTGGTAACTTGAAATGAAATCCCCATTCTAAAAATAGGCCTCACTTAGTTAGTTCTTGACGACCTTCGCATAGTCATTCGGAATCCTTCTAAGAATTTTTTTTTTATTTTTGATACGTGTAAACCTGTATAACGGATTGAAACTAAAATGAAATTAATACGTCACAAAATATGTTAAAGAAATATATTCCAATCTAACTTGTGCAGAAAAAGTTCGGAAATAATTTTTCAATATCTTATCTTAACATGTTTAAATAAATATCCATTTTGCAAAACGTGGTCAGTGAGTATATTCAGGCAGATATATTGGGATAAAAATGTTTATGCCAATTTTAAAATTTTGAAAAATTCTAATATATTTCTTAAAAAGTTATCTCAAATAAGTACGGTTTGCTTTTTTGTTTGATATGGGTTTCTTGTCCAGAATACAATGTGTGTTAATTCGACCCTACGACTTAGGTCAGATGACCGCTGGTTTCATCTTCTGCTCTGATTACGTTGATCACGTGGGTTTGACAACACCACGTGACCGGCTGCGCGCAAATTAAGACATTTGTGTCTTTTTGAGACAAGACGCAAAAGATGGAAATTATGTTTTTTAATTTAATATTATTTCAATGTTTCGTTACAAAAACAAATAAAAATCGATGTAATATATTAAATTATTAACCGATGCAAGGATTTTCTACTATATCAGTTATAAGGAATTTGTACTGCATTTCTTTACACGTTAACAAAACTATACCAGATGTACGTATAATGATGAAATGTGATAATTTAACTGATTAATGCAGTCATATATCGGTATAATAATGTTTCCTTGAATAAACATTCATCCACAAACTGTTTTGATTTAACTGCATCAAATATATACTGAATTATCTTCATTGATAAAGTAAAACAATCCAAACAAGATGTCGCTGCGTGTCGCCTACTATATCCTGGTTACACAAGGGTTGGCATTCACCATTCATTCTTAAGAATATTCTTAGACTTGAACTCAAGAATGACTTTTGAAAAACACACTTAGAGACCATTTTTTAAAACCAAACTTTGCAAGCATGTAGGGACGCCTAATAGTTTTTCAAATAAACAAGAATTAGACCTGCCATGGTACATTAGATATCTAACGTTGAAATTTGGATTTTCAAGCCCAAGTCTGTGAATATAATATTAATTGATAAACAGCGACATAAAAACAATATTGCTCATACGCGACCAACCGTATTGTCAAAAAGCATGCGCTAAAGAGTGGAAACAGTATCGCGACAAATGTTACCATTTTTATGTGGGTGGGGTATGAATTATACATAAATAATGAGTTTATAACACAAAAAAATGGTTTAACTTACATGAATCATGAAATCTGGATGCAGTGAATGCTCTAGCATCACTGTCTCTCTGTGTGACTTTCAAGTGTTTTTAAGTGCAAACTTCTATTCATTTTAGCCAGGATTTTGAGACAGATGTCTAAAATCAAGTCTTATCACATGATGCAGCAAAGCATATTTGCATACATGATCATTTCTTTTTCAGTTAAATAGATGATCTCACTTTTTGTTCCTTCCATTGAATTGAATAAATCCTGATTCCAACATTTCCATGACAAATTTTCAGCTGCTCAGTCTCATTGCCCTATTTGCTTTACTGTTTTAGCTTCAAGTTTGGTTTTGCCTGTGTGACACTTCTCTATTACACTCAAAGTCATCCATATTTCACAAAAATACATTTATTTTTCCATTTAGAGGTTTCAAATACAGTATTTCCCATAGAAAGTGACATATTTTCAAAAAGAAAGTAAATCTGAATCACAAAGATGCAGTTTCCTCCCAGCGTCTACCGAAAATGATCTGATTCTTGAACGTCTCACACACCAATTAATTTTGTACTGTTCTACATATAGAGACATGCACTTCTGGAACACTGGATACATTACCAATGGTTCTAAAAGTGCCTTATTCCCATAGATAGTCCTCTGTTTGTCCAAATATGCACAAAAAAACATGGGGTTGACCAGGTTGCTTTTTCACAATTTCGATGGTTTGATGGCACCCCTTCATTTTTGACAATTCTGCCCATTTGTTGCAGTGTATCACTACGCATCTTTAAACTGTTATAGCATCATCAAACAGTTCCCAGGGTCACCCAAACTTTGCAGAAATCATGAAAATGTTCCAATGTTCCCATATGCACAAAGAAATATGACATTTTATGCATTTTTAAAAAAAAAAATACCCAACCGCTTTACACAGCTCTAATTTCTTGGGCGTAATAATCTTGCTACCGTCATGCAAGGGAGGTAATTGTTCAGTGAGACCTCAACCGGGACGAGGGACTAGAGTTACTACAGTGTAGAATGCTCTCCTTGGATCACGTGATCTTACTATATCACGTGATATTATGCATGAATGACCCAGCACAAAGCTGATGAAGGCTGTAATACGGTTGAAATATTCTGTAAGTGAAATGTTTTGTTCTGAGTGATAGAATATAGTCCATCTAAGAAGTTTTAAAATATTATTTTTCATTGTGTTTATGTCAAATCGAAGAAAATATATGCATAAAACAGGATTTAAAGTGCATTGCCACAACAAAGATACATTAAACATAACCAGCAACGAGAACTGGCAGACTATATATAAAAAAACTATTGTAGCAAAACATGATTTCTTGATGTTTTAATGTAATGTCTGGACATATTGAATCTAAGACAATACTGGCCCACATAATCTTTGTTTCAGAATATGTTCAATTTGTCTGATTGGCCAGTAATTCTTTAAACTAATCGACTCGGACTAAATGGTTAGTTATAACAAAAGTCTCATGAACGATATTATACAAATCATATTATTAATCGTTATGATATCTCTAATAATTTAAATCATGCTGTTATAATTCCATTAAAGCTTTTTAAACGGAATAAAGTTTATTGGTATTTTTATCAAACGGGCCTGAGACTGGGACTTGTCAGATTAATACACCGATTTAATGTATCAGTACTGAACTGTGAACCGATCTAAATTAATAGAACTGAAACGTGAACCAATCTAATACAGTACTGAAACGTGAACGAATCGGAATTAACAGTACTGAAATTAATGATGCCAACGAATAATCGGTCATACGTCCGATAGAATGCAAATAGATTCAAAAGGAATATGAACACTAAACATGATGCCTATTGCTTTATCACGATGGAAAAAAACAGTATGATCACACAGGGTATATTTTATAATTTATATTCTTTATTGCCACAAGTCGCCATCATAGCACCATGATAAAGGAAATTAATAAATTAACAGCATTTAATTGTTTGTATTTTATAACTGGGTTAAACGTCGTATTCAACACATTTTGAGTTATACATGGCATGTCCAGTTATATAAGGCATGTCCAGTTGTATATGGCATGTTCAGTTATATATAGCATGTCCAGTTATATATGTCCAGGTATATATGGCATGCCCAGTTATATATGGCATATCCAGTTTTATATGGCATGACCAGTTATATATGGCAGGTCCAGTAATATATGGCATGTCCAGTTATATATAGCATGTCCAGTTGTATATGGCATCCAGTTGTATATGACATGTCCAGTTGTATATGGCATGTCCAGTTTTATTGGTGAGGAAAACCTCAGAATGAATCTGATTAGAGCCACCGTCCTTTCACAAGTAACTGGAAAACTTTCTCGAATAAAGTTTTTTGGAGCGGGCGGGACTCAAACCTACGGACCTAGCGGTGAGAGGTAAGTGATATTGAGACGTTGCGTTAGAACACTCAGCTACAGAGCGCCCCTGCAGCATATAAAAGCAAAACCATGCAAGTTTGTATTATTTAGCTGAATTATTTAAACAATTATCTCAGTAACCATTGCATGTATCGCATTAAAACTTCACAGTCATCACTTTTACTACCCGTACTATAACTAAGTCAGATATCGCTTGCCTGAATATATTGCAAAATATGGCCATTGTTTGACTAAAAAACTTGTGTTGTGCATGAATGTACCATCAAGTCGATATCTCACCAACCACTCAAATGTATTTAATTGAAACTGTATGTTAGATTTAATTTACAGTTATAAATATCTCTTGCCAGATTTTTTTACCCTTGTTTGACTTAGAAACTCTGATTAACGTTGTATCTCAGCAGCCACTGCATGTTCTGAATTGAAATTGCATACAACGACGTACTCAATTTAGTGAGACAACTATT
Source organism: Panopea generosa (assembly GCA_029582155.1). Classification (NCBI taxonomy): domain Eukaryota; kingdom Metazoa; phylum Mollusca; class Bivalvia; order Adapedonta; family Hiatellidae; genus Panopea; species Panopea generosa. The sequence continues at coordinate 8,449,753 of CM055908.1, forward strand.
GTTTACTTGGATTGGTCATCAGTCTAAAGCAAAGTATGTTACTTATGTGACATATGATTCGGATAGTCTGCGCTTGCCTATGTGCTGCTCTGGTTATTAAAGAGATAAGGTAGGCACATAGTTCTTATAACAAATTGATGTCTAATAAATATATAAGTATAGTGTGAATGGAAATATATATGTGGCCGATTGTGGTTATATTCAAGAACTAAGATCGGTGGGGGGAGGGGGGGGGGGGGGGTTTACTTGGGTTTAATGCAGTGCTTATATGCTGTCTACACTATAAACAAAAACCTACAACGACACAGTATGATACATAAATTACAAGATATGAAAACAACGATTACGACAAACTTCAAACAATTTCAAGCAATACATAATTTACGCATTTCACATCATACAAATACGGTTTTACATGAGAATGAAAATACAAATAATTTCTTACCAGGTTGATTTAGTAAGTAGCGAAACAAGACAATTTCTTTATATTAGAAAATCTGTGAAATGAAGATTTTCTATATGTTCGTTATCGTTCAACTGTCAGAAGAAAAGTGCCTAGATGGTTTGTTTGGCGGGAATTGGAAATTGTAAATTTACCCATCATGCAATATTTACCCATCATGTAATAAAAGGTAAACTGATATCTTCCTAGTAATGAAATCGCCAGGATAAATAAGTGAGAAGATCAAATATCATTTGCATCTGCTTTTTGTAAAATGATGAATGATATTGTGTACCAAAAGGAAAATAGTAGACGGTGGCATTTGAAAAACACATCCAATACAATGACTGTATTCGTATAAAATAATTATAATAAAAATACAATACAAACGGTCAAATTCAGTCACAAAGTCGTCACTTTCTTCAAACGACCGGTAGCTATTACACAATTGAAGAAAATGTTAACGAGTGCACGCAGCCTCAATCTTTCACCTTTGAGATGAAATTAACAAAGATAGTCCCACAATACCACCTCTTCCTACCATGCACGTGCTTTACGTCAGCTTAGAAAACACACTTTTGCGTTTCTTCCTCTAGTGCGAAAACCAACATTCGATCAAATATTTTCGCAGTTATTTCAATTTTCAAAGTAAAGAATCAATACCATCGGAAGGTGAGTTAATAGGTATAATTATAACGTCCTCGTTAAATCTTCACTGTCAATTCCAATTTAACTCATATTAGCTTGACAGTTTATATAATAACTATTTGTTAAACGAATTATCTCACTTACGTGACTTTTATGGGTTCAATTACACCAACAGCTGCCAACATTGCCTTGTGTAATAGTTTAAATATATAAGTAATATCCTGTATCAGTTTCAATCTAATCTATCTGCCAAAGGCATATACAATATTTCAGTAAATGACACTTTATCTCACTAATGTCTCATTAGATATACACGTGTATCGTTACCATGATACCAGAGTCTCACGTCATCTCATACCAGACATGAAACTTGCCAAAAGGTATGTTTATGGAAAGTGTATAACATGAATAAATACTAATTAATTATAGTTTATAGCATGTTATGTCTGGCATTGTTTTGTCAAGACTCAGTCTGCCGGTTTACATTTGACCAGTGCTCAGTAAAAGCTATAAAAGCTATAATTTTTACTCACGGTAACACATTTTGGCGCTAAAAACGTCCTGTCTGATTTGATTTGAAAAGTTTTTTTCAAATGGTTCACAGGGACTATGGTTTCTTGGTGTGTTTGAGCAGAGCATATACTGCAATAAAATAACACTGGTATTAAAAAATGGCTTGTATTGAATTTAAAATATCAATGTATTTTAAAGTATATTGGACTTTTTAAAAAAAAATGTCGCCACACTGTCTTTAATACAAGCTGGTCAACAGTTAGTTTCCAGATTTATTAACAGATACAAGGGGTAAACATTTCACACAAATTGCAATACAGTTCAGGGGACAAATAGGTCACATGTATCTAAAATTACGTATGCACATGTTCCTTTCATTTCACATTAAACTATTAGTTAAATTGAATCAAACAAATACCGGGTGACAGCAGTTTGAAACTTAAATTATATATATATTAAATCATTTAACATTTCTATCAGTCGCAAATTGTACACCTTCAACCTGATTGGGCCGTGACGGTGTGTTACAGTCATGTTCTCCATATATCCAGCTCAACAGATTTATTACATCCGTAGAACTCTTGTCAGAGGTATATACATCAAAATATTAACTGTATGGATTGTGAACTTTAAATTTAAAAAAAAAAGCTTTTAAAATTAATTGATACAGTGCATGTGTACTTAAGTGTTATTCCATGCAAAACGTAGACCATTCATATTCATTGTATATACACAAGTTTGTCGATTAAACGACATGTCATAAACATTCAGTTTGGTCGTGGTTATGGAGAAACAAATTATTTCACGTTACCTCTTGATCTCGAAATTCCGCATAGATGGTTTTAATTATCCTATGAGAACCAAGCTGCAAAACTTAGAATAAGCTTAAAGTGTTTTAATAACGGTCACTTATCAGCATGTGGTAGCTACTATTATGTTATAGGAAATTGTGCTATTGATAGTTATTTTCGTTGCAAAAGTATTTACTGTACTGTAATCCAGTTTTAGTTCTAAGGTAGAGACATTCTATTTATTATGTTTATATTGTAAACTTAAACTAATGCTGTGACAATAACAATGGCAGTGAACGGATGTGAACACGCGTAGTAGCATTATATGTTGTAAGTGTGTCTTCGTGTACAAACGAGGTTATATCTTATAAATGTCTATATAACTATGTATTCTCTATACAAAATAAATTTAAATTTTATATGATCAAAAGAAATATATGTGAAATGTTGTTTGAAACAGCTTGATGTTAAATTCAACATTAGAACCGGTTTAGTAGTAACACTTTTGTGAAAATACAGCATTATTAATTAATTGTTTGTGCAAACCCAAATCAAAGATGTCTCCATCAATTTTAATCAACAATATGAGCTAAGTTAATGTAGCCTTAACAAAATTATTATAAATTACTAAAAAATCAGTTTGATCGCTGCATTGACACCTTTATTTCTAGATTTTTGTATATACATAGAAATATCTTGGATATTAGTACATGTAGTTGTTGTTTTGTAGTGAACCCGATTCGAATCAGAAGAAATTCAGACGACATTAGCATATCACCGGAAGTCATAATGTTAGTGTCATTGTGCCAATCTGATCAACGATTGGCTTACTCATATATTCTACTATTTTGAACGTATTCGGAAAAATTCGGAAATGTCCGAGAGTTGTCCCCATTGATTATTAATGTATTTACCCTTTACTTAAAGGATGAATTGAATGACTACTGTTTTTGTATACTATTGTAACAGTGCTATGTTTACTAAATATTTTTTCATGGTTACCATTATGATTTTAGGAATGTTGTATATTGCGTCTCGTTAATATTCAGTCATAAAAAGTTACCCTTGTAATATATCTTGTTTATATTCAAAATAACAGCAGTTGCGCTATCATTTATTGCTAATCGATTTATTTAAATACTTTGATTGTTAAGAAATATTGTTTTAATTTATATACAAGTTAGAAATTTAGATATCTTGTTGATAAATTAATCTGAATCGAATTGCTATCACTTTGTTATAAATTTGTTTTCGCACGTGGGCTCATTATTGCATGACTTGGAGTACTTTTGACGCAATGTCATCGTTGATTTAAAAACTAAACTCTATAAATATCTTAAAAATTACATTATTTTCAAAAAGTTATAAAACATCTCATTATCAATAATAAATAAAATCCAAATGATTTGATATGTCAAATTACCCAAAATGAAACAAAATCGATGTCTACATCGGAGTGGTAACTTGAAATGAAATCCCCATTCTAAAAATAGGCCTCACTTAGTTAGTTCTTGACGACCTTCGCATAGTCATTCGGAATCCTTCTAAGAATTTTTTTTTTATTTTTGATACGTGTAAACCTGTATAACGGATTGAAACTAAAATGAAATTAATACGTCACAAAATATGTTAAAGAAATATATTCCAATCTAACTTGTGCAGAAAAAGTTCGGAAATAATTTTTCAATATCTTATCTTAACATGTTTAAATAAATATCCATTTTGCAAAACGTGGTCAGTGAGTATATTCAGGCAGATATATTGGGATAAAAATGTTTATGCCAATTTTAAAATTTTGAAAAATTCTAATATATTTCTTAAAAAGTTATCTCAAATAAGTACGGTTTGCTTTTTTGTTTGATATGGGTTTCTTGTCCAGAATACAATGTGTGTTAATTCGACCCTACGACTTAGGTCAGATGACCGCTGGTTTCATCTTCTGCTCTGATTACGTTGATCACGTGGGTTTGACAACACCACGTGACCGGCTGCGCGCAAATTAAGACATTTGTGTCTTTTTGAGACAAGACGCAAAAGATGGAAATTATGTTTTTTAATTTAATATTATTTCAATGTTTCGTTACAAAAACAAATAAAAATCGATGTAATATATTAAATTATTAACCGATGCAAGGATTTTCTACTATATCAGTTATAAGGAATTTGTACTGCATTTCTTTACACGTTAACAAAACTATACCAGATGTACGTATAATGATGAAATGTGATAATTTAACTGATTAATGCAGTCATATATCGGTATAATAATGTTTCCTTGAATAAACATTCATCCACAAACTGTTTTGATTTAACTGCATCAAATATATACTGAATTATCTTCATTGATAAAGTAAAACAATCCAAACAAGATGTCGCTGCGTGTCGCCTACTATATCCTGGTTACACAAGGGTTGGCATTCACCATTCATTCTTAAGAATATTCTTAGACTTGAACTCAAGAATGACTTTTGAAAAACACACTTAGAGACCATTTTTTAAAACCAAACTTTGCAAGCATGTAGGGACGCCTAATAGTTTTTCAAATAAACAAGAATTAGACCTGCCATGGTACATTAGATATCTAACGTTGAAATTTGGATTTTCAAGCCCAAGTCTGTGAATATTCTCAAGAATGGTTGATGAATACGAACCCAGGTTCGTTATAGTAGACACGAACTCTGACCATATAATCCATATTACAGGAGAAAATTTAGATTTAACCCTTTACTTCATACAGACGCCTTTGGACACCTCTAATAAAGAAGACTTTGGACACCTGTAATATAGATGCCTTTGGACACCTCTAATATAGAAGATTTTGGACACCTCTAATATAGATGCCTTTGGACACCTCTAATATAGACGCCTTTGGACACCTCTAATATAGAAGACTTTGGACACTTCTAATATAGATGCCTTTAAACACCTCTAATATAGAAGACTTTGGACACCTCTAATATAGATGCCTTTGGACACCTCTAATATAGACGCCTTTGGACACCTTTAATATAGAAGACTTTGGACACCTCTAATATAGAAGACTTTGGACACCTCTAATATAGAAGACTTTGGACACCTCTAATATCGACGCCTTTGGACACCTCTAATATCGACGCCTTTGGACATCTCTAATATAGAAGACTTTGGACACCTCTAGTATAGATGCCTTTGGACACCTCTAATATAGACGCCTTTGGACACCTCTAATATAGAAGACTTTGGACACCTCTAATATAGAAGACTTTGTCACCTGTAATATAGATGCCTTTGGACACCTCTAATATCGACGCCTTTGGACACCTCTAATACCGACGCCTTTGGACACCTCTAATATAGAAGACTTTGGACACCTCTAATATAGAAGACTTTGGACACCTCTAATATAGATGCCTTTGGACACCTCTAATATCGACGCCTTTGGACACCTCTAATATAGAAGACTTTGGACACCTCTAATATAGAAGACTTTGGACAATTCTAATATAGAAGACTTTGGACACCTAATATAGAAGGCTTTTGAATTATTGGCTGAATTATGTTTATATTAACTGACAGAGTGAAAAACAGTACAGGAAGTGTTCAGGAAGTGACTTTGGACACCTCTAGTATAGATGCCTTTGGACACCTCTAATATCGACGCCTTTGGACACCTCTAATATAGAAGACTTTGGACACCTCTAATATAGAAGACTTTGGACAATTCTAATATAGAAGACTTTGGACACCTAATATAGAAGGCTTTTGAATTATTGGCTGAATTATGTTTATATTAACTGACAGAGTGAAAAACAGTACAGGAAGTGTTCAGGAAGTGACTTTGGACACCTCTAGTATAGATGCCTTTGGACACCTCTAATATAGACGCCTTTGGACACCTCTAATATAGAAGACTTTGGACACCTCTAATATAGAAGACTTTGTCACCTGTGATATAGATGCCTTTGGACACCTCTAATATCGACGCCTTTGGACACCTCTAATATCGACGCCTTTGGACACCTCTAATACCGACGCCTTTGGACACCTCTAATATAGAAGACTTTGGACACCTCTAATATAGAAGACTTTGGACACCTCTAATATAGATGCCTTTGGACACCTCTAATATCGACGCCTTTGGACACCTCTAATATAGAAGACTTTGGACACCTCTAATATAGAAGACTTTGGACAATTCTAATATAGAAGACTTTGGACACCTAATATAGAAGGCTTTTGAATTATTGGCTGAATTATGTTTATATTAACTGACAGAGTGAAAAACAGTACAGGAAGTGTTCAGATTGCTCGTCACGAGCAATCTGAACTCTTCCTGCACTGTTTTCAAAGGCCTTCTGTGATTGGTGCGGGAAAACGTGTATCTATGAAGTAAAGGGTTAAACAATTTCTCATAAAAGTATTTGTCTTATAGATAATGTCTTTTTTATACGTAACTTCAATAGTTGAAAATATCAATACAAATGCTTGAAAACATTGTACGTTTTCAGTTTACAATTAACAAAGTGTTACCATTATTATCATATAGGATTATTACACAATATTTTAAATCTGCATCTAGACGTGCTTATTTATCACGTTTTAACACGACTCGACTATAGTGCTATTGTTTCTAAGGCAACGGTTATGACAAGGGCTATGTACGGTATTCACTGTTACTGTTGTCACTTGTCACATGCAACTGGCATTCGGTATGTTGTACACACATGTACACACATGAGTATCACACTGGCATGCTTATTAAAGCCCCATAGTAGATACATTACTTTACGTAAGAGTGGTCATTATAAGTGGATTGTATCCAGCTACCAAAAACGTACATTTGCAGAATGGTGCACTATAATTGCTGCTGTTCTATGGTGTTTACCATGGCGATCGGCTTTTTTCGGTGATATTGGGACTGTCTGTCTGAGACAGTTTTCTGCCACAAGGGAGTATTATGCCGCTCATACATGGCATGAAATCCCTCTAAGTCTCGTAATATACTGACACACTGGGCCAGATTAGATTAAAGGGCTAAAATATAATAAGATTAAAAGGGAACTATTGCACCTTAAGGAGTAAATAAAATAAACAATCATTAAAAGGCTTAATACTGCATTAAAAGCAGCAAGTAAAGTACAGACATATAAAAACGCAAACTAGTGTACTCTTGTTGTTGCTGTATGGCATTTAGCATAGAGTTTGGTAATTATTCGGTGATATCGCCACGTGTTTGCTTGAGACAGCACTCTTCTGAGTGCTGCCAATCGGGAGTATTACGCCGCAGACACATGGCACATCCATATACTACATCAAAGTGATTGTCAGTTCGCCTTGGATGGCATAAACTAACTCTAAAGTATGATAAGTGTGCATTCTAGAACTAGTAGTAGTAGTAGTAGTAGTAGTAGTAGTAGTAGTAGTAGTAATAGTAGTAGTAGTAGTAGTAGTAGTAGTAGTAGTAGTAGCAGCAGCAGTAGTAGTAGTAGCAGCAGCAGCAGCAGCAACAGTAGTAGTAATAATAGGTAGTACCGGTAGAAGTAGAAGTAGCAGTAATAGTAGTAGTGGTAGTAGATGTAGTAGTAGTAGTAGTAGTAGTAGTAGTAGTAGTATGAGAAGAAGTAGTAGTAGTATGAGAAGTAGTAGTAGTGGTAGTAGTATTAGTAGTGGTAGTAGTAGTAGTAGTTGTAGTAGTAGTAGTGGTATTATTAATTTTATTAGTATTATTATTTTTATTATTATTATCATTTTTAGTAGTAGTAGTAGTAGTAGTAGTAGTAGTAGAAGTAGTAGAAGTGGTAGTAGTAGTAGTAGTAGTAGTAGTTGTAGTAGTAGTAGTAGTATTAGTAGCAGAAGTAATATTAGTAGTAGTAGTAGTAGCAGTAGTAGTAGTAGTAGTAGTAGTAGTAGTAGTAGTAGTAGAAGTAGTAGTAGTAGTAGTAGTAGTAGTAATAGTTGTAGTAGTAGTGGTAGTAGTAGTAGTAGTAGTAGTAGTAGTAGTAGTAGTAGAAGTAGTAGTAGTATTAGTAGTGGTAATAATAGTAGTAGTAGTCATAGTAGTTAGAGTAGTAATAGTAGTAGTAGTTGTAGTAGTTGTAGTAGTAGTAGTAATAGTAGTAGTAGTAGTGTTAGTTATAGTAATAGTAGTAGTTGTAGTAATAATAAAAGTAGTATCAGTAGTACAAATTATCACGCGCAACAATGGCTTCATGCGCAGTGTCCGAATATAGATATGAATAGGACATTTCTGTTGGAACAAACATCACCGCAGCGCTCAGATGTCATTAGCACGCAATGAACGTAATACGCTTGTGAGGCCCAACATACGTGTATATGCGTTTTATGCAAGAGCATGCCAATGATTAGTCAATCGTGAAACATCGGGTATTTCCGTATCCTCCGTATAATACACGCGTAGCATAAAGGCCGAGGTGACCAGATTGATGATTGAAACTATACCAGAAATGTTATTTGTAGTATCACTAATCATGTTGACGTATGGTAGCATCAATACAATATGTAAAAACAAAAAGCCAATTTGAAACTGTTGTGTATTAGTTAATTCATGAACAAATATTTGCTGTGCGCAATCGTTTGTGTTATTAACAGTAACACACTACATAGGGGGATATATAAATAACAGTGCTTAATGTATTCGTGATGTGCAATAGCAGATCTACTCGTTAAAAAAACAGCGCACGCCCCTTACCCTCACTTCCTCCAAATTCACATATTTTATTCCAATTCACTATGTCTTTTGAACACTAAAGTAGTCTACACAATTTTTAAAATATAGGCTAGGCTTGCTGTTTATAAGCTTATTGTATATCACTGGTTCGCCAAAAAGAGTGTTAGTATGTATAGGTTTGTGGAGGACAGTGCAACATACAGATAGAAACCCATCGTAGGTTTATTCTGGTTCTTTAGCGTGCTTGGTGTATAGCACCGTTACACAGGTTTTCAATTTAAAGTCCCGTCAAAACGAATGTTTGTATTTTTAGTTTGCAAGCCCCCCGAATCCGCAAAACCAAGACTAACTAGAAGTATGGTGCTCTATCGGCTGATCCAAATGGACATGCAAAGGCTAGGTTTAAAAGCAACACAACATATCCAAAATACCTTGAATAAAAGGTTACAAGACTGAAAACATTTGCATATCAGTAAGGCATCATCAAAGCTCTCCCGATGTTCAGTTATATGCGATGATTTAAGAGTCAGTCACTGACAAAAAACATGGATTTATTATTTAACATCGATGAAATGAAAAAGAAGAGGCAACGAGTACGCATTGTGGTAGAATCCTGTGTCAACGCTGCTTCCTATTTGATTATGTTCAGCGAATTTCAAACTGTAATGCACCTGCTAGTCTGGGGGTGATACACGTTTAGAGAGGATCAAAACATAATTTTATTGGTGTACTTACATTTCTAACACTGGAATACAAGCTATTTTCCATTGTTCGAGGCAGCAGCTGATCTGCTTCCAGTGGATACAATAGCTTAAAGGGTCGTGATCAACGCTGAAGGCGAAGTTGAATTTCTGCGTAAAATGAAATTCATAAAGCTGATAAATAAGGCCAGCATCAACAGCAATAAACTATGCGTTCAATAAATCTGTATATGTTTGTATATCATCGGGCTATTTATTTAAAGTCCTGTCACGACCAAATATATGAGCAAAACGACTTCTTATCAGAACATTCATAGTATCTATTCTATAAAAATATATAGTTTTATCTCATTTTTCGAGCGTCTGCAACAGTGACTTTATATCAATAATAAACGTCTGTGCGAGCCCAACATTATAAGGAACACACGTCACTTTGGTTTGCTTAAGCCTTCGCCCCTCTCTTCTAACTCTGGTATAGGAAGTTAAAATACAACATTATGTAAGCAGATCCTTATTGGAAAGATTGATAACTCTGGTTTGCTTTAAACATATTTATGGATTAGTTTCGCCCCTTCACTCGTATTCTTGAAATGTGTGGGCGATTACCTTCGAGAAGGTATGAAATGTATGGGTGTCACACGTTTTGCTTACATTTGTAAATAGAAATCAGTTATGATCCATAACAAAATAATGGATAGTAATTTTGTTAAGCGGAAACCATTTTTCTATTTTCAGTAACGGTGACCTTGGCCGTCACCCCGTTAAGCTCAAGAACATGATATATTAGAACTCAATCACTAAATAATCATCAGAATAGCTTAAAGGTACACGCGACAATGTTGAAATCGCGTCTACTCCAGCTCACGTAGTACAACTATTGGCGTCACATATATTAGTAAAATTCTTATAAGAATAACTTTCAAATTGATTGGACTTTTTCTATCATATAGATAAATAGCTTATAAAATCAATATACATAATTTTGGGTCAGGAAGAAGAGTCATTTTACTAAATTTCGACGAAATCGCAACACAGACAAAACACTGAAAGCCTGTCCAGCGTTCTATTTGTAGCAGAGTTAAAAACTTGGTGTTCTTAAGCAGCCCAGACCATGTACATGACGCAAATACTTGCCAATAAAACCCATGTATTTTCCAAAGAGTAACATTAATGACATGTATCTACCTTACTGATTTTGTCTGATATGACCACAAGTATGTATTTCAACCATCTACAAGAGTTCTGATCATGAAACGAAAATATTTTGAATATGGCATGTTTTGACGTTTTTCCATGGTAACAGAAAAAAATATTGAACGAAAACTACACATGAAACTGTACTACTAGGTCATTAAGTTGGTATGTGTACAAACTGTTATGAAGTTACCTTGATCTGTTGTTCCCCGGAAATAGTGATATTTGTAATATTCACTATATGTGTCCATGTTTCTGCATTACAATCAGTACTTCTCTACCGCCATTTATACAAAGTTTCATGAAGTTTACATGATCAATTTTGGAGTTGTGCTCCGGAAATGGTGAATTTTGTAATTTGGATATTTGTTCCCAAGGCAACAGAAAAATATTGAAAATAAAAAATCAATCAGAGCAAATGGCACTATTTTACTATCAAGTTGACATCAGAACAACGTTTCATGTAGTTACCTTGAAAGGTTTTGAAAGTGTGCTTTTGGAACTTCAAATTTAGTTATTTTGAATATTTATATCCATGGCCCCAAACTTGACCCCAGGGATCCGACTTCAACAAATCTTTTAGTGGACCTCCAGGCAATGCTACATGTAAAACATCTAAGGTCTAGGCGTTAAATTATCAGAGAAATAGTTTTTAAAGTTTCCTTCAAAATGTGCTTATACGCCCTGTGGCGGGGGCATTTCTGGTCAAATCACGCTGGTTCAAAATCCTGTATGCGATCTTTGGTTATATAACTGCTGTACAAGTTTGGTTTAGATTCAATGAAATATCGGGGCGGTTTCGCGTCAACATTTTCCTTATCATATCAGGTGGTTGAACGATGTTGAAAGGTACGGTTGTCTTAAATATTACTCCATTCCTACCGAAAACAAAAAGTAGTAGATAAATAGCCGTAAAAGATAAATACCATATCAATAAAAAGTAGTTAACGTGCAGATTTCAGACTATATTAGCGTAAATGTTGAGATTAAGGACTGTATTAAAGCCACACTAGTGCCAGATGTACGTCAATTTTCCTATTTGATACGCATATAATTAGCATATTCTGAAAATATCAAGCGCATGTTACAAAAAAAACGTCAGATACCAACACCGTCAAAAATCTTTATTCTTGTGGATCGAGCCACTATTTTCAAAGGGAATAAAAGGCATTTTACTACGAAAATTTGTTACGGCCCAGAAACGCTCCATCCAAAATATTGAAAATCAATTTATACAGCAATTGAATGATGCTGCAATTTGCGATAATCGATTATTCCGGGATGTAATTAAGTCTAGAAAAGGAGAAAAAAGACAGTTTACGTGCACTCAACTGGTAAATCGCGAGATCCCCAAGTAATAATTGACGGATTAGCGAATTATTTCAAACAGTTATATTCCCCATTGTCCGAAGAACACTTCGATTCAGCGTATACTCGTTTTACAGAACATGGAATTGTAAAACTAAAGCAGTCAAATTACCTCCTCATAAGTGAACCAAAACTAGAACCAAATTTAACCACACAACACGTTGAAGAATATATTCGTACATTAAAAAACAATAAAGCGGCTTTATTTGATACAATAGCAAATATGGTGGTCGCGACAGAATGATTATTATAACGGAGCTTTTCAATAAAATCATTACAGAGGGTAAACAACAAACAATGTCTAAAGAGGGCATGCTAATCCTAATATACAAGGATAACGGTAAACTCCGTTCCGATCCTTGAAATTACAGACCGATTACATTACTACCAGTGATATATAAACTATTCGAGAAGATTTTACAAGAAAAACTGAATTTGTGGGTATTAAATTCAAACATTAGTTTCCTAACAGACAGCAAAATGCTTATCAAAAACATATAGGTGCTATAACGGCATCATTCAATTTGCAAGAATCTTTTTACCATTATGTTGAACTTCATAGCAAAGTTTATGTCGCAATGCTCGACACACGTTAAGCCTTTGATACAGTATGGTTTAACGCTGTATTTTACAAACTAAATCGTATGTATGTATTGCATATATCCAGTTTTATTTAATGATCACAAAACCAACATTTAATGCGCTATACCAACGTTGACGGTTTGCTTTAAAGCGTGTTTTTGACGTAGGGTAGGGTTAAATAATTGTATAAAACATCTAGTTTGTCAATTCTTCTAAAAATCTCACAATAGTTTAACAATATAAACAAAATACATATCTTCGTATAAGACTTTAACAGAGATAACCATATCTATATCGTTCTTGTACATTAAAACGTTATCTAACATTGTTTCCATGGTTGTATATGTGTAAGATGGTCCTGAGTAAATCTCTGTGCGAAGTATTTTGTTTTCTGCGTGTTCAATAATTTCTCCATTCAAGTCACCAACATTACAACTGTGCCAAGTTTTGCGTATGACTCACATATGGATTGCATTGTATTTAGACAGTCAGTATATTGTTCGTTTGGGTAGTTCGAAGACGGCATATATATACAAAATGTAAAATGTAAAATTCTGGTATAATTGTTACAGAGTATTTTAATACCTATGAAATGTTCATCTGTGATCGCGTCCATTTTTCTAAGTGCAAATTCAAGGGATGATTTATACATTACTGATACACCGCCTTTTCCACATTTTAGGCTACCAAATATATCAAAGTTACTATCACACATAGTTATATTGTTGTAATTTATATTAATTGTGTCCATAAAATATTTAGAATGATCGAACAGTTTATGCTTAATGACGAAAGCAATATCAATATTTTCTAATTCTACCAACTTTGATAAACTAGCCGCAGACGACATTATACCTCTGACATTCCAAGTTACTAAGCGCCGATGTAGTATGTTTTACTACGACCCCTTAAACACTTTTATAATGTTTTCTAGTGTGAATTTCTGCATTTGCTTTTTGAGGTTTACTTCACTTTCTATATTTGATTTGTTCTTATTTTCTGGCTCCGTAAGTAGTTCCCATCTCTTAGTTAGCTTGTTAAATTTAATGGGTGGCCTTTTTCCAATACTTTCCACATTTTGGCGACCAGGATCTGTTGTGGCGGGTTTCTTTTGGGATGGGGGGTCATTCCCACGACGTCCGCGTAGGATGGACATCCACCGAGGGGGCATTTGAGCTGTCAACTTATGTTGAAGACGCAGTTTTGTCTTCGGTTATTGATGGTGTTTGTATTAATTTTGTCACGCTATTTTGGCCAATTTTATCAATTTCATGTATAAAACTGAAAAATTGCTGATTTTCACGTCTTGCTTCTTTAAGCTCAGTTGTACATTGGTGTGCATGTTGCAAATTTTTTCCCCAAGATGACCGTTTTCGTTTTCAACGCGTGCTAAATCAACTTTTATACTGTTAATCAGTTCTATATCGCATTTCTGTTCTTCCTCGAGTTTTGAATATTGTTTCTATGACTAATGATAATAGTTTACTTAATTCCATTGTAAATTCCTGAGTCTTTTTATTTTCATTTTGTATTATTTCATTTCTCTGAATTTGTTTATTTTCTTCCGGGAGTGACAAAAATACTTTCAATTTCATCTTTTTCACCGTGATGGATCCTGAACTGCAATCCTTGATCTGCTCCTGGTCTATGTAGTATCATTTCAATATTCAGCTTCTTTTAAACAGAATTCTCAGTGTAATTCCATTTATATATAACATCAATGAATGATATGGCTTTTAGCCCCGAAGATTTGGTTGAAATATGAATCCATCTTCAATAGTTTGTCATCTGACAGTTTCATGTGGTCATTAGGCGTACCCCACCCACTCTATAACGTTACGGTCACTTGACCGATGTTTCATTCCATTTTCTGTGACATTTGCTCTATATTTACTTCCTGAACATATAACATTTATAATGTTGTAACAACTTATTGTATGTCTCCCACGCAATTGTAAATATTGTGTAATAAAAGGTTAACTCAACTCCATCAGTCTTGTTCGCTGCAAGATTTACTCCTATTTCAAGATTTTTATGCTCTGTTGATATAGTCCGGTATCCCGTACGACAGCAACATGACTTGAACTTGGGAACCACAATACGTAACATTTATACGGAAAACAATTTTAGTTTCTGTTGTTAGTCAACCAGTACTGACACTGGACCTTAAAAATGATTTAGCAGACTTGTATACAGCACTGTTCCTACTAATTTATCACTGGCTCTCTAAGGCGGTGATAATCTCGTATAACAATTACATGACACAGCCGTCACAACATTTCTGGCGAAATCAGTCTAAATACTAATCAGAGCACAGCTGCATATATACTTATCACAGAGTACAGCTTCATATATACTTATCACAGAGCACAGCTGCATATATACCTATCACAGAGTACAGCCGCATATAAACTTATCACAGAGTACAGCTGCATATATACTTATCACAGAGTACAACCACATATATACCTATCACAGAGTACAGCCGCATATAAACTTATCACAGAGTACAGCCGCATATATACTTATCACAGAGTACAGCTGCATATATACTTATCACAGAGTACAGCCGTCACATATTAGGCATATTGCTCAATATTCACAGAACAAAGATGCCACAACTTCTTAGGCAGGTACCAGTGCATTAAATTATAATAATCACAGACCACAGCCATTGTATTTTAGGCAGATTCAGTGTATTTATACCAAAATCATACTAGAACAGCTGCAATGGCACATAGAAATAACATTACAATCATTGTAACAGTGCAATGGTTTACGAGCATTTGAATATCTGATTAACAAAGAAGTTCAGTGCGATATTTTACATACTGTTTTCTACTGGGTTTGAACAGGTTTGAACTATATGCCAGATATAAGCAGCCATGTTGCAAGTGGGTGTAGGTGTGGGACGGAGGGGTTGGGGAAGGGTTTAGGGGGAGAAAACTTTGGAAGTTAGAAAACAAATTTTAATGATGTTTTCTCATGTTATACTTAAAATATTTGAAATAATTACTGCGGGAGAAATAGGAAAATTCCCACTGATAAATTTGAAAGAAATTAGCATGTAACCCTCTCAGTCTTCAGTTTTTATGCATATTTGGGGGTTTTATGCTTTCACTTTTTGCTGACGAATTGTAGGCATTGGCGTACGTGCGTGTGCCTGGATACGCGCGCCTGTCCTTCGCCATCATGTAAAGATATCAAACTTTTAAGTGCGTTTACTGACGGTGCTGAGATCATGCTTGGTGGAAGCTTATTGTACTTGTCATCAACAAGGGTATGACTCTCCCTGCACACGGGACCCATTGCTTTAAATCACCTCCAAATGATTGTATGCTTTCATTTACTTGCTAGAATAATGCACCGTGAGAGTGCCATTTGACGAAACCCATCGGGTAATGAAACTGGAGACTAGGGCTGGGTTCTGAAGTAAACATGGTAACTAGACCACCGCAACATCATTTTGGTTTTTAATTTAACAGAGAATTTACTTTTGAAACAACAGGCATGCTTGAAGTAACATAATAAACGTTATGATGTCACAATGAGTGTATAGATTAGCTCATGCAATATATCAGTTTGTAAGATTATCAAAACATAATGGCTAGTCTGAACAATTTAAATCATTTAATGACATGGAATGCTACAGGCATAATGTCCAGTTCAACATATCTCGTAAATATGTTAAATAATAGTAATTTTGATATTTGTGGTATATCTGAACACTGGTTGTATGATAAAGATTTGCATTTTTAGATAGCATTGATAACAACTATAGGGCTCATGCAGTTTCTGATGCAGATCTGATTGTACCAAGCAGACGCAAAGTTGGTAAAGGTGGTGTGGGGATGTTATGGCATAAAAAAAATAGATCATATGATCTCAACCATTTCTATAGATGATGACAGAATAATTGGAATAGAATTAATATTAAACCCATGCAATTGTTTGTATATTTTTCAAGTTTACTTGCCATGCCGAAATCACTCTATTTAGAAATATAGGGATTATATTAATAAACTTGAGGATATCTTAAGTATGTATAGTGATAAGGGACTGGTTATTGTCATGGGTGACATGAATACCGAATTAAGAAGTTCATTCGCTAAGCCCGTAGACTCTAGAATCTATAGTTTAAGCAAGTTTGTATTAGATAATAATCTTTTATCTGTAACTTCAACGTGCACGTGCACAGGGATGTCCTTCTCACATGTTAATTATAATGGAAAATCTGAAACATTGATTGACCATATATTATTTCCTGTCGAGAAAAAAGATCTTATTAATTCCTGTTCGATACCGGATGATGATGCGTTAATGTATCAAACCACAGTCCGGTGCTCTGTAATATCACATTACCGTGTATCGCAGAACTCGATGATAGCAATATGCCACTTAGAGTAAACTGGCGTAAAATCCGTGAAGAAAATGTAACGGAATATAAATATTTTATTGAAAATGATGTACATTGTGGTAAAATCCTTAATAACGCTATTAGATCGACCTCAGATATTGATAACCTATATAAAACAATTGTTAATTCCCTCAATAATGCTACTGATGCATGTATCCCTAAGACAAAATTCAGACACTTTTTGAAGCCTTACTAGGATGAAGAACTAAGAAATGCACATAAGTGTATGACAACTAAACGTAAAAATTGGATTGGGGAGGGCAAACCTAGGGGAGTATCATTTTTGTCTTATAATGAATATAAAGGGGCGAAATGTTTATTTAGAAAATTGCACAGACATAAAGTTGAACTCTATCTACAGAAACAAAATGAAGAAATAGATAAAGCTGCGGAAATTGATAGTGCCTCATTCTGGAAGCTTATTAATTCCAGAAAGAGAAAATCAAACATGTCACCTGGGACAGAAATGAAATTTAATGGCACCACATACCGGGATCAAAAATCAAATACAATTCAATGGGGGTATTTTTTTAAAGAGCTATACACACCTGATAATCCTATTTTGTATGATGGATTAATAAATGACAGTTACAAAAGTGAATACCACTCGATAAATAACTTATTATCGCATGTAACATACACAAATGTTCCGTCTATAAGTACTAACGAAGTGCTTGTAGACTGCCGAAAAGCAAAACAGTTTAAAGCTTGCGGGTGTGATAATGTTTATTACGAAAGTATTACCTATGGTGGTGAAATAGTACTGAAACTCTTAGCAAAACTATTTCAAAATATGACTACATATGCACATACGCCAAATGATATGAAGAAAGGTATAATCATACTTTTATACAAAGGTGGTAAAAAGGCAAAGACTGACCCTAATAGTTATCGAGCAATTACTCTCTCATCAGTACTGTTAAAATTATATGAATCTGTACTACTCGATAGAATTGAACGCGATTGTGCGTATCAGAAAATTAATAAGTTACAAGGTGGGTTTCAACGGGGTATTGGCTGCATGATGACTTCTTTTGTTCTGCGTGAATGCTCTTACTTCGCTAAAGAAAATGACAGTCAATTAAATATTGCTTTTCTAGATGTACGCCGTGCATTTGATACCGTTTGTCATGACGCTCTTATGGTAACATTGTTCAAATTTGGATTACCGTTATACATTCTTAAAGTTGTTTTTAAGTTATATACCAATATGACCAGTTGTGTCAGAAACCAAGGTCACTTTTCAGACTGGTTCCCAGTATTACAAGGTACCAGACAGGGAGGGATTCTCAGTCCTTTTCTGTTCATCGTCTTTATTAATGATCTTATTGATAAGTTAGTAGCCTCAGAATATGTTTTTTATATGTACAATATTAACTGCTCCTGTCCTACATCAGCTGATGATATGGTTTTATTATCTTTATCTAAAACTGGGTTAAGTCACATGATTGATATCTGCTACAAATATGGTATCGAACACCATTATTTTTACAATGCTTCTAAATGCTCGGTCATTATATCTCATGAATCACGCAATAAATATAAATTAAACACACGTAAATGGATTCTTGGGGACAGTAAAGTAGATGAAGTGGAGCAGTATACACATTTAGGTGTGCTTTTCAATAAATACGAGAATTATAATGACATTATAAAGGAAGCGAACTACAAAATAAGGAGTACCTTTTTAAATATAATAAATTGTGGCATATATTCTGGGGGAATTCACCCAGCAACGGCGAAACAAATATATAAGTCGGTTGTCTTGCCGAAAGCTTTGTACGGCTGTGAGCTATGGCATAATCTTACTAATGCCCATATACTTACTATTGAAAGAGCACATAGGTTCTGTTTAAAATACATTCAGTCAATACCAAAGTATACAAGAACAGACGTAGTACTAAATATGTTAGGATGCCTATCAATGGAAGATGAAATTGATAAAAATTAACTTATATTTTTAGGTCAGCTCTGTAGGTTGTCACCCTACTTCATAGCAAAGCAAATATTTGTTAATCGTTTATTTGACTATAAGTTAATACCTACTAAAGTTAAAGGTTTCATTGCCGATATAAAAATTGTTTGTAAAAAATATGATATTTCATCGTACTTAGATGAATACTCTCAGACAAGTGTTTTTCCGTCAAAATTTCAATGGAAAAAAATAGTAAATACTGCTGTTTATGGGTTCGAAAACAAACAGTTACTAAATAGATGTCAAAATGATGAATCTCTCAATGGATTCAATCTTATCCATTGTAACTTTGATTTGTGCTTACTCTGGAAATTGAGTAAAACTGAAAGGATTTATACAGAATCATGTAGTACAATGGCATATATAATGTGTAGGTTTTTCTCAGGACCATTTCAGCAAAATTGTTCCAAATGTGGATTGCCATCTTCATACTTAGTTGAACATGTTCTACTTGATTGTATTTATAACAATAGCAAACGGGATAATTTATGGCAAAAATTATATGTGAGGTTTGGTGTAAAATTGTTTTGCTATATAATGTATATGCCAACACGTGTACAATTAATACATATGTTTACAGGAATGAAATATTTCTTAAATGAAAAAGACAGCTTGGACTGTTTAAAAATATGTGTTTTAGCATTTCATAACATGTGGTATTGCAGATATAAGTAATATGTCATGCAGTTAATAAACTATCAAATATTAATCAAAATCGTGCAAACTGGCTTATTAAACCATACTAAACGTTCTCTATGGTTACCTTATATTTCGTTTCGATAATGTAGCCATATTATAAAGAGAATATGTACCAATATGGATTCAACTGAATTTGCTTTTCATGTTAATAATTCTTAATTTTCGTTTCGATAGGGTTATTTCATATGAAGATAATTCATTTAGCGTCTGTGTATTTATGTGTGCGTGCGTGAGTGAGTGTGTTTGTGTGCGAGTGAGTTTGTCTGTGTGCGTGCATGATATTATAGCTATCAAATAGACTGTATATCGTTTTGTCAATTGTAAATTATCGTTACTTTATATATGTATTCAATCTGTATAGCATTACCTTTTTTTCATTTGTCTTTTGTCAACAATGTATATTATTGTTTGTATGCTCTCCTGTATGATTTGGAGGAAATAAAGATATATATATATATATATAGCTTCTAACTTCTATGTGCGTAAATTTCATGTTACAGGTGGAAAAGTTAAATATTGCATTCACTTAAATGCTAACTGCTTGTTTTTACATATGTCAATTTGTGTTAATTGCAAATTGTAAATTATAGTATTATTGTTTTTCCAAAGAAAATGTTAAATGTGCAAAAAAGCTATCTTTTTAGTTTGTTCTCGATGTTTTTTTCTGTAATTCTATATATCATAAACTATAGAGCCACCTAGCGTCTTAATTTGTTCAACTTCAACATTATGACGTCAAGCGGCGCCGTCTTTTTTTTCCTCAATAAAACCAACTACTGCTCCCTTTAAAAGTTGCGTACAATATCGGCCATCATTCGGCATTATGTGAAACTAACTTATTGACTTTGTCAATGAAAATAAAGTTTGTAATGTAAGCAACACAGAAACACATCAACCTTTTGTATTGAATTAAAATAAATGTTGCTGATAGGTAAGTCTCTCTCCATAAAACCGCAGGTCACAATACAGAATCAGACTATAGAGCGGCTCAATAGCGGATTCAGAACGAAAAGAACATTCGGCGCAGGCCCCTTAAAATATAGCAAGTATAGTTAAATTGATTGGAAATTTGGTGCTAATACATAGCACGCCCCTTTCAATTGAATATTCTCTTCCCCCCAAATAAGGACGTGTCCGCCCGCCCAGATACTCACACGGGTTAAACTATGATATTAACATAAATTCGTCGCATATGCTTACATGTACATAACCATTGACATAAGCGTAGGAGAGGAAGTGGAGCCATTTCCAGCTGTGAGGGAGACAGACAACAAAAAGAATAACATAAATTAGTTTACAAAAATAATTTACAAAAAGCATGTTCTCGTGTAATTTTTAACGCGATTCCTGAATCCAGGCCTGTATATAGTGCACATTTTGTACTTTTTTTAACAACAAGGACCCACTGTGATTATTATTTTTGCTATATTTGTTTAGGCCTGCCTTGTACGCAGCCTTATAAAATAAGTCCATGTGGTACATTGGTTGTATCACACTTTCCCAACCTTTTAATTTAGCACCTATGCAAACAAACTCATGTTCCAAACTTTCCAGTTACCTGTGTTTAACTACACTGTTCATAAAAATTAAAAATAAAACCATGCACAAATTATGTATAAGGCCAACTATAGTCTATTATGATAAGTAATATGCATTATGACTGATATTTGTTCATAAAAAATGTGTTTTGTAACCATGTACAAACCATCCCTTGAATTTGCACTTAGAATAATGGACAAACTCGCAGATAAAATATTCTGTAACAATTTTACTAGAATTTTTGCATTTTGCATATAAATTATCCAAACGAATAATATACTGACTGTCCAAATACGCTGCAAGCCACGTGTGATTCATATTCAGGAATTGGCACACTCTCTTTGATATTCAGCATAATATTTCATGTTATATGTTTATATACATAAAATATTTGTTTATAATATTCCCTGTAAACATATATGCTTGTTCACATTGAATGCTGTATAAGTTTCATATTGTTTTGTTAACATTCCACGTCATAATCTTCTTAATGGAGGAAATAAAGAGAATGTAATTGTATATGTAAATAATAAGTGGATTAAAAATTAAGCAATTTATGATTGGATAATTAAAGGACTAATTGGGATGATTAATGACAATTAAATAATTATATATCTAATGTTACAAACTAAATATTCTTGAATTTGTTTTTAATACAATTTTTTTATTTTTTTTTTAATACAGAGGTATCTTATTTCCTCTCTGTAAAGGCCAACACAGAGTGAAAGGGAAATACTGTCACAAGTAAACCCCATCCAAATATGACTGAAAATTGTTGTTATTGTTATCCAGAACAGTACAGTGAATGGTTAATGAACCTACCACAATAATATACTAGTAACTTGATTACCAACTACAACCGATGGTAGGCTTGCTCTGAACATTTCTCGTACCTCGGAATAAAAAAGAACAGAAAACCCTTCGTGGTCTGTCTAGTTTTTTTCAGGTGCTAACCAGAAACATAGAACACATTGTTTTGCCTAAATCATTTAGAAATTGCTTTAAGCGAAAATTATTAAAATTACGGTGTGTCCATTTAAAATAATAAAATTTTAAAATTTCGTAATTAAACTTATATTTTAGTTTAACAGTGAAGTGTTCGAAGTTTTTGGAGAGAAGTAAGAAACACAGACACAAAACGGACGTGTCTACAGGCGCTTTTTGTTCATTTGACGCTTTTTGTCGCAGAAAAATTAGAAATACGCTTATTTTTTGCAAAACGCCTTCTGTCCGCAAAATATTTACATTGAAATTGTGTCAGCATCAGGACAAACGTAGACGTGTTTCTTAGTTTCTGAGGATAAAATGCGTTGCAGACGAAAATCATTGTCACAGGCGTGCACATTGCCGTTTATCTACACATTATTGAAAAAAAAAGTTTACATCAAACCATAGAGAATAAAATATGAATAATATACATTACTTTACTTCCAAGATAATGCATTAATCAAAACGTTGTTGGTTGAAGGAAATTTGAGTAGTAGTTGATCTAGAGTGACTAGAATAATAAAACAAAAGCTGTCGGTGGGAAAGCACGTTCGGCTATTCTAATATTTGTCTCAAAAGCGCAAATTTGATTGAGACTGAATTGTATAAAAATATTTTAAAAACACGTTTTCAAATCCACTAAGCCAGGCCCGATTAGCTCAGTCGGTTACACGTCTGACTATCAATCCAGGGGTCGTGAGTTCGAATCCCCCGCCCGGCAACAGTCTCCGTGATGATTGATATACGATATTGTGTCTCATTATCATTCGTCTCTCACCACTGATTCAAGTAGGAAAGTTATCAGTTACTTGCGGAGATGGGGTGTGGTCGAGTACTGGTTAATCCAAGGAAACAGTGGTTAGGTTAACTGATTGTCTGTTAGCCCTCGATGGCATAAAAATGACGCTAAATATTCAATCAATCAATCAATCAATCAATCAATCAATCAATCAATGAAAACGACTAACATAGTAAAGTATGTTACGCGTGGTTGTCGAAATTTTAAATTGAACAGTATGTTGGGCGATTGTATGGTTTCTATTGAGATGAGCAACAGGGTAAGTTTATCAAGCGGGAATTTCCTCCGTTCATTTTTGTCCAAATTTCTGTTGTTACACAAAACAACCAAATCATGAACCATCAAATGTTATTGCAGCTAACACAGTTGTTACACATAACAACCAAATCGGGAACCATCAACTGTTACTACAGCTAACACAGTTGTTACACAAAACAACCAAATCATGAACCATCAACTGTTTCAGCAGCTAACACATTTGTTACACAAAACAACCAAATCATGAACCATCAACTGTTACTGCAGCTAACACAGTTGTTACGCATAGCAACCAAATCATGAACCATCAACTGTTACAGCAACTAACACAGTTGTTACACATACCAATCAAAGCATGAACCATCAACTGTTACAGCAGCTAACACAGTTGTTACACATACCAACCAAATCGGGAACCATCAACTGTTACTGCAGCTAACACAGTTGTTACACAAAACAACCAAATCATGAACCATCAACTATTACTGCAGCTAACACAGTTGTTACATAAAACAACCAAATCGGGAACAATCAACTATTACTGTAGCTAACACAGTTGTTACACATAGCAACCAAATCATGAACCATCAACTGTTACTGCAGCTAACACAGTTGTTACACAAAACAACCAAATCATGAACCATCAACTGTTACTGCAGCTAACACAGTTGTTACACATAGCAACCAAATCATGAACCATCCACTGTTACAGCAGCTAACACAGTTGTTACATAAAACAACCAAATCATGAACCATCAACTGTTACAGCAGCTAACACAGTTGTTACACAAAACAACCAAATCGGGAACCATCAACTGTTACTGCAGCTAACACAGTTGTTACACAAATCAACCAAATCATGAACCATCAACTGTTACTGCAGCTAACACAGTTGTTACACAAAACAACCAAATCATGAACCATCAACTATTATTGCAGCTAACACAGTTTTACACATAACAATTCAATCGGGAACCATCAACTGTTACTGCAGCTAACACAGTTGTTACACAAAACAACCAAATCATAAACCATCAACTGTTACTGCAGCTAACACAGTTGTTACACAAAACAACCAAATCATGAACCATCAACTGTTACAGCAGCTAACACAGTTGTTACACATAGCAACCAAATCATGAACCATCCACTGTTACAGCAGCTAACACAGTTGTTACACAAAACAACCAAATCATGAACCATCAACTGTTACTGCAGCTAACACAGTTATAACACATACCAACCAAATCGGAAACCATCTACTGTTACTGCAGTTAACACAGTTGTACTGAAATCAATTAAATCATGAACCATCAACTGTTACTGCAGCTAATACAGTTGTTACACAAAACAACCAAATCATGAACCATCAACTGTTACTGCAGCTAACACAGTTGTTACACATAACAACCAAATCGGGAACCATCAACTGTTACAGCAGCTAACACAATTGTAACACAAAACAACCAAATCATGAACAATCAACTGTTACTGTAGCTAACACAGTTGTTACACAAAACAACCAAATCATGAACCATCAACTGTTACTGCAGCTAACACAGTTGTTACACAAAACAACCAAATCATGAACCATCAACTGTTACAGCAGCTAACACAGTTGTTACACATAGCAACCAAATCATGAACCATCCACTGTTACAGCAGCTAACACAGTTGTTACACAAAACAACCAAATCATGAACCATCAACTGTTACTGCAGCTAACACAGTTATAACACATACCAACCAAATCGGAAACCATCTACTGTTACTGCAGTTAACACAGTTGTACTGAAATCAATTAAATCATGAACCATCAACTGTTACTGCAGCTAATACAGTTGTTACACAAAACAACCAAATCATGAACCATCAACTGTTACTGCAGCTAACACAGTTGTTACACATAACAACCAAATCGGGAACCATCAACTGTTACAGCAACTAACACAATTGTAACACAAAACAACCAAATCATGAACAATCAACTGTTACTGTAGCTAACACAGTTGTTACACAAAACAACCAAATCATGAACCATCAAATGTTACTGCAGCTAACACAGTTGTTACACATACCAACCAAAGCATGAACCATCAACTGTTACAGCAGCCAACACAGTTGTTACACATACCAATCAAAGTATGAACCATCAACTGTTACAGCAGCTAACAAATTTGTTACACATACCAACCAAATCGGGTACCATCTACTGTTACTGCAGCTAACACAGTTGTTACACAAAGCAACCAAATCATGAACCATCAACTGTTACAGCAGGTAACACAGTTGTTACACAAAACAACCAAATCATGAACCATCAACTCTTACTACAGCTAACACAGTTGTTACACATAGCAACCAAATCATGAACCATCCACTGTTACAGCAGCTAACACAGTTGTTACACAAAACAACCAAATCATGAACCATCAACTGTTACAGCAGCTAACACAGTTGTTACACATACCAATCAAATCAGGAACCATCTACTGTTACTGCAGCTAACACAGTTGTTACACAAATCAACCAAATCATGAACCATCAACTGTTACTGCAGCTAACACAGTTGTTACACAAAACAACCAAATCATGAACCATCAACTGTTACTGCAACTAACACAGTTGTTACACAAAACAACCAAATCATGAACCATCAACTGTTATTGCAGCTAACACAGTTGTAACACATAACAACCATATCGGGAACCATCAACTGTTACAGCAGCTAACACAGTTGTTACACAAAACAACCAAATCATAAACCATCGACTGTTACAGCAGCTAACACAGTTGTTACACATACCAACTAAATCGGGAACCATCTACTGTTACTGCAGCTAACACAGTTGTTACACAAATCAACTAAATCATGAACCATCAACTGTTACTGCAGCTAACACAGTTGTTACACAAAATAACCAAATCATAAACCAACAACTGTTATTGCAGCTAACACAGTTGTTACACATAACAACCAAATCGGGAACCATCAACTGTTACTGCAGCTAACACAGTTTTTACACAAAACAACCAAATCATGAACCATCAACTGTTACAGCAGCTAACACAGTTGTTACACAAAACAACCAAATCATGAACCATCAACTGTTACTGCAGCTAACACAGTTGTTACACAAAACAACCAAATCATGAACCATCCACTGTTACAGCAGCTAACACAGTTGTTACATAAAACAACCAAATCACGAACCATCAACTATTACAGCAGCTAACACAGTTGTTACACATACCAACCAAATCGGGAACCATCAACTGTTACTGCAGCTAACACAGTTGTTACACATAACAACCAAATCATGAACCATCAACTGTTACTGCAGCCAACACAGTTGTTACACATAACAACCAAATCATGAACCATCAACTATTATGCCGGCTAACACAGTTGTTACACATAACAACTAAATCGGGAACCATCAACTGTTACTGCAGCTAACACAGTTGTTACACAAAACAACCAAATCATGAACCATCAACTGTTACAGCAGCTAACACAGTTGTTACACATACCAACCAAATCGGAAACCATCAACTATTACTGCAGCTAACACAGTTGTTACACATAGCAACCAAATCATGAACCATCCACTGTTACAGCAGCTAACACAGTTGTTACACAAAACAACCAAATCATGAACCATCAACTGTTACAGCAGCTAATACAGTTGTTATACATACCAACCAAATCGGAAACATCTACTGTTACTGCAGCTAACACAGTTGTTACACAAATCAACCAAATCATGAACCATCAACTATTACTGCAGCTAACACAGTTGTTATACAAAACAACCAAATCATGAACCATTAACTATTACTGCAGCTAACACAGTTGTTACACATAACAACCAAATCATGAACCATCAACTGTTACTGCAGCTAACACAGTTGTTACACAAAACAACCAAATCATGAACCATCAACTGTTACAGCAGCTAACACAGTTGTTACACATACCAACCAAATCATGAACCATCAACTGTTACTGCAGCTTACACAGTTGTTACACAAAACAACCAAGTCATGAACCATCAACTGTTACAGCAGCTAACACAGTTGTTACACAAAACAACCAAATCATGAACCATCAACTGTTACTGCAGCTAACAGAGTTGTTACACAAAACAACAAATCATGAACCATCATCTGTTACTGCAGCTAACACACTTGTTACACAAAACAACCAAATCATGAACCATCAACTGTTACTGCAGCTTACACAGTTGTTACACAAAACAACCAAATCATGAACCATCAACTGTTTCAGCAGCTTACACGGTTGTTACACATACCAACCAAATCAGGAACCATCAACTGTTACTGCAGCTAACACAGTTGTTACACAAAACAACCAAGTCATGAACCATCAACTGTTACAGCAGCTAACACAGTTGTTACACAAAACAACCAAATCATGAACCATCAACTGTTACTGCAGCTAACACAGTTGTTACACAAAACAACCAAATCATGAACCATCAACTGTTACAGCAGCTAACACAGTTGTTACACAAAACAACCAAATCATGAACCATCAACTGTTACTGCAGCTAACAGAGTTGTTACACAAAACAACAAATCATGAACCATCATCTGTTACTGCAGCTAACACACTTGTTACACAAAACAACCAAATCATGAACCATCAACTGTTACTGCAGCTTACACAGTTGTTACACAAAACAACCAAATCATGAACCATCAACTGTTACTACAGCTAACACAGTTGTTACACAGAACAATCAAATCATGAACCATCAACTGTTACTGCAGCTTACACAGTTGTTACACAGAACAATTAAATCATGAACCATCAACTGTTACTGCAGCTTACACAGTTGTTACACAGAACAATCAAATCATGAACCATCAACTGTTACAGCAGTTAACACAGTTGTTACACAAAACAACCAATTTATAGACCATCAACTGTTACTGCAGCTAAGTTGTTACACAAAACAACCAATTTATAGACCATCAACTGTTACTGCAGCTAACACAGTTGTTACACAAAACAACCAAATCATGAACCATCAACTGTTACAGCAGCTAACACAGTTGTTACACAAAACAACCAAATCATGAACCATCAACTGTTACTGCAACTAACACAGTTGTTACACAAAACAACCAAATCATGAACCATCAACAGTTACAGCAGCTAACACAGTTGTTACACAAAACAACCAAATCATGAACCATCAACTGTTACTGCAGCTAACAGAGTTGTTACACAAAACAACAAATCATGAACCATCATCTGTTACTGCAGCTAACACACTTGTTACACAAAACAACCAAATCATGAACCATCAACTGTTACTGCAGCTTACACAGTTGTTACACAAAACAACCAAATCATGAACCATCAACTGTTACTACAGCTAACACAGTTGTTACACAGAACAATCAAATCATGAACCATCAACTGTTACTGCAGCTTACACAGTTGTTACACAGAACAATCAAATCATGAACCATCAACTGTTACAGCAGTTAACACAGTTGTTACACAAAACAACCAATTTATAGACCATCAACTGTTACTGCAGCTAAGTTGTTACACAAAACAACCAATTTTTAGACCATCAACTGTTACTGCAGCTAACACAGTTGTTACACAAAACAACCAAATCATGAACCATCAACTGTTACAGCAGCTAACACAGTTGTTACACAAAACAACCAAATCATGAACCATCAACTGTTACTGCAACTAACACAGTTGTTACACAAAACAACCAAATTATGAACCATCAACAGTTACAGCAGCTAACACAGTTGTTACACAAAACAACCAAATCATGAACCATCAACGGTTACTGCAGCTAACACAGTTGTTACACATAACAACCAAATCATGAACCATCAACTCTTACTACAGCTAACACAGTTGTTACACATAGCAACCAAATCATGGACCATCAACTGTTACTGTAGCTAACACAGTTGTTACACATAGCAACCAAATCATGGACTATCAACTGTTACTGCAGCTAACACAGTTGTTACACAAAACAACCAAATCATGAACCATCAACTGTTACAGCAGCTAACACAGTTGTTACACAAAACAACCAAATCATGAACCATCAACTGTTACAGCAGCCAACACAGTTGTTACACATACCAATCAAAGTATGAACCATCAACTGTTACAGCAGCTAACACATTTGTTACACATACCAACCAAATCGAGAACCATCTACTGTTACTGCAGCTAACACAGTTGTTACACATAGCAACCAAATCATGAACCATCAACTGTTACTACAGCTAACACAGTTGTAACACATGTTATGTAACCCGCGATTTGTATCAAGTGTGGGTCGGCCTGACGGTAACAATAGCTACCCGAAGAGGACATGAGCCCAAAGTTTATCAAAGTTTTTCTCGCTCTAGAAATGTAAAACTGTCGGGGATAGCAGAACTGTGTTCTTTTACCCCATCAGGAGAGCATGTGGCACAAAACATTATTCTGGTATAAAACAACTTTTAAGCAAACGTTAATGTTATGTAGTATTTTAAATTTAACATATTTCACATAAACTCAATACATTGTTACGGCATCATCATATGTACAACTATAAAATGCAATTTATAAAACAAATATTACAACATATTATTCCGTTCTATATAAGAATTATGAGAGACTATACTTACACATTCAATACAATTTGATCAGGCCTCAAATAATATCCACAATAGTTACGGTCATTCCAGAATTTAATAATATAATAATTTGCTATGGTTTAATTATTTCAATTAAATAATACAAAGTTTGGGTTAATTTTAATATGTATACGAATTATATAAGATATAAAATAAAGTAGAAAATATAGGAAAGAGAATGAAACAGAGATTACAGAGACAGTATTTATATAACCGCTATAATTAAAACATAGAGGAACATTTACTTATTCAAACATGTATTATTGATGCACTATGATTTAGAAGCAATATTTTGTATTTTCTATTATTAATTAACTGCATTTTCATATATAAAAGAAACACAAATGGCTGTGGTGGTCGATTCAATTCACGACCCGCCTATCCTGAGTCTAATTATCTACATTAGATCACGCCCTATACTAGTACTCAGACCAACGTTTACTAAGCCAAGGTACCATTATTTATCCGTTTATAACGTCATTTCAGTGTCGGTACAGAAGATCCCGGCGCCATCTTCTCTCAACTTTGCTCAGTACTTTGGCTGTAGCCGGCAGAGGGGACGTTTCTCAGAGAGTATCCATATCCGATGTTGTTCTCGCGATTAGGTCTCTTCTGTCAAAATTTACAGACGTGATGTGTGGTGACAGAATGGAACCAGTTGAGCCGTGTAAGTAGTCACTTATACACTTAACTAATTTTCTAATTGGTCGCCTGCGTTTCTTAGAATATATGGCCTTGAAATTGTGACAAATATATTTCAATACAGTAACTGCGTTTCACGAGGAAGGCATCGTCACAATTTGGTGGAAATCATACACACAACCATGAGGTTATATTGGTTTAAAGTTTGTAGCACCAAAACCAAAAGTCACAATAAATTGAAATTACCATTATAATTCCATAGAAAACGCATTTAAGATAAATTTTAGAAAATTAATGACGAAACATATATGTAATTATTGGATAACAGTATATCTAATGAGTCACAGTGACATGTCCTTTCAGTGTTTCATATGCTTCCTTATTACGTTATAACAGATCGGAACAGATTGATAGCGTGGTTTCATATTTATCCTATTAAAGTCGATGTAAAAAAGTGTTACTTTTCGAAATGTGAGTGATACATTTTACAGTGATGGAAGATTTTATTTATAAGGTTATTGTTATGAATTGATTATATATAATAGCAATGAATATATGCACACGGTCTACTTCTAGTTGTTATGTTTACTATTTCCATTTTTGAGAAAATCTTACAAGATGTGAGTGACCATTTAGAAATGAGTTTAGGGCAAAACAACTCCCGGATATAACACCTCACCATCATTTTTGTATAGAAGGACAAAACACCTTCCACGAATTTTACAAGGCGGACAAAACACCTCAAGCAGATTTTACAAGAAGGACAAAGCAACTCCCACGAATTTATCAAGGCGGATAAAACCCCTCCCGTAAATTTTACAAGGAGGACAAAACACCTCCCACGAATTTATCAAGGCGGATAAAACCCCTCCCGCAAATTTTACAAGGAGGACAAAACACCTCCCACAAATTTATCAAGGCGGATAAAACCCCTCCGGCAAATTTTACAAGGAGGACAAAACACCTCCTGCGAATTTATCAAGGCGGATAAAAAACCCTCCTGCAAATTTTACAAGGAGGACAAAACACCTCCCACGAATTTATCAAGGCGGATAAAACCCCTCCTGCAAATTTTAAAAGGATGACAAAACACCTCCCACGAATTTATCAAGGCGGATAAAACCCCTCCCGCAAATTTTACAAGGAGGACAAAACATCTCCTACGAATTTATCAAGGCAGAAAAAAAACCCTCCCGCAAATTTTACAAGGAGGACAAAACACTTCCTACGAATTTATCAAGGCGGATAAAACCCCTCCCGCAAATTTTACAAGGAGAACAAAACATCTCCCACGAATTAATAAAACCCCTCCCGCAAATTTTACAAGGAGAACAAAACACCTTTTTACGAATTTTACAAGGCGGACAAAACACCTCAAGCAGATTTTACAAGGAGGACAAAGCACCTCCCACGAATTTATCAAGGCGGATAAAACCCCTCCCGCAAATTTTACAAGGAGGACAAAACACCTCCCACGAAATGTATAAGGTGGATATGATAACTTATATAATGATAAAAAAACAGTAAGACAAAGTAAAGTTTTAATGTTTCATTAAAGTACCGTATATGCAAAAGAATAATAAAATGAATGCGCAGTTTGATGCTATTGACTATCAGTATACACCTGTACATTTTCATTGTATACATTTTGGTTGTTTTGTAAACAATCAATATTTCTATTGGTCCTATAAGTAACACTTATAGGAAAGTAATATTGATTGTTTCCAAATCAATCAAAATGTGTTCAATGGCAATTCACCTGTGTATACCTGTAGTGTGATCTTGAATTAAGAATTAATTGAATTGTAAAAACATTTAATAGAGCTATTTAATGTGTATGAAAATTACTGAAAGAGTGGAAAACATTGTAGGAAGAGTTCAGATTGCTCGTACTCTGAACTTTTCCTACACTGTTTTCAAAAGCCTGCTGTATTTGGTGTTGGGAATTGTATTTCTATGGAGCAAAGGCTTAATGTCATATCTAATACATAAGATAGCACAAATTTTAAATTAATAATAGCAAACTATTTTCAAATATATACAGTATTCACAAAAGTACCGGGAAATCATTTTTGTTACACACAAAGCATTTCATTTAACCATTTTCTCCATAAGCATGTTCTTGGATTCTTTCAAATTGTAAGCACTGACAGAGTGGAAAACAGTGTAGGAAGAGTTCAGATTGCTCGTAACTCTTCCTACAGTTTTCAAAAGCCTTCTGTGTTTGGTATGCGAAATTGTGTTTCTATGGAGTAAATTGTTAATGCAGTCTTATACATTGTCCCATAGAGCAAAGGGACTTTGCCAGTCATATCCTTACTGATTAACTGCTGGCACAGAGCCTTGAAACGCTTCTGGTCGCTCTCCTCGTCCTCTTTGGTGCCGGTGTAACGTTGTAAACTGACCCCCATACAATAATGACTGGGTGGTCATTATTTTATATAAAAAAGAAACGGTCATAATATTATGACTCCCCCACACGTAGAAAAATGACCCTCACATAAAATTGTGAACCCATGTAGAATAACAACTCCCTAACAAAAACTCTAACCCTAACCATCTAAGGTACACTTACAACATAATTATCCCCCGCCGATAGGCATCGGAGGAAAATATGGTAATGGCACCCGTCGGTGCGTGCGTCCGTGCGTGCGTCTGTGCAACATTTTTGTGACCGTAACTCCTCATTCATTATTAATGAAAAAAGGGATTTGCTCGGGACTTATGGCCCTTTGTTACTTTTTTCTTATATATATATATATATATAACAATTTTTCAGTCATAGCACGACGGTGTCTACTTGAGACAGTATTCTGAGCGCTGTCACACTGGAGTATCATGCCGCAGACACATAGTATGATACCCCACCCAATCACATTATACTGACACCGGGCCGATCATACCTAGAACTCTCCTTTAAATGCTGAGCGTCAAGCGAGGAAGCTTCTAGTACCATTTTTAAAGTCTTTGGTATGACCCGGCCGGGGATCGAACCCACGACCTTCCGCATGCGAGGCGGACGCTCTACCACTAGACCACGCCGCGATCTTTTTCGTAATGAGTTTGCGAGCCCATACTATTACGAAATTAGTGCTACATGTAGGGTGCAACAACAAAATGATGTTTCTTCTAAAATTTCGGACAAAATCACCATTGCTTTAAGTTCCAGAATGCTTACACTACATTGTACATTGTATGCGTAACATAATTATTGGCAAAGGTTTGATACGGCGAAACAATATCCCTTTGGTGAGACCTATCCGCTTTATTAAGCAAGCGCGCTACCATTGCGCCACCGAGGCTCACAAAAGCGGTAAGTATTTAAAAGAGGATGCGTAATTTGGCCTCAACCGGGAAAGCTGTTTTTTAAGATGCGTTGTTATGCCACCGCAATTCGAAAAATAGAGTGAATTAAGGTGGCTTGCCAGTCTTCTTTGACGTCGGTCGACGTAATAATGGTCGAAAAGTAAAGATATCGTATTGCCGTGATATTTAGTATTCATATACAAGGACACCTCTCCTTCATTTTGTACGATTCAGATCTTTTATATTCCTTTTTTTGTTTAGCAAAGGGTTGTTTCGGTAGGGGGTGAGGGGTTATTATTTTATGATGGGTGTCAATATTTTATAGAAAAGGAGTCATTATTCTATGGGGGTCAGTTTACAACGTTACACCGGCTGGCCCTGTTGATAACTGTACAGTTCAGTTTCCACAAGCACTGCACCTGACTTCAAGCAATCAATAACAGTCCACAGTGACGGGTTGGTGTGTCCAGCCAGATGCTTGAACCCGTTATTCCAAGATTCACACATGTTGTTAGTGCGGTGCTGATCCGTCATGGTGGCATCATGGACGTTCCATGTTGAGGGCGAAAACATTGGAGCTGTTCGACGAAAGCTTATGGTACCACCACCACCATCACCAGCTACTGTTCTGTATTGTCCGGAAACGTTACTGTCAAAGCATTCTGTCAAACCGCTGACGTTTTGACTGGGTTAGACGGCAGAAGCAAAAAAGAAATATATGCAAGAAATGATAGACAAACCAAGTGACTTAGTGGAGAAAGTGGGAGGTATTTTGTCCTCCTTGTAAAATCTGCGGGAGGGGTTTTGTCCGCCTTGTAAAATTCGTTGGAGGTGTTTTGTCCTCCTATGCAAAAATGAGGGTGAGGGGTTTTGTACGGGAGATGTTTTGTCCGTCACCTATTAGAAATTGGCTCAGTGTATATGATCAGTGTAATACGCAACTGGTACAATTTATTAAATGAAGAATGGAATTTCGACATTTTCAAAATACATCAGGAGAGGGGTGCAAATCATAATTAAACAAGGGTATATACATTGTTAGGATTTGTTATACCTATTTTGCCGTTTCACGGGATTGGGGTGTACACCGGCCATGATCTGGCTTTGACGCTGAGTTTTCAGAAATTTAAGGAGGCGTTAGTGAGGAAGTATATCAGGATTTGTCAAAATTTTAAAATGGGATAAAAACATTTCCCCAATATACCATGCCTATACTCTAGTATATATTCACTGACGTGAGGATATATATTTAAATGTTCACCTATGATCACCGATCTGTTGGTGGTAGTCGGTCGATCTTAACATAAAAAAGTAAAACGTATTTGTCGATAAACATGAAACAGCTGTTGTATAATTGGATTTATTTATTTTAAATTAAAAGGGCAATATCTCCAAAATATTTGTGATCCGAGAACAGCCGGATGTGCGCCCTGTCAGCAAAAGTTCCCAAAATGCATCGGACTTCCGGATGGCAATAACGCCTACCCAGGTAGTGAATATCAGAAGACTACATAACTTGCCTATCTTGAATAACAGCGAGAAGTGCCCTAACGGAATATTCTTCCCAAATAAGAGAATTCGTGGAGTCATTATCGACGAAAGTACTTTCTGTCACATCTAGTTATGTAAATCTAGTTGCCCGCGTTTTTATTGTTAGAATAATATAAATTGTGTCTTAGAAATACTGTTAGAATATATTTGATATTTCATCCATTTGTTATTTTATTCCTTTATTGTTTTATAATTAATTGAACTGTTCATGTCTATTGCAGAGATGGCAACACGCTATTTTGTAGCAAACCCGTCGAGTGTTTTAGCTCATCAGACGAACTGCGTGCAATATTACGACTGCCGTAAAGCAGTTGGCGGGAGCTATCTCCGGGAAGGTCGTAATCCGCCGTTATTTGACGAAGTATCACCAATGTGTAAAACTTCTCGGAAATCGTTTGTGGTCCGAGGTTTGAACCTCAGGCACCATGAAAGTTTGAAGAAGAAGAAAGAGATGGATAGTCAAGGCTTGTAAACGTCGGTATCATTTATGCCCAATCAACCTATAAATATGAACAATAATTTTGTAAAATGGGGAATCGGCGTATGAATGGAGTGTATTAACTTGAATTGAAAGGTATATTCAATTCTGTATGCTTAAAATTATCTAAAGATTGCAAACTTATCTTCCGGTTTACCTGTGCACTCCATAATTACTGCACGAATCTCTATTTGAAATTTAATGCAAATGCTACTTTGCATTTAGGTTACTTTTTTGTTGTGTAGTTTTCCGCTACTTTGCATTAAGGTTATTTTTTGCTGTGTTGTTTTCCACTACTTTGCAGTTAGGTTATTTTCTTGCTGTGTTGTTTTCCACTACTTTGCATTAAGGTTATCTTTTTGCTGTGTAGTTTTCCGCTACTCTGCATTTAGGTTATATTTTTTGCTGTGTAGTTTTCACTACTTTGCATTTGGGTTATTTTTTTGCTATGTGGTTTTCCACTACTTTGCATTTAGGTTACTTTTTTTGCTGTGTAGTTTTCACTACTTTGCAGTTAGTTACTTTTTTGCTGTGAAGTTTTCCACTACTTTGCAGTTATGTTACTTTTTTGCTGTGTAGTTTTCCACTTGTTTGCAATTATGTTACTTTTATTGTACAGTGAAGTTTTAGGTTGATTAATTATTTTCTGATAATAATTATTTGTTTTTTGTAGTACGACATTACTGTTTGATATCAATTATTGATGTAATGGAGCAGCCAGATTCACGGACGTATTGTTATTTTTTTACCGTCTGGAGAACCCGTCCGTGTTGATCCCCGACCCCAATCACTGTGCCCGATATTACAATTGTAGCAGCCCAACAATCCAGTTTGGACTGGGAATCCTCATCTACACGAGTGCAAATATCCAAGGTAACTTTAACCTCGGTTTGTCATGTTTAATGCTGACGTTTGTATAGAATCATCACTCCATAAATATGCAGCTACCTGCACATTAAAAATGCCAGTTATCATCAAGATGGTTTTGTTATAGTACTGACATTATCCAATTTACAAGTGTACTTGGTCATTGCATTAAAGCATTAAATAAAAATAGTTTTCGGGTCCTCCGTGGCCGAGTGGCGCTGTCATCTAATAACCACTGACCTTTCATCACCCAGGTCGTGGGTTCGAGCCAAGCTCGGTTCCAGAAATTTATGTGGTTAAATTTTCCAGTTATTTGCAAAAGGACGGTTATACTCTGATTTATTTTACCAAGTATACTATAAACTAAATGTCATATGTTTAAAATGGCGTTAAGCCCAATTAATAAAAGTGTTAAATAATATTTTTGCCCATTAAGTGAGAGTGTGAATTTTAAAGTAATAAGTCTTAAATATTATTTTTCAATACTTCATTTTAGATTGTTCAGCTATGGTGCCACCAGCTGTAAGCGGCTTACGGAGGTGCCGTGTGAGAAGCGGTACGAGGCTAAAGCACCATGTGAGTTGGGTTAAATGATACTAGAGATGAATATAAATCATGCAATTGAAGCATGTATTACTGACACACTATGCCGGGTTTAGAAGAAATCTTTTTTCTTTCTTAGTATTATTAATTATTTACTTTCACATATGTAGTATTTAGATAAATATATATAACAAAGATATGTGAAAGGTAAGTTTAGTTTAAGCTAAACATATTTTTTATCGATTGTGAAACAATTTCTTACCACTTATTGCAAATCACACTCGAAGTCTTCCTGGGTAAAACCATTACTAAGTATGTGACGGTAAAATGTTTTAATCAAGGACACTATAACTGGGTTTGGCTGTGGATCGAACTCACGACCCGCCTTTACGATAATTGCATATTAGTCAATTAGTGTTACTTATTTTGTGTTTTAAATGTCTGAATGTTTTTGTTTTCCAGGTGAATACGCTCAGAACCAGTACAGTAACGGAACCATCCAAACTAATTGTGCTGTCAACTATCCCAGCTGTGTTGGAAAACAAGATGGCAGCAATAACTTTCCTGGAACAGAATATTATATCGTCTGCTATAAGTCACGGTCAGTTGCCATAGTTATGTGCACGTCTGGATATTATAACCACGCAACGTGAACATGTGAAGGTGTTTTAAATCCAGCTGGGGCGAATATTCAAATATCAATTAGGGCGAATACTCCAAGATCCCCTAATGGTGGAATGGTGTAGTCACGTGACTACAAATCTCACCTGGATATAAACGTTCGATACTTGTAATTACAAGAAGAAACACTCGGATTTTGGGTGCTGCTTGTATCAAAGGACAATGTTTTGCTTGAGTGTGTCTTCAGGTGCAGCGATTTCAGTTCAGTTTCTAAACTGCATGAAGCAAAAATACATGTTTATTGCAAGGAAAGCGATCTTTTTTAAACCCTTTAAATACTATGATATCAAACTAAATCAACATCGTTGATATTCCATCGTTCAATACATCAGTAGATGGTTTAGCCCACGGACGCATTCCCGCGAATTGCACGAAATAAACATGTCCGTTAAAATTGTCCGTCTGCAGAATAAGGAATCAAACAATGAATTTATTGAAGTGTTAGAAATACGTGCTTTTTTTAGATTGACTTCAACTGCGACCATTTGTATTTATTATCTCTAGAAAAAAATATGTTAAACATTTAATAAACATAAAATAATAATATCAAATAATGATATAACTACTATTA
Organism: Panopea generosa; assembly: GCA_029582155.1. NCBI lineage: Eukaryota > Metazoa > Mollusca > Bivalvia > Adapedonta > Hiatellidae > Panopea > Panopea generosa. The sequence continues at coordinate 8,488,668 of CM055908.1, forward strand.
ATAATGACGTTATTCAACAAATTCAGTTGCACTAAATTCAAGCTTCCCTGAGGTCTTTAAAACAAACTTGAGTTTGAGGCCATTTGACCAACAGGCGGTCCCTGCCTCGGTTGGATATAAACAATTTACAAACCACGTTTCATCATGATAAAGGGAGCCAAAGGTGTTGCGTAAAAAACATATTTTTACTTCTGTTTATATATAAAAGTGACATTGTAATTACAATTTTGACCTCAAAATCAATAGAAATTGAACTATGGCGTATCTTCCAAGCAAGCAGAAACATTTCTTCATGAAGGGAATTAAAACAGTTGACTTATCTCAATAGGGGAACTGGATTATTTCCCTTTATTCAAAACGCCTTTTCGATCGGCTTTTTCTTTTATTTTTGACGGAACTCAATATTCTCTACGACCAACTTAATATTACGTACAACATTTCTGTGAAGTTTTAGAATAAATCCATCCAGTAGTTTTGGAGGAATAGCCGCTCCAAGTACGGACGAACGACACATCGCTGCGTACGCTCTGTATCATGCTTCCTGTCCCGAAAATCTAGAAGTTGAACAGTAATGTACACGTATTATATTACAAAGTTGACACGGTAGCACTTACCGATCTCTGTAACGAGTGTCCTGCAGTCATGTAACAAGTATACAGTTGTTGCATCTACGGTTGATGTTACTAGCAGGTAGCACACTGTTTCGTCTCAACCGTACAGTAAAAACGCCAACAGGTACGGGCTTTGCGACTTTTTGTTATCGAAGATAACCGAAAACAAACGGGTGTTACTTTAGGGCTGTTCAGATGAAACCGAACAAAATGTTTTTATAACTGTTGCAAACTATATCATACATGTTGTAAATACAATTTGTGAAGCATGTAATATGTTGAAAATTTAAATAAAAAGAAACGTCAGTAAAAAAAAACTTTGTTATACGCGATTTTAAAAAAACAAACAGTGAGTGGTTGATATAATAAATGGATTTGTAACCAGGCTGGAAAGGAGAAACAAATTGGTTGCCCAAAACCTACTCTATATAAAATGGTATTGTCCCCACTCCCATTCCAATCCAATATAGTATAACTTGATATCTACTCTTTATGTTTACGTTTTCGGGAAAGTCTATAAAACAAATGTCTTAAAAATTGATAAGAATTAGGTCTATGATATTTTCGTAAATATCTTTATTTTGGACTTACTACATCTCGACGTTATATCTAATTTTATTTTTTGTTGGGTGGTGCTATCGTACTTGAATGAATATTGCAATGTCACCAAGCTTATCTGATTTTTTTTATCAAATTCCCAGCATATTTTAGTAACTGGGCTGTGTTCAGCACCGTTAAACGGCAAACACGTTTAATACCTGGTTCCCTAAATGTGTTGCGTGTTGTGTGCTAATTTGAGATTGAGCCAGTGTCAGTTAACGTTTAACCGAACTGAACGCAGCCTTGGACTTTGTAACACTATTTGTAATATTTGACGGATAATCAAAACATGATTGTAGTAGTTAAGTTTATATAAAATAATTGCATCAATAATTAAAGCTTATGTTTCACACTGACGCATACATGGATTTACATGGCTGTACTCATATTAAAAATAAACACATCTTATCATATTGCTAATATGAAATATATTTTTATAATAAAATACAAAAATAGAACATATTGTATACATAGCATTTAGTTTAGATAATAAAACATACTAAATTTTTAATACGTACAATGTTTTTTCTCGTATTTACATTTAGCATATTTTTCAGTTATGAATCGCAATGTCGCCATGATTCTTAATTTCCGTGATACATCATTTTTAAATCATGACAGACATGTTCGTGCATGGATGCGTAATACTTGAATGTGTACTGCAATATTACTAGGCTTATCTGACTTTTATTTTCAATTCCAAATATATTTTAGAAACGGGTCCAAATTCTTTTCCGAGCGAGCATGCCATTAGACTCTCCTAGAATCGGCCTCCCTGTTTTTAGGTAGGTCTAGCTGTGGGCCTGATCTTACATGAGTGCTTATTTATTATTGGATTTATTAAACGTGTTGGAAAAATATATTATGCGAAGTTCTGCCGAGCATTACTTCATTTTTCCCAATTCAATAATAAATGAGCACGAATGTAAGATTCGTTTTATCACATAATTCAGGAAAAAATACATTTACCATATATTTAACAGATCACCTCTATAAGGAACGAGAAACAAATCATGTATATGTGTTATCATGAGTAATCATATAACATAACGCCTCAAAATAACGTCATTTAGCCATAGCAATCGACGTCATTTATATTTTCAGGCAAGTCGGAAAGTACTTCGGCAATATACGTATGAGGGCCGAGATGTACGGAAAACACCGAGCAATTAATCGGAAGGCATATAAAAAATTATATAAATTATGAACCGTAAACTATGTGATACATTCTTATATTTAACAAGTGTGCTGTTAGATGTGACGAAGAGTTAAACTTCTTATTGCACTTGACACTAAAATGGTTTATCAACCGTATGTATCCACATGTGACTGTTTAGCGATTACGAATGTGTAAACTTCTTTTTACCCACTTGACACTCACATAGTTCATCCCAGTATGTATCCACATATGTCTGTTTAGAAATGACGAACGTGTAAACTTCTTATTACAAACCTGACACTCAAATGATTTATCATCCGTATGTATCCGCATGTGACTGTTTAGAGATGATGAACGTGTAAACTTCTTATAACACACCTGACACTCAAATGGTTTATCCTCAGTGTATATCCTCATGTAATTGTTTAGATATGACGAACATGAAAACTCCTTGTTACAAATCTGACATTCAAACGGTTTATCGCCAGTATATATTCGCATATGTCTGTTTAGAAATGACAAAAGTGTAAACTTCTTATTAAAAACCTGACACTCAAATGGTTTATCATCCGTATGTATCCGCATGTGACTGTTTAGAGATGACGATCGTGTAAACTTCTTATAACACACCTGACACTCAAATGATTTCTCACCAGTATATGTGAAGACCGCGGCGTGGTCTAGTGGTAGAGCGTCCGCCTCGCATGCGGAAGGTCGTGGGTTCAATTCCCGGCCAGGTCATATCAAAGACTATAAAATGGTACTAGAAGCTTCCTCGCTTGACGCTCAGCATTCAGAGGAGAGTTCTAGGTCTAGTCGGCCCGGTGTCAGTATAATGTGACTGGGTGGGGTATCACACCATGTGTCTGCGGCTAGATACTCCAGTGTGACAGCGCTTAGAATACTGTCTCAAGTAGACACCGGAGTGATATGACTGAAAAATTGTTTAAAGCAACTCTAAACACCATACAACATCACCAGTATGTATTTGCATATGTCTGTTTAGAGATGACGAACGTGTTAACTTCTGATGAAACACTTGACGATCAAATGGTGTATCACCCGTATGTGTCTGTATGTGCTTGTAAAACTTGACAAATGAGTGAACTTCTTATTACATACTTGACTCTCAAATGTTGTATCATCAGTATGTATCCGCATGTGACGGTTTAAAGTTTACAAACGTGTAAACTTCTTATTACACAACAAACACTCAAATGGTGTACCACCAGTATGTATCCGCATATGTCTGTTTAGAGATGACGAACGTGTAAACTTCTTATGAAACACCTGACACTCAAATGGTTTATCACCCGTATGTATCCGCATATGTCTGTTTAGATATGACGAACATGTAAACTTCTAATGAAACACCTGACACTCAAATGGTTTATCACCCGTATGTGTCCGCATATGTCTGTTTAGATATGACGAACGTGTAAACTTCTTATGAAACACCTGACACTCAAATGGTGTATCACCAGTATGTATCCGCATATGTCTGTTTAGATATGACGAACATGTAAACTTCTTATGAAACACCTGACACTCAAATGGTTTATCACCAGTATGTATCCGCATATGTCTGTTTAGATATGACGAACATGTAAACTTCTTATTATACACCTGGCATTCAAATGGTTTATCACCCGTATGTGTCCGTATGTGCTTGTAAAACTTGACAAATTAGTGAAAATTTTATTACACACTTGGCCCTCAAATGGTGTATCACCAGTATGTATCCGCGTGACTTTTTAAAGTTTACAAACGTGTAAACTTCTTATTACACAACAGACACTCATATGGTGTATCACCAGTAAGTATCCGCATATGTCTGTTTAAAGATGACGAACATGTAATGTTAATTTCTTACGAAACACCTGACACTCAAATTGGTAATCACCAGTATGTATCCGCATATGTCTGTTTAGATATGACGAACATGTAAACTTCTTATTACACACCTGGCATTCAAGTGGTTTATCACCCGTATGTACTAGTAAAACTTGACAAATGAGTGAACTTCTTATTACACACTTGACCCTCAAATGGTGTATCATCAGTATGTATCCGCGTGATTGTTTAAAGTTTACAATCAGACATTCAAATGGTGTATCACAAGTATGTATACCCATGTGACTGTTAAGAATTGACGAATGTGTAAGCTTCTTATTACACAACAGACACTCAAATGGTGTATCACCAGTATGTATCCGCATATGTCTGTTCAGAGATGACGAATGTGTAAACTTCTGATGAAACACTTGACACTCAAATGGTTTATCACCAGTATTTATCCGCATATGTCTGTTTAGAGATGACAAACATGTAAACTTCTTATTACACACCTGACATTCAAATGGCTTATCCCCCATATGTGTCCGTATGTGCTTGCAAAACTTGACAAATGAGTGAACTTCTTATTACAGACTTGACCCTCAAATGGTGTATCATCAGTATGTATCCGCGTGACTGTTTAAAGTTTACAAATGTGTAAACATCTTATAACAAAACAGACACCCAAATGGGGTATCACAAGTATGTATACGCATGTGACTGTTAAGAGTTGACGAATGTGTAAACTTCTTATTACACAACAGACACTCAAATGGTGTATCACCAGTATGTATACGCATGTGACTGTTAAGAGTTGACGAATGTGTAAACTTCTTATTACACACCTAACACTCAAATGGTGTATCACCAGTATGTATCCGCTTGTGACTGTTTAGAGTTGACAAACTTGTAAACTTCTTATTACACATTTAACCGTCAAATGGCTTATCACCATTATGTATCCGCATGTCACTGTTTAGAGATGACGAATAAACTTCTTATTACACATCTGACACTCAAATGGTGTATCATCAGTATGTATACACATTTGACTGTTTAGATGTGACGAATGTGTAAACTTCAAGCTCAGCAATTCATTCATTCATTCATTCATTCATCCATCCATCCATCCATCCATCCATCCATTCATTCATTCATTCATTCATTCATTCATTCATTCATTCATTCATTCATTCATATTCCATACATTCCTTTCTCATTTAATCATTCGTTCATTTATTCATTGAATTTGTATGTTATGAGAAACATTCGTTCATTACCTCCATTCCTTCCTCATTTAATTATTCGTTCATTTGTGCATTGAATTTGTATGTAATGAGAAACATTCGTTTATTACCGTTTCTCCTTCATTTATTCATTCGGTCATTTGTGCACTGAATTTGTATGTAATGATAAACATTCACGCAATACCGTTTGTCCATCATGTATTCATTCGTTCATTTATTCGTTGAATTTGTATGTAATGAGAAACATTCGTTCTTTACCTCCATTCATTCCTCATTTATTCATTCGTTCATTTATGCATTGAATTTGTATGTAATTAGAAACATTCACTCATTACCGTTTCTCCTTCATTTATTCATTCGTTCATTTATTAATTGAATTTGTATGTAATGAGAAACATTCGTTCATTGCCTCCATTCCTTCCTCATTTATTCATTCGTTCATTTATGCATTGAATTTGTATGTAATGAGAAACATTCGTTCATTACCGTTTCTCCTTCATTTATTCATTCGTTCATTTCATTGAATTTGTATGTAATGAAAAACACTCGTTCATTGCCTCCATTCCTTCCTCATTTATTTATTCGTTCATTTATGCATTGAATTTATATGCAATGAGAAACATTCACTTATTACCGTGTTAGATTTTTGTTATAAGATGATATAAATTTGCCAATAATTAAGAGTCTTAATCTATTTTCTGCCAAGTGTAAACAATTCAATAGGATTTCATCAATTGCTATTTAAGGTGCGGGTATTAAAAGATAAAGGTTGATAATGGCGGCAATATAATTAAAGAAGTCGGGTCTTGGTGATTAAAGAAGTCTATTCTTTGGAACATATGTAGGAAACAATAAAAGTAAAGTTCATTTTCTAGATTTGAGTAAACATGTTGTTGTGAAAAACATTCACAGTCGCAACAATTTATATGTTCCTCATAATGCAAGCAAACATCATCTTTCAAGCATTTGTGTATTGATTCACTGATTGAGAGTTTTTCAAGCTTCGAGCTTTCTAGGAGGACTATTTTCTGGCCATGTGGTTTATGCAGAACAAAAATCTTGGACTGACTTCATTTTCTGTGAATCATGCAAGCAATGTTTAACGCAGATTGCGAGAATTTGTCTTCTGAAGATTTTGGGAATCTTGAAAACTGTCAAGTTTCTTACACGTGTAATCAGTGTTTTGTGACGGAAATAGGTGACGGACCGTACAACTACCATCACGGATTATTATGACTATTTCAGGTAACCTATTCATTTATTATAAGGATGCGACTTACACAACGTACAAGTCCAGGCTTTCTGGAACATATCGCAACCACCGCGGACAGCGAAATCGACAATGTCGAAATAAGAATATCAAACGGAATGGAGTTTGGCACTGACGATGAAAAGGCCATTAACCATGTGTTTTCTAACGCCACTCGTCTGCTGTGCACAAAACACCTGAAAGACAAAATAAATGTTTTACATACATACCAAAGTAGGCATGGATAAAAGCGACAGAACAGAAGTAATGAATAATATTTTTGGACCAGGTGGGATTATAGACTCGGACACAACTATTGACTTTGAAAGCAAAACTAGTGAACTTCAGTCTTAGCTCCAAGACCGTCATCCAAATCTTGAAAAATACTTCTCCGTTAATTTAAAACCACGACTTGAAAAATATGTATTCAAACCAACTAGAAATAACAAATCAAACAGAAACTGGACCAACTACAGCGCTGAGTTCATAAACAACATCACGAAAATCACAACTAACTGGAAACCGCAAAGGAGTAAAGAACTAATATGCAAACTTCACAGCTTTGTAGATTTGCACTTTCTCGGTTACAGGGCTTCCCTTCATGGTAATGGAAATTATATCCTTGCACCAGAAGAAAAAATATATAATGTGCATGACTCAATCTGGAGATGCAAGTCAGATGAGGAGAAACGCGTCCTGTTCAACAAACGGAAAATGAAAACACGATACCTAACGTCAAGTGATGGCCAGTTCTCTGTCATCAACAAAGCTAAGGGAATAGCAAAAAAACCATGCCAGCGTAAGCAACTAAGAAATGAAAGGGTAAACCAACGTAAGATGCCAAATATCACAAACACAGAAGTGCCGTCGGGATAGGACGCAAGTCCTGCCCACGCGGCCCGGCGTGCCTTCTTATCTCTTGTATGTCTACTATGTATGTGCTTCATGTATATAATATTTTTAACGTGTTTGTGGTGTAAGTGTTATAAAATAAATATTAAGAAAAACGGAAGAAAAACAAAAGGGCCATGACAAGAACGCCTTCCCGTGGTGTGGCCCGGATGTAGTTTTATCTTTGCCATAACTCAAATATTTAACTTAACATAAATAATATTTTTACTTTTATCTTTTTTAAATCTGTACAATTACATCGATCAAGAGATTTCTATCGTTGGCAAAGGTACAGTTATAACTGAACGCTCAAGATTATGTCCCGGGGTATTTTTACAATCCAAGATCAGTGATTATAGCGATGGAAAATAATTTAATATGATATATTTAGTCAATTATAGAAAATATATCTAAACATATCTAAATGATATTTATATTATATCTTTATATATATAGATATACAAGGGAGTCCTGCGGTGTCCCGGGTTGTCCGGTATCCTGCCCAACTTCATTCCGTTACTATGTCCCAGGGTAATTAGTCAGACCCGAAATTTTCCGAAATTTTTCGGGTTCCGGTCAGCCATTTTTATTCATCTTGGCGGAAATTTTGAATTTACGATGGAAATACGCATATGTGTAACTTTCATCCATATGTGAAGATTACAACAAAACATGTACAAAAAGGTACAAATAACTACTGTACTATAGATTGATATGAGGGTTCAAAGCACATGCATTTTAGGATTATTTGATCTGTTTTTAGTTGAAAAAAGATTTTGTGAATAAAAAATAAATATTGGTAAGATAAACAACATATAAATTACAAAGTTTAAAATTTGAATACCAAAGTGACCTTGGACAAAATTGTTTATAACGCTGGTCATATTAGCTGGACATGAATGTTGTATAATATTTACCTTTTAATCATGAACAAACTAAGACTTTTAAAAAAAGAAAAGAGGAATTGGACTATATTTCACAAAATTTCATGGTGATTTTAAATTTTTCATATTACAGATATTGGACAAAGCTGGGAGTTAAGTCTGATGGCAAGATGCAGATTTTGTGGTTATACAGCAAACGACAGGAACTGTATGGAAAATAAAATAGAGAGCGAATTGTTAAGAAGTACCAACAACTTCATGTGCAGTACAGTAGGTAAAGGTGCAGAATTTGTTGTTATGCAGCAAACCACAGAAACCGTATGGAAAATAAAATATGGAGGGAGAACTAACAACTTAATGTGCAGTAGGTAAAGGTGCAGAATTTGTTGTTATGCAGCAAACCACAGAAATTGTACGGAAAATAAAATATGGAGCAAGTATAACCAACAACTTTATGTGCAGTAAGCAAGATACAGATTTTGTTGTTATGCAGCAAACCACAGAAACCGTATGGAAAATAAAATATGGAGCGAGTATAACCAACAACTTTATGTGCAGTAAGCAAGATACAAATTTTGTTGTTATGCAGCAAACCAAAGAAACCGTATGGAAAATAAAATATAGAGTGAATTGTTAAGAAGTACCAACAACTTCATGTGCAGTAGGTACAGATGCAGAATTTGTTGTTATGCAGCAAACCACAGACACCGTATGGAAAATAAAATATGGAGCGAGTATAACCAATAACTTTATGTGCAGTAGGCAAGATACAGATTTTGTCATTATGCAGCAAACCAGAGAAACTGTTTGGAAAATAAAATATGGAGCGAGTTGTTAAGAAGTACCAACAACTTTATGTGTAGTAGGCAAAGATGTAGATTTCCCCTGTGAAACAGGTACTGTATTTTTTATCAAAAAAACAACGTTGACTTAAACAGTATCAATATCCAATGTGTCATGTGTCCATGTCTGTACCTGCTTTTATATATATGCAAGTAATAAGTTGATTCCGTCTGATATTCAATGCATTTTGACCGCGGCATGGTCTAGTGGTAGATTGTCCGCCTCGCATGCGGAAGGTCGTGGGTTCAATCCCCGGCTGGGTCATACCAAAGACTTTAAAAATGGTACTAGAAGCTCTCTTGACGCTCAGCATTAAGAGGAGAGTTCTAGGTCTGGTCGGCCCGGTGTCAGTATAATGTGACTGGGTGGGGTATCATACCATGTGTTTGCGGCATGATGCTCCAGTGTGACAGCTCTTACAATACTGTCTCAAGTAGACACCGTCGCGATATGACTGAAAAATTGTTGAAAGCGACGCTAAACACCATACAACAACAACATCAATGCATTTTATAAGCTTCTCTTTTTTAGGGAAAAAATGAACAGCTATTGTCATGACCCTGGCATAGTGTCGTCATCCGTCAGTTAAAATTCAGCTTATTATCACTTTTTAGAACAAACTACTTGTGTTATGGTGACTAAACTTCATAAACACATTCATATTATGTTATAGAAATAATCAAATAATGTATTATATGTGACTAGTTTTTGTTTGTGGATTTTATGTATGCTTTATTATAATCCCTTCTGGACTTCAACTCTTTTCAGAGCACTGGTCACATTGGTGTTTCCGGCAATGGTGACGACTGGTTATGTCATGTACTTAGTTTGCCCAAACAGTTTACATGAACAGTATATATGAACTTCTCTTCCATTCATAGGTATCTTTGGTAAGTAGTATCTTTTGAGACTTGACACATTTCATGCCTTCACAATTTCTGTGGTTTTGTTTGTCATGTTAACAGATCTTTGCCAGGCTTACTATGTCTGAGTGTCATTGTGAAGAAAGCTCAGAACTTGTAATAACCACTTTCAACTCCCCTTACTGGGAAGGGCCATTACTGAATGTTGTTTTTTGAGGGGCATTGCATTGAGCTCGGGATTAAACCTGCTTCTTCGGTTGTGCGTGGCCAACAATCTATCCACTACACTACAGCCATGCTTAAACAAACAGTTTGAATATTTAAAAATCAAATGACTTAAATACCATAATGCTTTACATGTATGCATCTAATATTTATTACATGTTCTTGCATGCTTGCAAATTTTGACCTTAAAAAAGTTTAAATGGTGTCAAAAGTGTTTGTTTCTATATTCATTCTTGAGTTCAAGTTGTAAGAATATTCTTAAGAATGGTTGATGAATACCACTCCATGTGTCACTGTGCTGCTGGTTTAACTTCATGCAGAGTAATTGCTCTTCTCTTTAAAATTGTAGGTTGTTAATCCTACATTTTTGTGTACACTTTGGTACATTGCTGTAAAAGTGATGTTTTGAAGGTATGAGTCAGGTTTGCTGATACCTTGTCGTGTGTAAACATTTACAACATTTTAGAGAATGGTTGTAGAAAAGGTCATACTGTCAGTTTAAGAGTAACTAGGGAGCGTCATATCATTTCATAGGTATCTAGACAGCTTGACAGGTTTTCACCAAATTTGGTATGGAGCATTGATACATGAAACTTATTATGCTCCCCAAAGGGGGGGAAGCATATAGTCGCTGCCTCGTCCGTGCATGCATGCGGCCGTCCGTGTGTCACCAAATTCTTGTCCAGGCTATTTCTCTACAACCTCTGGTTGGAATTTTATGAAACTTGCTAAGATGCATCACTACCAAGTGGAGATGTGCATGATATCTTTTTGTTCCAGTTCAATGATTTTTCAAGGAGTTATGGCCCTTTGATTATGTCTGTAACCAAATTCTTGTCCGCGCTATTTCTCTACAACCTCAGGCCGGAATTTTATGCAACTTGTTATGTTTATGTTCCAGTTCAATGATTTTTCAAGGAGTTGTGGCCCTTTCATTCTATCTGTGACCGAATTCTTCTCCGCTCTATTTCTTTACAACCTCTGGTTGGAATTTCGTGAAACTTGCTAGGATGCATCGTTACTAAGTGAAGATGTGCATATTGTCTTCACTTTTTTGCTACAACCTGGGTTTAATTTTGTAAAACAAGTAAGGATCTGCGCATATTGTCATTTTGTTCTGGTTCAATGATTTGAGAATGAGTTTTGTAAAGTGCAGAGCCACATAATGTTCCTGCTATACAGTTTGGTATTTTTCAACCAAGTAGCTGGTACAGAGTTAAACACTCACTTGGGGAACATCCATCGGTTCCACCGATATTTTTTGTTGAAGTATGTTTTACTTTTTGAAATCATCTTAATTGGAACTACAACAAAGTTTTGACGTAATGATATTCTTCTAGGTTTTATTCAATCCTTAGGGTGAAAATCTGACCCACCACAGGGTCTTATCAGTTTAAACATACAGAAATTTATTTTCTTCCAAAAATCTGTCCAGCCCAATTTGCATTTATTTGTCCAGGGTGTATTGAGGCCCAGCACAGGACTTTGGCTCTACAGAGATGCCAACTCCTCCGATTTTGGCGGAGTGAATCCGATTTTTGTATGGAAAATCGGAGAGCGGATTTTTCATACAAATCCGAGTTAATCTAATTTTTGTATGAAAAATCCGCTCTCCGATTTTCCATGAATTGTCTCCGATTTTTTTAAAAAAATGGTCCGGGATAAATTTCACGGGTAAAACAAATAATCAGCACCGTTTACACTGACACCGGTTTTGATGTTTGGACATTTCCGTACGCGCTAAGTCACCTCTAGAAGCACTATTAATTAGGTTATCCGGAAAATACCCGAGTATTTACGAAAACAATATCGGATGATCCAGAAAGGCCGATCAACAACCTTCAAAATCCAATATGGCGGATGCAACACCACAAGAAAAAAAGTACGAACATAAACAAACATTTATTAAAAGTTACACCGATGCATATCCTTGCTTTTCGACATCGAGGATGGGGGTGCATTATTGCATTCTGCAAGGTCTGCAATGCAGAAATTACGTTATCTCACGGCGGGATGGGTGATTTGAAAAAACATTGCTACAAAACAGCACATCACCTGCTCAACTTGTCAATTGTCATCAAGGAAAATATCGACAATGGTTGCGACAACTCAACCAATGGATGAGTCGGTAATTAAATCCCAATAAAGCTTAATTTGAATGTTCAATAAAGCCTCGCTTTTCATCAGTTTATCAGCTTTTTTAATTTATTCTATAAAACTATCACTCAATTCTCATTTTCATCAGGTATTACGAATATTTCTTAATGAATACATGACTTTTTATCACTGAAAAGTGCTGAAATGCCATCTCAGAGCATCTACAACTTGAAAAATTTATGGGGGAGGAGCCCCAGACCCCCCGCAAAACACTCGCTTTCGACCACACTCCTATTTTCAGTATTAAAGGGTTGGCATTTCTGGCTCTACTGTCCAAAGCCCAGCAGGGCTTATGTCATGGTAAATTGTCTGTCGTCGTCTGTCCTTTCATCGTCCTTTCAATAACCTTTTTCTTGTAGACGCGATAGCATCTTCATTTTTCATTGAATCTTAACCAAACTTGCACAGCAGTTATGTAATTACAACTTGAAACAGCATGATTCAACCACAAAAGCTCCTGCCACGGGGATTATAAGCACATTTTAAGCGAAACTTTAAAAATCATTTTCTCTGAAAATTCAAGACCTAGAACTTAGATATTTTACAGTTAGCATTGCATGTAGATCCTCTGAAAAATTTGTTGAGGTCAGGTCCCTGGGGTCAAATTTGGGTTGCCACAGGGGTCACTGTTTCACATAGAGTTATATAGGGAAAATTTTGTAGACGCAATAACACCCAAATTTTTCTTTGAATCTTAACCAAACTCGCACAGCAGTTATGTAACCACAAGATCATGGACAAGTTATTTAACCAGTATAATTCAACCACAAATAGGAATTATAAACAGATTTTAAATGAAACTTTACTTTTCTCCGAAAGTTCAAGGCCTAGACTTAAGATATTTTGCATGTAGCATTGCATGGTGTTCTCCTAAAATATTTGTTGAAGAGGAACTTAAAAATACATTGCCTCTGAAATGTTTATTTGTTGCGAGTAGAGCGATTCAGGTCCTCTTGGGCTTCTTGTTAAAAAAAGATTAATATAAATGTATTGATAAAGATTTTTCTGGAATGGACAACAAGTTTGAGTCATGTCTTGAATAGTTATTTGTATTCAAGGTGGACCAGACGAAGGTTGTTTGTTTCACAATCAATGTAAATTAACTTTCTTAAATTAGTTGCTGTGCATTGCAAATTGTGGTGAAATCCTTAGTACAATAATAAAATGCATTCATCATTTCCATGATGCAATTGACGTTGTAATTGTCTTCACAATGAGTTATTTTTATTTCTATTTTAAGCTTTGGTGTGCAGACATATTTCTGTCGGCTTGGAGCTGTTTATATAGAAAGGACAAGAAAAGACCTGCTGTATGGCTTGTCCTGATGAAACTGAGTTGAAGTAAAGTACAGAATGTTCAGGTATGTCGATTTTTTTTTAATACCAGACATAGATTAAAAGTCATTCAGGGTACAGAAATTTCATCCTACAGCCTACCCTAGTACAGAGATGTGATGTATATTATGTGGTATGATGTTTTAAAAGCGATCGTTAAAAAACTGATTATACTAATTTATTTAAGTTTGATTGCAAAGTAAACTCAGCACTTATATAAGCCACCCTCAAGTCCACTTCCTGGGTAGACCCAGTACTGGATGTTTTTAAGAGGCCATCAGGTGGAGCTGGGGATTGAACCTACAGCTTCTAGTGGAAGTGGCCATCAACTGCACTACCAACCCCCAAATTATTTTTCTGTGTGTTTGTGGCATAACTAATTTTGGCGGATTAATTTTTTTTTTATTACAATGTCTCGACAGTGATCCAAGAAAAAAAATCAGGATTAGCCCAGGGTAATTAAGTTGAAAAAATATACTTTCCATGGCTGAAAAATAACTGCCGAAGGTTCACTTGCCGAGATTTTTTATACCAATACATTTAAATTTTGCGGTATAATATTAATTATGTAATATCTCACATACACATACATATTATTAAATGTATTAATTTTTATGTTGGTTAGTTCCCCTTAACATTATGCATGTGTAAATCACAAGTATTAGAGTTGAATAAGATTGGGAGAAGTGAGAGAAATTCAGGGAGAAATGACTCGTTTCTATCAGTATGACAAACTAATTATGTTGTATTTAGTCTTTTTATTTATTGACTATCATTTCTGTTCTGTCGACTCTGTGGCAGTGTGAGAGCACGAATTAGTTTAAAACATTATTTTAAATATCTTTCTCTTCTTTTAAAATGATTGCTATCTGTCATTACATACAATAATGGCTATGTCAAGCCTCCAAAGCTATTCAATCCATCCAAGAGAACTTGACAATATGATAAATAAATGCAGTCTATGAGAGCCTTCAAATATCTAAAAAAAGTGCATCTAGTCAACTATATTTCAAATATTAAAAAATAACACATACTTTATCTGAATTGCTGTTTTCAATATTATATTTAAATCATGATATGACTGCCAAAGAAAATTATACGCTGAAACTACACAACCAAAAAGCAACAAGTTTATTACTATAGAACCCCACCCTGTTTTTTTCTTTACCTTAAACTCGATTTAAATATCAAATAATCAACGTTCACGTTTTCACAGAAGAAAATTTACAAATATACAGTTCCAATTAATGTTAATCTACAAAATATTTCTAAAATAACCAGAACCTAATGCTGGCATGACGTGATCGATCACGACTTATCTGCAAAACATAATCAGATTTTTTAAATTGCCAACATTATATAGCAAAGGGAGATAATATTTTTATGCTCTTTGTATTGGAGGATTTGAGGGACACCCGCGAATCATGCATCATCTATTTTTAATTGCTTGCTCAGGTGCCCCAACGTAATTTTGTTTCTAACAAAATGACATACCGTAACATCATAATATTGACGTAATTTTGAGATGTGTATAATTGGCACGATTTTCTAAAAAGATGGAAATAAGCATACGATACAACACACATTGATATTTTTTATTTAAAAATAGAACCCGTTTTGGCAATGCTATATTTGTTTGAATAGTAGAGGTAGGACAAAAAAAGCAATAACTGCCCTGACTACATAAATCAACGTTTCCATAGTTACCATAATAATGGAAAATTATCAAAATTTTGCAAAATTACTGCAAATATATAGTGGCAAAGGCTCCCTGATAATTATTTAAATACACTGATAAATAAAAATGTTATGGCAAATGTCTACAAACTTTCTGACCCCCCCCCCCCCCCCCCCCCCCCCCCCATCTTCCCCCTCCTTTATACAATGAATTTCATTGGGACCAGATAAGTTTTTTGAGTTGTATATAGTGTTCCAGTCATCTTCGTTCCAGTCAACAAACTGTATTTACATTGGTCTCCGTAAACATTTCGAACATAGCTTCATATTTCTGAAAATATCCATACACGCACCTGTCCGTTTAAGTAAATATTTATCGATATGTACACATGTAATGGGCCAAACAATAATTTAATAATGGAAATGTAATACTATTTATTATTTAGTCAGCACACAATTGAAAACAGTTTAACCGTTGCACCTTGGTGAACTAATTTTGTTTCCATTCAGTTGTTGGCATTATGTCCCAGATTTGTTAGGTACCTTCACATAATAAATCAGTTATAGATTGATTGATTGAATATTTACGTCATTTTTATGCCATCGAGGGCTAACATATGATCAGTTAACCTAACCACTAACCAGTTCTCTAGCACACCTCATATCCGCAAGTAACAAATAACTTTACCACATGAATCAGTGGTGAGAGACGAAAGATAATGAGACAAGATGTCGTATTTCAATCATCACGGAGACTGTTGTCGGGCGGGGATTCGAACTCACGACCCCTGGTTTGATAGTCAGACGCGTAACCGACTGAGCAAATTGGGCCCAGCATAAATCAGTTATATACCAGTATGTATATTATTTTAAATGTTTGACATTGCCTGTGTGTAAGTGTTTACATCAATCTTGAAATATGTACCAGTACACAATTTTTTTGTCACCGACACAGTTTACAATCGTTGATGGGGATAACAAAGGCAGTTTGTACAAAATAGAAAAGGTAAACAAATCAAATGATGGAGTTTCTAAAAACTGACGCATATAATAAGGTGCTAATATAATTGTATACTTTGAAATCCCTGATGCGTAAGTTATATATTTATATATGTGTGTTGGTAATGTTTATTTAAACCACCACATTGAGCATTCAATGTCAATATTTCCCTTTAATCAGTTTCTTTGTCTGAGTCAACAGTGGGTTAATAAAGTTTCACTGTCAATTATTTTTAGGGATTTGTTAAATGGCTATTGTAGCAGTGATGTACACATGGAAACTATAAAATTTTCCTGAATATAATCTTGTATAGGCCTTGTATCTATCATTTTGTAGTTTATATACTTGCATTGGAATTTAATCTTATTTCCTGAATGTGTTGCAGATACACAGTGTCAACTGAAACATGAATGTCCAGGGGTCAGGGAGTAAATAATGGAACTTTGAAGTATTTCTACAGGGCAGTTTTAGAAGCAAACTTTACAGGTATTATATAGGCAAATTTGAATAGAGAGATGGGGAAAGGTTTCCAAGTGAACACAATCTGATAGAAACTTAGTACAAGTGTAATTTAATTTGTAGTTGTATGTAGATGAAATCTACTTTTCTGTGTAAGACAATTTAAAACAAAACAACAAAGAACCTTTTAGTTATGCTTACAGAATCCACTCTGACATGAATTGAACTATTTTGAAATAACTTGTTTACTTAACTTAAAACTCTGAATGCTTATCAATCCGGGGTTTGTGAATTCAAATCCCCGCTTGACCACAGTCTCTGTGATGATTGATATACGCCAATGCAATGTGTCTCATTGTGATTCATCTCTCACTGCTGATTCAAGTGGGAAAGTTATCAGATTGGGTGTGCTCAAGTACGGTTTACCTTTCAGGATCCCAGAAACGAGTAGTTAGTTTAACAGATCGTTTGTTAGCCCTTGATGACATTAAATGTCACTAATTAATCAATAATTGAGCAAATGTATAACTTTGACAATAGATTCTTACCTGAAGACTTATGAAACTGGAGACAAGCTACAAGTTGTATGGTCAGCTCGCTTGTGTGTCTGTTTGTCGCAGTAGTAACATGGCTGATTTTATATTAAAAATCTTTCATTTATTACAGGGCAATTACTAGAAACAAGTTGTTAAAACTTCAACTGGTGTAGAAAATATTATTAAATATTAAATTTGAAAGTGCAAAAATACGCCTTAATATTTATACAATGTAAGAATGAGAGTAAGAGTAAACTTTTAAACACTGTAAAAGTTGAAGTACAAAAATTAATGTATTTGTTATAAAATGCAGAATTCTTGTTTTGTAAAAAATAACTGTATTGTTTCTGGTATATGATGGATCTAGAGGTTGTGGGTTCAAATCCCAGTCTGGCCACAGTTTCAGTGATGATTGATATACATCATTGCATCTCACTGTCATTTGTCTCTCATCGCTGATTTAAGTGGGACAATTATCAGTTACTTGCAGACATGTAAGTGTTTAAGTACTGGTTAACCTTCCATGATTCCAGGAGAGAGCTGTTAGGTTTAATGATCATGTGCTAACCTACAATAACAATGCTAAATATTCAATCCAATAATCATTGGGGTGTTTTATTTTCGAAAAGGGATTTTTAAATTGAAAATTATTTTTTCAATACCACATACCCTTGGAAATGCATTATATACTTGTAAAATAATAATTCATCTATTTCACATTTAGGTAGTGGTGCACAGTATAACTGGTATACTGACATACTGCAATACAGAATCACTATTATGATAGACTATGACATCCCAATACACTTGGTGAATTCCGTAAACTGTTCAAAATAATCTGGCAATAGAAATATTTAAGCTGAATGATGTCAGTTATCTTAGATAATTTTATGGAGTTTTATGAGTTCAAAACGAGGCTATAGCATAGTGCCCACTGGTCTCCTGTTCAAAATATTTTACTGATTTGACTTGAGGCAACTTTGGTAACCAGCACCCATGTGCGTAAGACTGTGTCACATAAATTTTTACACGTACTGCTGATTCAATACCAACAAACATGTTGGAGATAGGCAAAGAACACGATAATATAAAAATCTTGAAGAGTAAAGCTTTGGATTGGACACATTTGGGTCTGACTCAGAAGAAAATTAACAAAGAAATATTAGCAAATGTGGATGCATGTAGATTTTTCCAGAGGACTAAAATTTGGCAGACAATTTATAAGGCATCATCCACAAATCTTGGTCAGCAATACTAATAACGTGCATAAAATTTTTATTTGAGATTGGTCAGTGTTAATTTTAGTCAGTGAAAATGTTATGATTTGTTAAAGGTTTATGGTTGTATGTTTCAAAGTTTAAATAGAAGGAATCTGATAAAATTATTTTCAAATAGAATCTATCTGTAAGATGTTTTTTTATCTTTCAAAGCAGCTAGATAGATAGACTGAAAAGACTCATTTGAATGGATTTTTGTGTGATTTGTTGTTGCTGACATGATGGTTAATACTTATTGACAAAAGTTAGAAATAGATTCTTATATAGCTTTATGCAGTCAAGGATGGTCAGGTGACCGTTAAGGACCATGATCCTCTTTTTGTATATGTCAGATAGTCTATACTTAATAGATCTGCAGCACTGTGTATCTTGTTGGAGATAAACCTGTAAAAATACTGTTATTTTGATTGGCTTTTTTTGTTCATCAAATAGTCTGTACAGATTGTGGTTTCTTGTTTCAGATTTAACGGAACAGTCTGGAATAATACTTGTATTGACCAGAAACAACACTCACTTCTTACAAGACAATTATCGGAAGTAACCCATATGCAGAGCAGATACAACACTGTTCCAAGTTCTATGCCAGTTATTCTGGAATTCTTCAATTTATGTGACATCATGGATTGCCATTCTGCCTGCAGACTGGATGTGACAGTTAAGTCTAGTGTGGAATAAGATATTGAAGAGGAACTACTAACAGCTTCATAGATATAAACATGGACAAAAAAGTCGAAGTAGAGTAATCAAACAATATTCTGTGTAGCTGTTATACAGTACAAGTGTGTAGAGAAACCTTACACAACACTGGGGTTGAATTTTGACCAAATAGAAATAAACAATCTAAACAACACTTGTAACGGTTAATGGTGTTGCCTGAATTTGGCTAAACTCTTTGTTAGGTATGTACATTTAAATTGAAATAATTGTAGTATTATTGTAATTGTAGTATTTTTTTTATTGTAGTATTATTTTAATTGTGTTTTATTTTTATTGTAGTATTCAATATTTTAAGACACGTACAATTAATAGAAAAAAAATGTGAGAAAAAATATAAACAAAAGAGAAATAAAAAAAAAGAAAAAAGGAGAAAAAAGAAAGACCGATGGAAAAAAGAAATATATAATAAAAGATGAATAAGAAAAAAGAAGAAGAAAAAATAAACGAAAAAAAAAAAAAAATATGGTACGATTGATTTTTATAATATAGTATTTTATATCACAAACATTACATAATCTATGAGAGCAGATCAAGGTTATAATTATGATGTAATAAATAAATAAAAATTAATTAACTCACCAACTGTGATAATTATTGAACTTTTGCACAATAAATGTACAAGATGTTCAGAAGAAGTATTTACTCTGACAGTTGTTTATTTATTTTTTATCCTATTTGATTTCGTGACTTGCTCTCAAAGATTATGTATGTTTTGTATATTTTGTAGCTTGGAGTAGATTTGTATTAATTTATTATTTTTATATTTCATGATAGAATTTTTTAGTTGTAAATAAAACAAAAGATTGTATGATTTCACGAATTTCATTTAAAATTGGTGTTGCCAAAATAGCAAAAGTATTTTTGTTTCACATTGTACTGTTGACATTTAAATTAGGATATGAAATGATGTACACTATTATTAAATGAATTTAAATATTTTTTAAAAAGACATATTATAAAAGTTAGCGTTGTTATATATTGACTTTAAAAGGTTCTTTTAAGTTGTTTTTTTTATAGCCTCAGGTGCTGGTTTAAGGTATGGGTTCGAGCCCAGCTTGGTCCAAACTATTGATGTGATAACTCTCCTCAGAGGTTGTGGGTACAAGCCCACCTTGGTCCAAAAAATATGTGAAACTTTCTGTCAAGACAAGGGATAAATAATTTAAGAATAATTTGTAGGTAATGAGTAAACAATCTACATAATTTGATAAATAACAGGGTTTGGAGGGAGATCAGGAACACCTGTTGGTCTCGTAATCTACCAGTGTTGCATAAAAACTCATTTCACTTTTTTTAACCAGGTTTTCTGGGAGGGTTGATGTGCTAGCATGTGTTTACATTTTTTTATTTTTACTCGATAACATCTGATAGCATTATTTTCATTATAGCTGCCTCTTTTTTAATATATTCAATTAATTACTTCTGTGAACTACCACCTATATGTTGTTTTAAACAAAAAGATATTTAATCTTCTTTCAGAAATATAATCTCGTGACTAACCAAATATAGAAATACTTCTTATGATAAGAACAGTCTCCCAATTGTCAGAAGGTTGTTTTTGTGAGGCTGGTCAGTGGAGTGACCCTACCTGTAAGTTTATAATGTGTGCTCAGTGTTGTTAACAATTGTATGTGAGTCATTTTTGTTACGTGCATTTTTGGTAATGTTTTTGTCTTGTATTCTATGTATTAATGCCTGTACTTTTGTTGAGTTACATTTTGGGAAGTACATGTCTTTGTATGACTATTGTTAAAAAAATAACATTGTCTTCTTAATTACATGTATTCTATTATTTTTATATGTAAGTGCATTTTGGTAATAATTGCTTTTTGTTTGTAAACATAGCTGTTTTTATACCCCCGACAAACGAAGTTTGAGGGGGTATATTGGAGTCACCCTGTGGTCGGTCTGTCGGTCGGTCTGTCCGTTGCAATTTTCCTTGTCCGGAGCATCACTTGAGAAGTACTGGATGGAATTTCATCAAACGTCATACAATGGTAGAATATAATGAGAGGAAGTGCAGTGTACAAGAAACATAACTCTATTTTTCTAATTACAGAGTTATTGCCCTTTGATAGTTTTTCTTGTCCAGAGCATAACTTGAAAAATACCGGACGGAATTTCATCAAGCTTCATACAATGGTAGAATATAATGAGAGGAAGTGCAGTGTACAAATTCCAAGCTTCATACAATGGTAGAATATAATGAGAGGAAGTGCAGTGTACAAGAAACATAACTCTATTCTTGCTAATTACAGAGTTATTGCCCTTTGATATATTTCCCTTGTCCGGAGCATTAAACCATTTTCTGTCATGGCGGCGTTTGGGGGTATTCATCACCTTCAGTGATAGCTCTAGTTTTAAGTTTATTTAGGTTAGTTTTAAATTGACCCTGTTATTTTCATGTATTAATCTATCTGTTGAAAAGTGGATGTTATTTTGTTATTATAGATCGGATCTAAGGTGGTATTCCCAAATTATGTTATACTAATATATCTTTATCTTATACTCAAACTTCTTAAAAATTGTTACAGTTTATACAAATCTCTATGTCCTGGGTTGTTACAAGTTGTTACAGTTTATCATTTCTTTTCAATTTTTTAGTCACTATGCTATGCAAATCTCTCTTTTGTGTCCTTCCAGGTATGTAGATTAAGTGTCTTGCTCAAAAGTGTGAAACAACTGTGATTGATAGTATAAACCTCTGATCGTTACACAAGATTAACATTGGCTTTTCAAATATATTTTGGCTTGTGTTTATGTGTTTGTGTATTTTTTGTTCTAGTCAGTTTTTTATTTTTTATTTTATGTTGTCATATATCATCTGCCATATTGTTCTTTATCAAAGTAAAACCAGCTTGTTTACATTTAATAATTTTTTCTGTATTTGTAATATTATGCAGACTGATACAACACAAATTCCGTTGTAACGGGGTTTTTTTTCTTTGCTCCCATTTTTTATGATGGGAGAGGTGGAGGGAGGAGGGATTGACAACCAAACAATATATTGTCGCACTGCTTGGATTTGATCATCACTCAACTTCTACTTGCTGAGTACAAACTGTTTAAAACCTTACATAATGATGGTTTAAAGGACAGTTTATTTGATTGATTCGTGCCAGCATTAATTATTAACAGTTTGTAATAATCAGAGTGATTTACTAAATGCTGATACATTTAAACACAGTAGCCATTTCGAAACTTTATCATAAGCTAGTTTTTACGTAGACACCGTTTTTTTTACATCTGGGTTATGCGGCAGAGCTGTCAATTTTAGTTTTATCAAAACATGAATATGTTTTTCTTTTTGATGATTTTTATACATATCTAAGTGTATCTCAATATGCTGTACACAAATATGCATCAAATTACATTTCAATGCAAACAATACCATTTAGTGGAGTTAGATTTTTTTTAATGTAAATTATCTCTACAAAGCGGTTTATGTATATCACAAGTTCACATAGTGGACCTCGAGATCCGCATTATAATCAGACTCGAGTGTATATAAACATATGAGATTTTCTACCTGACTGTAGGATGATTTTTTTGTAGTTGATGTAGTAACATGTTATTAAGTGTTTGTCAAGTAAAATCAGTGTTTTACATGTATTTTAAACACTTAAAATTTTGACAATGATAACTTTATAGATATTTTTCATCTATTTACGAATATTCAAGAATTTGTCAGTTCTTGTGGTTAAAATAACTGCTGTGCATGTACATGATTTATGCCCTTTGTCCAGAATAGAAATGAAATCAAGGGTCTGCACACATACTTGGGTATTTCAATGTATAAATGTGCAGAATTCATTTTTTTTTTTAAATAAAGTTTTGTTGTAGGAATGAAATTGAAATACCCAAGTATGTGTGCAGACCCTTGCTTTCATTTCTATTCTGGACAAAGGGCATAAATCATGTACATGCACAGCAGTTATTCTAATCACAAGAACTGACAAATTCTTGAATCAGCGTGATTTGACCACAAATGCCCCCACCACAGGGCTTGTAAGCTTTATAAGCTTTAAAAAATATTTTCTCTGAAAGTTCCAAGTCAAAAACATTAGATATTTTAAATCTAGCATTGCATGGTTGTTACAGAAAACATTTCCTCTGAAATGTTCTCCTGTCCATATGTTGAGTGATTCAGTCAGGCCCTCACGGGCCTCCTGTTATTGAAATGACAGAAAAGAATACTAAATGATTTTAAGAATGCTACTCAAATCTTCTAAACCAGAGTGACACCACCATTTCTATATAAAATGGTTAAACTTTCTTAAATATGACGTTCCAAAGACAAAGACATGGTGGTTGATATTTTCATATGATTATTTGTTCAGGTGTAAAGATTGGTTTGATGTGGCAGGGTCCTCCCTGGCCAAGTGGTCTAAGGTGCAATATTAAGATTACTTGCCTGTCACTGCTTAGTTCACACGTTCGAGTCCCACACGCTCCAGAACTTTATGTGAGAATGTTTGTCAATTACTTACAGAGGATGGTGGTTCTACTCATTTGACTCAGTCTGAGGTCTTCCTCCACCAGTAAAACTGGATATGCCATATATAACCTGAAATGTGTTGAAAATGGCATTAAACCCCATTCAAAAAAAATGGTTTGGTGCATGGACATGACTGATATTTTATTCCCATATTGCTGTGTGATCTTCACAAAACAATAGATATATTACCATCGCGAGACAAATTGGTTTATTGGTCAAAATCGATAATTATGTCAGAAGTTATATTATTTGAAGCCCGTGTGGTTCCGGCTAAGAATAGAATCACTGCCGATCTCTGCAGAAGGGTAGGAATCCTCCGAATGGGTGTCATTTTATCATTTTTTGTCATGTTCACTATTGTGGTTAAATTATCAACCCATGTGGTTTCAGGGAGCCATATGTGTGCTGGCAAGAATAGGACCAATGTGGCTCATGCATGTCGTAAGAAGCGACAATTTGAGTAATACGATAGAATTTGCTGAAACTCTGCAGTTTTGCAGGTATCAAGGTTCTAGGTTCATTCTGCATATTCATTTGTTGGTGTATTTTTGTTTAAATCTGTATGTTAATTTGTTGTTTTTGTACATGTAGAGTTAAGCTGGAATCTTCCTTCCTGTTGGCGTTGAATAACCTATAATGTGTTGGTACGCCGTAAAACCCTATTCATTCTATTCATTATTATTTGAACTTGTGTGAAACGAAATACTGGCAGTTTTCATTGGATCCTCCCTACCTAAGTTGACTCACTTGGGAGAGCATCTGATATCCAAGCCTGGCCTCTATTATGATTGATACATGACGATGCATCTCATTGTCATTTGCCTCACCGCTGGTTTAAGTGGGAAAGTTATCAGATACTTGCAGAGATAGGTTTGCTCAAATACTGTATCCAAGGAATAAGTGGTTAGATTGTCTTTTAATTCATGATAGTGTAATAATGTGGAGCACATGGTCCAGTGGTAGAGCACTGAGTCCATGATTGGAGGGTTGTGGGTTCGGTCCTCTGACACTGCTATGTATAGTGTCCTTGAGCAAGACACTTTTCCACATATAATTTATGCTGGTTCTGCCCAGGAAGTCTTCAAGCATGATTTGTCTAAATTATAAGAATTTGTTTCACAATCAAAGTAAAATAAATAAGTTTAAACTATAGTAAAATGATAACTATAGTGTTCGAATAAAGTCTCCACCACTATGATTTTATCTTTAAATCAGCACATGGACTTTCATATAACAAATAGAGAATATTATGTTTGCATTTAACTGCAACACAACATTATTCCCTTTCTGTCACACCTGGTTAGTTCAGTTGTAAGCACAATCCCTAGCCTTCGACAGTCTCTGTAATGTTTGATATACAACATTGTATTTCATTGTCATTCATCACATCACTGATTCAAATGGAAAAATTACTTTTGGAGATTGGTGTACTTGAGTACTGGTTAACCTTCAAGGATCCCAGGAGTACTTTGGCCTGTTATGAAATATAAACAGTAATGGCGTACTTGAGTACTGATTGACCTTCAAAGATCCAAGGAGTACTTGGGCCTGTTATGAAATATAAACAGTAATGGCGTACTTGAGTACTGGTTAACCTTCAAGGATCCCAGGAATACTTGGGCGTGTTATGAAATATAAACAGTAATGGTGTACTTGAGTACTGGTTAACCTTTAAGGATCCAAGAAGTGCTTGGGTCTGTTATGAAATATAAACAGTAATGGTGCACTTGAGTACAGGTTAACCTTCAAAGAACCCAGGAGTACGTGTGAGTCTGTTGTAAAAAAAAAAGCAGTAATGGTACACTTGAGTACTGGTAAACCTTCAACAATCCCATGAGTACTTGGATCTGTTATGAAATATAAACAGTAATGGTGTACTTGAGTACTGGTTAACCTTCAAGGATCCAATGAGTACTTGGGCCTGTTATGAAATATAAACAGTAATGGTGCACTTGAGTACTGGTTAACCTTCAAGGATCCCATGAGTACTTGGGCTTATTATGAAATATAAACAGTAATGGTGTACTTGAGTACTGGTTAACCTTCAAGGATCCCATGAGTACTTGGGCTTATTATGAAATATAAACAGTAATGGTGTACTTGAGTACTTATTAACCTTCAAGGATCCCATAAGTACTCTGGCCTATTATGAAATATAAACAGTAATGGTGCACATGAGTACTGGTTTACCTTCAAGAATCCCATAAGTACTTGGGCCTGTTATGAATTATAAACAGTAATGGTGTACTTGAGTACTGGTTAACCTTCAAGGATCCAAGGAGTACTTGAGTATGTTATGGAATATAAACTGTAATGGTGCACTTGAGTACTGGTTAACCTTCAATGACTTTAAGAGTACTTGGTGTACTTGAGTACTGGTCAACCTTCAAGGATCCCACGAGTTCTTGAGTCTGTTATGGAATATAAACAGTAATGGTGCATTTGAGTACTGGTCAGCCTTCAAGGATCCCATGAGTACTTGGGCCTGTTATGAAATATAAACAGTAATGGTGCACTTGAGTACTGGTTAACCTTCAAGGATCCCATGAGTACTTGGGCCAATTATGAAATATAAACAGTAATGGTGTACTTGAGTATTATTAACCTTCAAGGATCCCATAAGTACTTGGCCCTATTATGAAATATAAACAGTAATGGTGCACTTGAGTACTGGTTAACCTTCAAGGAGCCCATGAGTACTTGGGCCAATTATGAAATATAAACAGTAATGGTGTACTTGAGTACTTATTAACCTTCAAGGATCCCATAAGTACTTGGCCCTATTATGAAATATAAACAGTAATGGTGTACTTGAGTACTGGTTAACCTTCACAAATCACATGAGTACTTGGGCCTGTTATGAAATATAAACAGTAATGGTGCACTTGAGTACTGGTTAACCTTCAAGGATCCCATGAGTACTTGGGCCAATTATGAAATATAAACAGTAATGGTGTACTTGAGTACTTATTAACCTTCAAGGATCCCATAAGTACTTGGCCCTATTATGAAATATAAACAGTAATGGTGCACTTGAGTACTGGTTAACATTCAAGAATCCCATAAGTACTTGGGCCTGTTATGAAATATAAACAGTAATGGTGTACTTGAGTACTGGTTAACCTTCAAGGCTCCCAGGAGTACTTAAGTCTGTGATGGAATATAAACAGTAATGGTGCACTTGAGTACTGGTTAACCTTCAAGGATCCCAGGAGTACTTGGACCTGTTATGAGATATAAATGGTAATGGAGTACTTGAGTACTGGTTAACCATCAAGGATCCCATGAGTACTTGGGCCTGTTATGAAATATTAACAGTAATGGTGCACTTGAATACTGGTAAACCTTCAAGGATCCCATGAGTACTTGAGTCTGTTATGGAATATAAACAGTAATTGGTGCACTTGAGTACTGGTCCACCTTCAAGGATCCCATGAGTACTTGAGTTTGTTATGAAATATAAACAGTAATGGTGCACTTGAGTACTGGTCAACCTTCAAGGATCACATGAGTGCTTGGGCCTGTTATGTAATATAAACAGTAATGGTGTACTTGAGTACTTATTAACCTGTTATGAAATATAAACAGTAATGGTGTAATTGAGTACTGGTTAACCTTCAAAGATCCCATGAGTACTTGAATCTGTTATGAAATATAAACAGTAACGGTGCACTTGAATACTGGTTAATCATCAAGAATCCCATGAGTACTTGGGCCTGTTATGGAATATAAACAGTAATGGTGCACTTGAGTTCTTCAATCCCATGAGTACTTGAGTCTGTTATGGAACATAAACAGTAATTGGTGCACTTGAGTACTGGTCATTTGAATCTTCAAGGATCCCATGAGTACTTGAGTCTGTTATGGAACATAAACAGTAATGGTGCACTTGAGTACTGGTTAACCTTCAAAGATCCCATGAGTACTTTAGTCTGTTATGGAATATAAACAGTAATTGGTGCACTTGAGTACTGGTCAACCTTCAAGGATTCCATGAGTACTTGAGTCTGTTATGAAATATAAACAGTAATGGTGCAATTGAATACTGGTCAACCTTCAAGGATCCCATGAGTACTTGCGTTGTTATGAAATATAAACAGTAATGGTGCACTTGAGTACTGGTCAACCTTCAAGGATCCCATGAGTACTTGAGTCTGTTATGGAATATAAACAGTAATTGGTGCACTTGAGTACTGGTCATTTGAACCTTCAAGGATCCTATGAGTACTTGAGTCTGTTATGGAACATAAACAGTAATGGTGTACTTGAGTACTTGTTAACCTTCAAGGATCCCATGCGTACTTGAGTCTGTTATGGAATATAAACAGTAATTGGTGCACTTGAGTACTGGTCAACCTTCAAAGATCCCATGAGTACTTGGGCCTGTTATGTAATATAAATAGTAAAGGTGCACTTGAGTACTGGTTAACCTTCAAAGATCCCAGGAGTGATTGGGCCTGTTATGAAATGTAAACAGTAATGGTGCACTTGAGTACTGGTTAACCTTCAATGATTTTAAGAGTACTTGGGCCTGTTATGAAATATAAATAGGAAATATAAACAGTAATAGTGCATTTGTATGCTGGTTAACCTTCAAAGATCCAAGGAGTAATGGTGCACTTGAATATTGGTTAACTTTCAAGGATTCTAGGAGTTCTTGGACCTGTTATGAAATATAAACAGTAATGGTGTACTTGAGTACTGGTTAACGTCCAAAGATCCCAGGAGAATTTGAACAAGTTATGAAATATAAAGAGTAATGGTGCTCTTGAGTACTGGTTAACCTTCAAGGATACCATAAGTTCAACGGCCTGTTATTAAATATAAACAGTAATGGTGTATATGAGTGCTGGTTAACCTTCAAAGATCCCATGAGCACTTGAGCCTGTTATGAAATATTAACAATAATGGTGTACTTGAGTTCTTGTTAACCTTCAAGGATCCCATGAGCACTTGGGCCTGTTATGGAATATAAACAGTAATGGTGCACTTAAGTACTTGTTAACCTTCAAGGATCCCATTAGTACTTGAGTCTGTTATGGAATATAAACAGTTATGGTGCACTTGAGTACTGGTTAACCTTCAAAGATCCTAGCAGTATTTGGGCCTGTTATGGAATATAAACAGTAATGGTGAAATTGAGTACTGGTTAACATTCAAGGATCCCAGGAGTACTTGGGCCTGTTATGAAATATAAACAGTAATGGTGCTCTTGAGAACTGGTCAACCTTCAAGGATCCCATGAGTACTTGCGTTGTTATGAAAAATAAACAGTAGTTGTGTACTCGATTGCTGGTTTATCCAACAAGAACTTTGGCCTGTTGTGAAATATAAACAGTAATGGTGTACTTAATTGTTCTAATTAATCTTCAAAGATCCAAGGAATATAAACAGTAATGGTGCTCTTGAGAACTGGTTAACCTTCAAGGATCCAAGAAGTACTTATACCTGTTATGAAATATAAACAGTAATAGTGCACTTGAGTACTGGTTAACATTTAAGGATCCCATAAGTTCTTGGACCTGTTATGAAATATAAACAGTAATGGTGTACTTGAGTACTGGTTAACGTCCAAAGATCCCAGGAGAATTTGAACAAGTTATGAAATATAAAGAGTAATGGTGCTCTTGAGTACTGGTTAACCTTCAAGGATACCATAAGTTCAACGGCCTGTTATTAAATATAAACAGTAATGGTGTATATGAGTGCTGGTTAACCTTCAAAGATCCCATGAGCACTTGAGCCTTTTATGAAATATTAACAATAATGGTGTACTTGAGTTCTTGTTAACCTTCAAGGATCCCATGAGCACTTGGGCCTGTTATGGAATATAAACAGTAATGGTGCACTTAAGTACTTGTTAACCTTCAAGGATCCCATTAGTACTTGAGTCTGTTATGGAATATAAACAGTTATGGTGCACTTGAGTACTGGTTAACCTTCAAAGATCCTAGCAGTATTTGGGCCTGTTATGGAATATAAACAGTAATTGTGCTCTTGAGTGCTGGTTAACCTTCAATGATCCAAGGAGTACTTGGGCCTGTTATGAAATATATACAGTAATGGTGAAATTGAGTACTGGTTAACATTCAAGGATCCCAGGAGTACTTGGTCCTGTTATGAAATATAAACAGTAATGGTGCTCTTGAGAACTGGTCAACCTTCAAGGATCCCATGAGTACTTGCGTTGTTATGAAAAATAAACAGTAGTTGTGTACTCGATTGCTGGTTTATCCAACAAGAACTTCGGCCTGTTGTGAAATATAAACAGTAATGGTGTACTTAATTGTTCTAATTAATCTTCAAAGATCCAAGGAATATAAACAGTAATGGTGCTCTTGAGAACTGGTTAACCTTCAAGGATCCAAGAAGTACTTATACCTGTTATGAAATATAAACAGTAATAGTGCACTTGAGTACTGGTTAACATTCAAGGATCCCATAAGTACTTGGGCCTGTTATGAAATATAAACAGTAATGGTGCTCTTGAGAACTGGTTAACCAAGGATCCCATAAGTACTTGGGCCTGTTATGAAATATAAACAGTAATGGTGCACTTGAGTACTGGTTAACATTCAAGGATCCTATAAGTACTTGGGCCTGTTATGAAATATAAACAGTAATGGTGCTCTTGAGAACTGGTTAACCTTCAAGGATCCAAGAAGTACTTGTACCTGTTATGAAATATAAACAGTAATGGTGCACTTGAGTACTTGTTAACATTCAAGGATCCCATAAGTACTTGGGCCTGTTATGAAATATAAACAGTAATGATGCTCTTGAGAACTGGTTAACCTTCAATGATCCAAGAATAACTTGGGCCTGTTATGAAATATAAGCAGTAATGCATACTTGAGGATCACAGGAGTACTTGGGCCTGTTATGAAATATAAACAGTAATGGTACACTTGAGTACTGGTTAACTTTCAAAGATCCAAGAAGTACTTGGGCCTTTTATGAAATATAAGCAGTAATGCATACTTGAGTACTGGTTAACTATCAAAGATCCCAGGAGTACTTGGGTCTGTTGTGAAATATAAACAGTAATTGTGTACTTGATTATAGGTTTACCTTCAAAAAACCCATGAATACTTTGGCCTGTTATGAAATATAAACAGTAATTTCTGCACTACTTGGGCCTGTTATGAAATATAAACTGCAATGGTGCACTTGAGTACTGGGTAGTTGTATCAAGGGTAAAGGTCAGCAGCCTGATCACAGTTTTTATAAAAAAAAAAAGGAACAAGTCCTGAAAATTATAATAGGTCTTCATTTTTACATGGTAAGCTTTTACTGAATAAGCAGATTGTAACAGGTGTGGATGATGTTGTCTGTTTCCCTTTTCATGCCCCCAAAGGTCAAAGTGTTTGAACTGTCCATCTGTCCATCTACACACAAATGGGTATTTAAG
The DNA here is from genome assembly GCA_029582155.1 of Panopea generosa. Lineage (NCBI taxonomy): Eukaryota > Metazoa > Mollusca > Bivalvia > Adapedonta > Hiatellidae > Panopea > Panopea generosa. Next base: position 8,520,142 of record CM055908.1, read on the forward strand.
TGATTTTTTTGGACAGTTGAAAAAGACTTAAATATACATTTGTTAGATTGTCCGTCCGTCCGGGCGGACAAATGGGTATTTAAGTGTCTAGGGTTTAGGGTTAGTAATTTTTATGGACAGTTGAAAAGCTGTTGAAAAAACATTACGTGGCTGTTCTAGACACTTAAAAAACAGCTCTTAGGTGGCTTTTTTTTCTCTTACGTGGCTAAAATTTAGCCACATAAGTAATACAATTGACGCAAAGAAGCCACTTAAATACCCATTTGTGAGAACGTCCGTCCGTCCATACATGTGTACCTTATGGCCTCAACTACTTCAGTTTTCTTTCGATTCTAATCAAACTTGCTATACACTATACATCATCACTTGAACAAGGGCATATCATCAGGGTTGATGTCCGCATTATTTTTGAAGGAGTTGCACCCCTTTTCTGACTTAAAAAAATATTTCACATACAGACGTACCTTGAGGCTTCAAATCCACCTACAGTTTTGATCTGATTCTAATCAAACTTGTAATACATCTTCTCCTGACCAAGGGCGTATTGTCAATGGGCTTACACATGTTCTTATAGGACACATTTCTTGTTTGTTCTTCTTTTTTGTTTGTTCCTTTTTTTCCTTTTTTGGGGGGATTGGGGATATTTTTTGGGGGGTGGGGAGATTTATGGGGGCAGGGGGGTGGGGAGGTTTTGGGGGGTGGGGAAGGGGTTGGGGGGTGGGAAGGGGGAGGGGGGTGGGAAGGGGAGGGGGGAAGGGGGTTGGGGTGGGGGAGGGAAGGGGGTGGGGTAGGGCAAGGGGGGAGTGGATGGATGGGGTGAGTGGGGTTGGGAGAGTGTGGAAGGGTGCGAGGTAAGGTGATAGGTGCTTTGAACAACATTGCTTAAAACATCCTGTATATATATACACACAAGGCTTCTATTACAAAGTAAATGCAAACAATTACCACTCATATTTAAGTATTATTTTCACAGTAGCTTCAATTCACATCGTACATCAGCAGTTGTTATATCTTTTCTGTATCCAACTGGTTTCACTGGAGGGCTTACCCTCCGTCCATTTGTCTGGCGTATGTCCTTCTGGCCATCCATATGAATAGATTACTAAAAAAGTATCCAAGCAAGGTTTGTGAAACTGTTGATATTGATAGAAGGCAATAAGTAAATAATGCAGGTCATTTTATTTTTTCATTCAGACAAAAAGGCAACAAAATTGACAAAAAGTGTCCAAGCTACATTTGTATAACTTAAATTGTGGTTAGAGTGCAATAAGGATATTATGCAGGCCATTTTATTTTTTCAGTCTGGCAAAAATTGTGATTGCCGTGGCATCAAAATTGGTAATCCGGTAAACCGTTGGGGGATTTGTGTATTACTTGCAATACTTCAGTGTCTTGATAATTTATGAAAATACCAGTAAAAGATTGCACTGTCGAAATTCAAATTACTTCTGCTTTAATGTTGTATGTTTTGGGTTAAATTAAGATTGTTGGCAAAAGTATTGTTTACAGCGCAAACTTATTTACCTTGTGCTTAGGTTATCTGATCACTTGTGTTTTTGTCAATGATTTAAATTTTGTGTGTTCTGACACTTCTTTTTTATTGTTTAGCTGTATTAATTAATTGCCCTCTTTACCAAGTTCTTGAACAGGCCTGATTGAATAACAAATGTTATGGCCCTTTGTTTTTGTATGATTGGGGTTAAAACTACCGTGAAAAAGTACTTGAATCTGAGTGGTTGCTGCTTTGCTTTTGCTTGTGTAGTCCTGGTCATAATTGCTAGTATTTATATTCATTTATTTATGTTGCGTGTATGTTTATGTCAGCCCTTAAATGTTTTTATACCTGCAAGCGTTGTGACCTTTGTTTATACATATATTTTAATGTGACGTCACAGTTAAAATATATACAAAGAGAAAGGTCACAAAGGTCACAGACATTGAAACAGGTAGGGCCGTCATAAACATTGCATAAGATGCCTTGTATTGGAAGTACCAACAGGATGTTTTAAAATGCATATGTTGATCAAAGTAACTGTAGGTAGGTAGATACTATAGGTATGTAGGTAGACTTTTAGGTAGGTAGATAGACTTGTAGGTAGGTAGGTAGACCTGTAGGTACCATAGGTATTTAGGTAGACTTGTAGGTAGGTAGGTAGATAGACTTGTACGTAGGTAGGTAGACCTGTAGGTAGGTAGGTACTATAGGTACATGTTGCTGTGTAGGTACTATAGGTAGGTAGCTATATCTGTAGGAAGGTAAGCCTGTAAGTAGATAGGTAGACCTGTAAGTATGTAGACCTGTATGTAGGTAGGTAGACCTGTAAGTAGGTAGACCTGTTAGTAGGTAAACCTGTAAATAGATAGGTAGACCTGTATGTATGTAGGTAGACCTGTAAGTATGTAGACCTGTTTGTAGGTAAACCTGTAAATATATAGGTAGGTCTGTAAGTATGTAGACCTGTATGTAGGTAGATAGACCTGTAGGTAAGTAGACATGTTGGTATGGAGACTGGTATGTAGGTAGGTAGGCCTGTAAGTAGTAGGTAAACCTGTAGGTATGTATACCTGTATGTAGGTAGGTAGACCTGTAAGTAAATAGGTAGACCTGTATGTAAGTAGGTATACCTATAAGTAGGTAGAAGTGTTTGAAGGTAAATCTGTAAATAGATAGGTAGACCTGTAAGTATGTATACCTGTATGTAAGTAGGTAGACCTGTATGTAAGTAGGTAGACCTGTAATTTAGTAGACGTGTTGGTAGGTAAACCGGTATGTAGGTAGGTAGACCTGTAAGTAGGTAGGTAAATCTGTAGGTATGTAGACCTGTATGTAGGTAGGTAGACCTGTAAGTAGATAGGTAGACCTGTATGTAGGTAGGTAGACATGTAAGTAGATAGACCTGTTAGAAGGTAAACCTGTAAATAGATATGTAGACCTGTGAGTATGTATACCTGTATGTAGGTAGGTAGACCTGTAAGTTAGTAGATGTGTTGGTAGGTACACCTGTATGTAGGTAAGTAGACCTATAAGTAGGTATGCAAACCTGTAGGTAGATAAGTAGGTAGGTAAACCTATAGGTAAGTAGAACTGTAAGTAAGTAGGTAAACCTGTAATTAGGTAGGTAGACCTGTAGGTAGGTAGTTATGGGTGGTTGGGCTGATAGGCTAAGGTAGGTAGTTGTGTGGGAAGGTGGTCTTTAGGAAGGTGGAAGGATGGGTGGGTAGGTGGGTTGGTTAGGTAGATAGGTTAGTTAGGTTGAAAGTGATTGGGTGTATAGGTAAGTTGGTACATTTTCTTGTCATCATAAATATATTGTAAATGTCTCAACTGATGTCCATTTATTGTTTTTCCATAGTGTTGATAGCCTTGATGGAACCAGATGATGAATGTGACACATGCCATGAACAGGGGCCAGATGATGAATGTGACACATGACATAAACAGGGACCAGATGATGAATGTGACACATGACATGAACAGGGACCAGATCATTTCTTATTAAGATTTTCTGCTGAGACAGAATTGACATGTAGGTATGGGCAGCAAGTTTTCATCACTAGGCCAGTATGTTTCTCATACAACTATTACCACTAAATTCCTTTCTACTTAAGTACAATATCTTAAATTATAAATACATCAATTTTATCTTAAATGCAGGTCCTCCATGGCAGAGCTGACTTAAGACGTTGTCTCAATATCACTTACTTTTCACCATTGAAGCTGTACAGTATGTAACAATGTTTACCAGTAACTAGTGCAAAGATGCTTAAACTCAGCTTCATTTTGTGGTTTTCCTCCAACAGTAAAAGTGGATGCCATGTGTAACTTGTAATGTGTTGAAACTCCATAAAACAAATTCTAAATCTATGAGGAGTGCATTGTGAACATTATGTACCTCAGGTCAAGAAGCGGAATGATCCACCATTATCATCACATGTCAGCTGTTTGGGCGTGAATATTTCTACACAGCAGCAACAAATAATTCCAATTTCGATAGAATTGAGAGCAATCCAATATATGTTCAAATACTGTGAGACAAAAGCCTGGAAGCCCTAATCAGGTGGGCTGAGGTATGTATTCAGTTAGAGACAAACATGGTTGAGACTATGGATTATTGATCATATTTCTAAAATTTTCTGACACTCTGTTTCAAAAATGTAAAACAATATTTTAAAGTCTCAAAATCCAATACTGGTTCCAGTATGACTACATGTATATTTTTTTATATTAAATATTCATAATACAAACAGGTCAAAGTTCAGTTTTATACACGACTAAAACACAATATTTGCCCAGAAAGTGTCCCACCAGTGTCAAAAATTCAACATTCAAATGTACCTTTTTCTGATGTATCAATACATTTAGTTTATTGGCCATATTTTATTTTAGAGGTAACTGTAAATACATTTTTTCAAATTCATCTCACATGGGGAAGTTACGGACATTACAGGGTGCATATAACATGGTAAAAATTAGTGTAAAAATTAAATTTACTTTTATTACTTTACAGAAATAACATGTGTAGGATATATGCAAACAGAAAAAGCAATTTTAATCAAATGATTCAGATTGTATGAACAATGTTCCTGTCAATATTTGTTTACCGTAAAACACAGACTTTTTGAAATACATTATTTCTAGTTTGTCTAAAATACTGACAGTAAGATCAAATTAAAGGCATGTAAAAGCTTGTCTGGGCAAAGTACTAAAAACCTAATATAGACATTACCCACAAAAAATGCTTTTGTAACAAACAGATCAATTAAGAATTTTTACTGCAACGGGTTACGAACACAACCATTAATAGTTAGGTGGGCCCTATTAGCTCAGTCGGTTACGCATCTGACTCTCAATCCAGGGGTCGTGAGTTCGAATCCCCCACCCGGCAACAGTCTCCGTGATGATTGATATATGACATTGTGTCTCATTATCATTCGTCTCTCACCACTGATTCAAGTGGGAAAGTTATCAGATACTTGCGGAGATGGAGTGTGCTCGAGTACTGGTTAATCCCAGGAAACAGTGGTTAGGTAAACTGATCGTCTGTTAGCCCTCAATAGCATAAAAATGACGGTAAATATTCAATCAATCAACAATCATTAATAGTTAATTTGGCACTTTAGTAAAATCTCATTTTAATCAAGTGCTCTATGATACATGTTTATACATAACTGACACAGGCTGATTGTCTGCTTGTTTCTGACACTTTCTTCACATTTTCGGGCTTCAGCTTCATGAATGAATTGTTAACCCATTTGTTTAGGCTGTGTGTCTGATGTTTATGATCCTCCTCAAATAGTGTTGTCATGACATGCTTTTTCCTTCTTTCTGTACTGTCTTTTGGTTCTAATTACTTGATGTTTTCTTGGTACTTCTCGGTTGCTTGTGGCACTCAAATAAACTATTACACTGGCTGCTTTCAACACTCTTAAAGTTTTAAACTTCTTACCAGTCTCTTATTTGCTCTCTCCACCAGACTTGCTTGAACTTATGAGATTTCTAATGCAGTGCTTCTTCATAGTTTTTCTCTAGTTGTTGATGATTTACCTACATAATTATTATTTTGTAAACATCGCTCTTTTCTTTTCATCTTTCTTACAACATCTAACTTCAGAGTTACTTTAACACATATTTCACAAATACATGAACCATTTTAAGTTTCTTTTTGCAATCTGGTGTAATAAGTGAGTTGCATTCTCTAACATAATTTTAGAATAAGTGGATGGTGAATCGATAATTTCAGCTTTTTTCCGAGGAGTGCTACATTGGAACTCAGTTTACTCTTTGTATGTGTCTGTATTTTGATGCTCTAACAAAACTTGTTGACATGCTCTTTCTTTCTGATTCTTCAGTGCTATGGTCAGTGGGAAATATTTTGCTGAGAAAGTTTTTAGTTTCTTTATTTATGCATTGGCCACTTTTATGTTATTTTCACTGTTACTTTTCACTTCCAACTCCAGATTTAGTATATTTTCTGTCTTAGGCACCATTCATTTCTAAACTCTGCTCCCCAAAAGTTGAGACATAGCTGGGGACAGTTGAGCTAAAATGCACACTTTTAAAATTACAGCATGAATGTCTCTGCAGTTCTGTGGAAGTACAGGAGTTTACACTGTGCCAAAATAGCTGTGCATTTCCAAAGTTGGCCTGATCATATAATTACTGTCTGAGTTACCTTCCCATGAATTTTTTTATTTTGCTTTATTTTGTGTCGTGGTATAATACTTTCATTTTTCAAAGAATCTTAACCAAACTTGCACAATATTTATATAACCATAAGAGGTCCCAAACAGCAAAAGACTTTTAGCAAAGTGTCCCTGCAGGAAAGTGAGTTTACCTAGGCTCTGCAGAAAGAAAAGTCAAGGTCCTGGTTATTTCACAGCCTGAGATGGGCAGGGGTTTACAGTTCTGTTTGTATTTACATGTAAGGTCTCTAAGGTCTTCCTTTACAAAAACTAATTTCAATAATATGGTGGTCTAAACTCATTATGTTATATAATTTAGTCATTTGACGTCAAGAGATCTGTATAGGATAACATATCTTTGAAAGTATTTGTACTGTGGCATGGGAAACTCAAATGGCTATATTGGGTTAAGGACACTACAAAATGTTGGTTCTCTGTAATTAATATGATAATACATAACTTTACTGCTGCTAGGCACTGTTTCTTCACCTCCTGTCATTATATAGGGTGCCTGTCTTTAATTCACAGCATAAAAATATAAGACAACACTGTGTCCTTAATTCTTGAATGGATTGGTTATTTTACACTGATGGAACACATGTGGTACCATGCAATATTTTTTAATAATCAAGTTATTTCAGCCACTTTCTTGGAAATTTCTAACAGAATAATGACGCTGCAACACCTTTATGATGAAACACACACCAAATAATAAAGAGCTATAAAAACAAGGCCCAATTGAAATAAACAATTTTTAGAGTATTTTAGAGATTAATTTTTGTAGTGTCCCTAACCAAAAATTTGACTAGAAATCAAAAACTCAAAGAAAGATTAGTATTTTTCAAAACTGATCAAGTATTTGTAGCTTGTTTATGGATGGTCATGTAAACATGGAATATTAAAGTTTTCAACTAAATAAAACTCTAAGAAAATTGTTTGTGGTTACGGACACTACAGTATTTCTTCATGAGATTTTTTAAGACAAACCCAACAATGATAATTTTCATTCAAAGCTGAATAACCTAGGACAAACAAGAGATACTGAAAACAATTTTTCTTAATAGTTTTATGCATATTACAGGTGAATGGTGTTAGAAATTCTAACTTTTGAAAAATGTACTGATCTCAATCTTTTTACCATAATTCTGTCAAATATTCATGATTTTTTTCAGCTTGGCATCATTTTGTAAGTTAAATATTTTTCTGCAGGAAAACAATAGTTTTAGAAAAAAAAAATTGATATTATAAGATACAAAAAATACTGGTCAAAATATTATTTTTTTCAAGTGAGACAGCATAACGCTCAAAAAAGGTCTTTTTAGGGACATATTTTTACATCTTAGTAAAAAACGCATTGATCCCTGTGCTTGAAACTATGGCAGCATTAAGGGTACATATGTTTTAATGTTTTAATTCTTAAAACTCAAACCAGGAAGGTTCCATTTGTCTGAGGTTGATATATAACATGAAAATCATGCGAATATTGTGTTTTAGCCGACAATTCCTGAAGAAAAAGTAAATATCCTATAGTTATCTCTCCATGGTATATGAACTATTGCACCTTGTATTTCAGGGTAGTTCTGGGTTTCCATGGATTGATACTGTATGGTCCAGATAAGTAGGATGTGTATATCATCTAGCAAGACATGACACAGTTTACTTCTAGATATGGGGCGATCACTAGCTTCTTCCTGGCAGGAGGGATTTAAGGTAGGTTAAAAATCAGGGAAGTAATTATTCATAAGCAATGAATGAAAGGGTTTTATTGCACTAACTTAACAATTTAATAACAAATCTATGCCTAGTTTATCAACCCATAATACGAGCATTTTCCTGAAGTTGAGTGTATAAAAGGGTTATACTGGGCAAATTTTACAACACTGAAATCTTTACAATTTGAAAATTTCAGTAATGTATACTGAGGGCTTGGTGCAAAACAGTTGTAAGTCAATATTTCTAAATTGTTTAGGAAAGACAAAAAATTGTTAACTCCTTTAGTTTTTGTTCATGGTTTTTATCATTTTTGTGGATGATATTAACAGAGACTGACGTGACAGTCATTTAGCTTTAAAAAAAAGAGATATTTGACAAAGATCAAATTACAACCCTTTTGCACCAAAATTCTGCAACTTTTGAAATTATTTCTTGGTGCGAAATGATTGTATATGTTTAGTTTTTTTCCCAATTCCAGCAAATGTAAAAGACATAATTAAACATCTGTTTTTCATGTGTTTATAATCAATCTTTTTCTTTCATTTATTGTATGACAACGGGAAAGTATTAAATTCTATAACTAACAACATTATATTGTCTTCCATGAACTGTCTGTAACAAATGTATATTCCTATAAAATACAGGTTATATAGGGGACTAAATGTTTCTAATATAGTCTACATTTTTAGCACTATTAGGTATGATAAAGACCATGACATTGTCTGAACGTTACCCAACACTATGGAAAATATACTGATAATTTTGACTAAAAAAAGCCTCATTAATCTTATTTATAACTATTAAATCATGAGTACAGAGAAAATAACATAGATTATACTTTTATTGATCCCCAGTTTACATTGTCATTCTTACTGTTAATTTCAAAATTATTGATTTAAAGGACAGTACTTTTAAAATAAAAAAAAAAATTAACATGCTCATTTCCCGAATAAAGTAAGGTTTTCTTGGCCTGTCACTTCTGTTAGTTGCTTGGGGAGATGGATGTGCTGGAGTACTAGTTAGGCTTCCATTATCCCAGGAAAGAGTGGTTAAGTTAACTGATTGTCTAAGTCCTTGATGGCATAAAAATGATGCAAAATATTTGATCAATCAATCTGAAAGTTGTTACCCACTGTGAAGTTGTATAATTATACAGAAATAGTTTTACTGGCACACTCTGTAGAAGCATGGATAGAGTATCCCTCACTCTGTGCATTGTCTAAATATTTATGAGTGATAGAAAGAAGATTGAACCTCTGCAGGCAAAACCACATCATGCTAAAGTAAAACTTGTTTTTGTTTTGGGTGGTACATTTGTCACTCTATATTATAAAATTTCTTCTGACTTTCTGATAACTGTTTTGATAAATGAAAAAGAAAGGAAGTAAGTTCACATACATGTATTGTTCTACTTTCTATGGACTCCATCCAAATATAGCAATGAACAACATTGGATCCCATAAATAGTTAATTTAAATGAACTGAGTCTCCTTTTATAGTGTAAACATGATTGAAAAGAGTGTGGCATTAATGAATTACCTCAAGGTCAAAACAAGCCACTGCAGTGTCAGAGAAATCTTTACTTTTTACTTTGTTTTTGTTTGCCTCTTTCTGTTGCCTAGTACGTAATATATTCTTTATATGTTTATCATAATCTGGCCCCAATGTTTCTTTTTCTCCTGTCGAGGCATTTTCAAACCTTTATCACCTTGATCTTCTTTGGTCAGAATGAAATATTGAATTCACAGTTGAAAATTGATCTATTAAAAGACTCGTATTAAAGACTGGTTAAGTCAGTTGGTTCAAATATTTGTTTGCACAATTGGTATATCTAGGTACAAACTTAGATCAACTGACAAAATTTGCATCAAACACAGTGCTATCAATACCTTTGAAGAATGAAACGCTGTCATTTAAGTCATCAATACATTCATCAGTTTGAATGTGAATGCTCATAATCAGATATGGAACTGAGACACATCTGAAACACCACTAAATGTTTCGGCATGCCTGAAGCCTCTTCTGATAAAAGTTTACAACTGTTTATATATTGGCCTCATTTAATAAGGCTTAGATGGACATTTTTTTTTCTTTATTTGGATATGTGATGTGCTGTCTTGGGAGATACAAAATCGCACTACTGTATATATATTTCTCATCTGAAATAGGATCAAATCCAGAAATATCAGATTCTATGTCAGAGTCATTACTTTTTTCAAGAGTAACACTGCCACTTGTATCCTTGAATGGAATAATTTCAAAGGAAACATTGCTTTTTACATTAAGTGAGACTGCACATAGATTCTCACCGTTAATGTGTATGGTGACACAAGCCTTACCATACCAATGTCATTTCTGAATCAAGAAATACTAGTTAGAGCTCTAGTTTATAAAAAAGTTCAGTTTTTGATAATGAACAAAAAAGAATATAGCTGCAGTTGGTTAAGTGAGTTTGTTTTAATTGATAAGTTAAATGACAGAGAAATTATGCATTTTACCATCTAAAAGATTCTATATAATAAGACCCTAAAATAAAAATTTCTCTTTTTATCTCATTCAATTTTTTCTTTATTAAATAAATTATGCTTTAAATTGTAAAATTGATACAGTTTTGCTTTGCCTCCCAGAGACCATAGGCCTGAGTTGTGGCCAAGTCTAATATTCATTTCACTTAGTGCTGGTTCTTTCACATTCTGAATGAAATATAATAGGACATATAAACTATTTTTTAAACTGACATTATTGATTTATTTTCAGTAAAAAAAGCTTACCATAAACGTCAATCTGTTTTCTGTCTTTTGTTCTTCTCAACCCTATTTACCAGTGATATTGTTAAAATATTTACTTGTTATAATTCATTATTATATTCATATTGGTAGTATAAGATGAAAATGAATAATTCATAAATTTGATGTTATGATGTCATGGTATAAACTAAGACAATCTTATTTACATACCTGACAGTATGTTAAATTCATGGGTTGTAAATTTATCATTGAAGAAAAATAGAAATTTTAGCTTGTAATATACATATAAACATCTTCACTCTAAACTTTAAGGATTTGGATATAAATCTTCATTTATTGATTTTTTTCATGGTTTCTGTCCATTTTAATTGAAGATGACTACAAAAAAATTAAAATCTGGCAAAAAAAAAAAATTTGCTGTCTACCTACCCACATGAAAAATACTGGGTTGGAGCACAGCAAACAAACATTTTTGTAAGGATGGCCTTAGGTATGTTGTGATTTTATCAGGTATGTTGTGAATTTATTAGCCTAGTTGTGATTTTATCAGGTATGTTGTGATTTTATTAGGTATGTTGTGAATTTACCAGGTATGTTTTGAATTTATCAGGTATGTTGGGATTTTATTAGGTATGTTGTTATTTTATTAGGTATGTTATGTTTTTATCTGGTATGTTGCGATTTTATTAGGTATGTTTGATTTTGTCAGGTATGTAGTGATGTTATCAGGTATGTTACTTTGTTGTGTAGACGTACATCAAATATTAATGTGCATGCAAATTTTAACTTCTTTACTGTACTATTAATTACAGTTTTAATAGTTAATTGTGTAAAATAAAAAATTCAATGAACAACATTTTTTTTAAAGCTGTTACTGGCTAAAGGATTGATTGTTTTTGTTTAAGTATTGTATCTTCGGTGTCGGTACAATCGCAGAATCACTAGTAGTTTAATATAACTCTCAGACTATCTATACTCCTGATGTCATTGTGATGCCTTTGACATGGAGAAGAATGTGTGAACACATAGAGTCAATAGTCAAATAATCTGGGTGTAAGCACAGTAGGTATAGTGTTGGCTGCTCATGCCAGAGGTCAGTTGTTCATTATCAGTCTCAATTTGATGACCTCTCTAAAAATAACACTCAGTTCTGGTTCTTCCCAGGAAATAGACTGGAGAGTGATCCCGAATAGCCCTGAGCCTTCTTTCTAGTTGTGGCAAAATTAATAAGTATAAATTAATTGTCAAGTTCCATTAAAAACCATAAAGGCAAGGCCGGCTCTGCTGAGGCAGTGTTACATTGATGTGCGAAATCTAATGAACTTGTAGCAACAGTCTTTTCTCTAGTATTTTGTTTATCCTGCTGATGATTGATTGATTGATTGAATATTTAGCATCATTTTTATGCCATTGAGGGCTAACAGACGATCAGTTAACCTAACCACTGTTTCCTTGGATTAACCAGTACTCGAGCACACCCCGTCTGCGTAAGTAACTGATAACTTTCCCACTTGAATCAGTGGTAAGAGACGAATGATAATGAGACACAATGTCGTATATCAATCATCAAGGAGACTGTTGCCGGGCGGGGGATTCAAACTCACGACCCCAGGATTGATAGTCAGACACGTAACCGACTGAGCTAATCAGGCCCGGTCCTACTGATGAGGTGTCAATAACAATATCTTGGACAACTGTTTTGAAGGAAGAAATCCAAGTAGTCTGAATGAATGTTTACCAGCAAAATAAACTTACAGTAGTAGGTTTAATAGGTCAACTCTTTATTATGTCAAATATTAATGCATGATGCTAGGATATATATTACAGACATTCTTTACAAAGTACTGGTTGGCTCAGTCGGTAGCTTGTGACTAGCATTCCAGTGGTCATGATATTAAATCTCTGACAGGTCATAATCTCTGTGATGATTGATATTATGCTATGGTTTAACTAAAAATGTATATCCGCTATACTTTATCACATTCAAGCCATTTGTTGTGATCTGGATGTCAAGATTATAACTGGGTAATTGTGTAATTTGTTTTCAGGCATTACCTGTATTGAAAGGTTATCGGCCACAATATATCTATGAACCCTGAATACACCAGTGTCCAAAAAGCAACCAAGTGCATTGTGGGAAAAGACTATCCAGTACCTATGGTGAACCATGCAGACGCAAGCAAACTTTGTATGGATAGGATGAAACAAGTCCACCAAATATTTATTCTACGTAGATCAAAAGGTAATATTGTTTTTTATTATATATCATTATAAATGCTTCAATCTGACTGGTTGAAAACTAAACTAAACAGGTCAAATAATATTAACTATTGACCACCAATTTCTTTAAAATTGAACTATTGACCACTTATTCTTTCAAAACCAGTTTCATCCAGTTACTGAGTCAATAGTTCAAATAAAATTCAAATAAGTTTTTTCCATTATCATGCTGATAGTCCATTCAAGCTCCATTTGCACTACTTGATAAAACAACAGTTAAATGAACTGTTTATTATATTCAGTAAATTAAAACTGACACTGAAATACCACTTATTCAACGCTAAAATATAATTAAACCATTTTCCACAACTGATATGTTTATATAATGACGTCAGGTTATATATGTATTGGCGTTGATGACGTTATTTTGATCAAGAGCGGATCCAAAATGTAGAGCTAAATACTGGTGACATTGCACTCTGAATAATTGGACATATTTTAAGTAAGTTTGTCGTTAGGAAGGTAGATCTAACAATTGAATTGGTTCATGGAGACTTCACACCTCTGTTAAAACGCAGTTAAAGTATTAATGAAGTGACAGTGGGGAACCTAATACATTTGTAATGTAATACTACTTCTTGATTTACCTTTTTATTGTTATTCAATATATGCGTTTTTCTTGTATAAATAATTTTAACCATTGAACACTAAAAAGGTAGATAGTTGTTTATTATATTGCAATATATGAAGAATTATGTATAAAAATGTTGGGATATTAAAGTGTTTTTAGCTCACCGGGAAGAAGTCCAAGGAGAGCTATTGCCATGACCCCGGGGTTGTTGTTGGCAGGGTCTGTAGACACCCAGGTTAAACTTTTGCATTTAAGTTTAAGATATCTATGCTACCACTCATTGGATGTGAATGAAACTTTGCATGTGTGTTCACCATCACCAATGGAACACACATAGACAGGACCATAACTCTGGATTGCATTTTGACACAGTTATGGCCCTTTTTGGACTTAGACACCCAGAGGCGAGCTTTGTTGTCTTCTGACAACTCTTGTTCAATAGTTAATAACTGGATATCTTTGCTCGGCCTGGCCAGTGCAGCCAGTAATGCATCTATTAATTCAGGTGGGTTTGAATCCCAACCCAACTGCAGTCTGTATGATGATTGGTCATGAACTTTATTCTACGGCCATGAGTTTCTTACCTCTGAATATGTGGGTAAGTAGTCAGTGACGTGTAGAGATGAGGTGTGTCTAGTGCTGGTTAACTGCCTTAAGAATCCAAAGAACAATGAATAGGTGTGCTGACCACTGTTAACTGAAGTACTACAAAAAAAAATAAATCCCAAACAAACAAATTGTTATTTGAAAGAAAATTGTTGTGTAGAATGCTGGGGTCAAGACAGTCCCTAAAATGGTTTATATTGTGAAATTTACGAATTTACTATGGTCACTTTAACTAGTACAGCATCATCAGGCCCTCTTGGGCCTTTTGTTTTTGTTTAGAAATAGAAGTAAAAAAGAATCAACTATGTGTGTAACATATTTATTTATTTTCATAGGCACAGCTGTGAGTCCACTTCAGTGCCATAACCATGGGTTGCAGATAAGTAAGTAAACAAGTAAGTTATGTAACAATTCTTACTTTCCAGAGGAGGTAGATGTTCTTTAGGATAAGGGAACACTGCATTAACTCCTTTGTCTAATTTTTCTTTCTTCTTTAAAATGTCAGCATCAACTGAGCAACTTCTAGCTGAGATAGTTCTCCTTCATTGCTTCATGTTTAATTCTGTAATTTTGAAGATACATAACTAAACTCTTAACATTGACGAAGATCCAGTAAAGTGTGCACACTGTCAAAGTTTATTATTCAAGGGTCATTACTCTGACGAAGAATCTAAAACGTAAATTATTGAAAAAATCTTTTAAACTTTATAGGTATTTTATCAAGGGAGGATTTGGGGAATATAATTGAATGAATTTTGTTTTTAAATAAATACAAAATTCAATAAAAAAGTAATTAAACGTGCATGACTTGTAAGTCGGCCAGATTGTATTTTTACATGCTTAAATATATTCATGTGAAGATACAGGATCAGTGCATGATATGGGTGGGGTTGAACATTATTCACAGAGGTTTTGTTGATTGTTAGTTAAAAAATAACAAAATTTATTAAAATGACTAGCTTCCTTTAATTTGAGGGGTCAGGGAGGGTGTTACAAACGGTCCACCATTTAGAAATTTCCAAAAAATTTAAAATTCTGAAGAACTGATTGGTAGTGGACATCTACATTTTTGATGGGAATTTAAGATTTCGGCATAGCCTTAATCCAGTGGCAGTCTCCTGTGTTTGAAAGTGTCGACTGAATTAGATGCAATAACATTATGGGGGAGGTCATTTCGACTATTGATGACGCGGCTCCAGTTAATTTGTTGGACACGATTTTCCTTTAACAAAACCATGCTGTCCAATATTTATCAAATCCTGGGATTAACCAGTACTCGAGCACACCCTGTCTACGCAAGGTACTGATAATTTTCCCACTTGAATCAGTAGTGAGAGATGAATGATTATGAGACACAATATTGATATTGATTGATAGTCGGACGGGTAACCGACTGAGCTAATCAGACCCGGCAACAGATTTTGAATAGTCATATTGAGTCTACTATTATATTTCTTAAAAAGAACTTTACTTACTTATAGCTTTTTTACATTTTATGTAAGTTGTGTAGGCTTTCCCCCTTCATTAATTTTACAACTATAGAAGGTTTGACATCAGTATTGTAAATAGGTTAGAAAACTTGCCCACTGAGACTACATCTCCAGTCTGCTCAATATTCCAGTCAGACTCGCGGAAAAATGGTGATTGAATGTCAATAAGGGGCCAGGTTGGTTCATTTAGAATGAATTTCTATAAAAGGCCAGGAAAGGTCCAAAAATGGTTAATATTTAGATTTTCAAAGATCTACTCTAAAGCCTGTTGGTTAAATATGTTTATACCTAATCATTCTATAAATAAGTATTTCAGTGAAGTTTTTTTCCAAGTCCAAATGCAAGGTTACATGGCCCTGTCAGGAACAGAAAATTGGCATTTTTTCGTACATTCAGCAATGTCAAATCCCTGTCCAGCCAGTCTGCTTGATGATATACGACTCATTTGTCTCATTGCTGATTTAAGTGGGAAAGTTCTCAGTTACTTGCAGAGATTGGTGTGGTGGAAAACTAAATAGCATTTCAGGATCCCAGGATCTGATTGTCTGTTGGCCCTCAATGGCATTAAAGGACAAACATTTGTACAATAATTTTTTTTAGTTTGAGATCTGAAAGCGTCTGTTTACAGCAAATTTGAGTTGATAAGAATGATTTAGTTTACTTATTTATTTTAGCTTTATTGCGATAACAAAAGCTAAGAGTTGAACTGAATACAAACTCCCCAATATTTGTTCATAAAATAGAATACTATGGCCATTATAAGCCAGTAGAGCATCCTTGGGGCCTCTTGGATTGTTTGTTTGACTTGTCAAATAAGTAGGATAATTTGCTAGAGTTGTGACCCTTAACTTATAACATTTTGTCTATTTTACCATGTGTGTGCACTCGTCATATTGCATTATGTACTCATTATGGCACTTTTAATTATAGAAATATGTCCCGTCTGATGTGCACTTTAAAACTTATTTATTGGATCAGAGTATAAGAGAAGTTTTGTAACCATATCTGAGACAAATTGTTAACTAATCAAGTCAGATCATAGTGGTTTAGTTGTGCTCTTGCATTTTAAAAAATATGCCTAATTAGACCTTTTGTACACTCTACCACCTTGTATATTGGCCAAACAGTGGTGTATCTTGGATAAAAAATTAACAGGTTTGCCAGGCCTGATTAGCTCAGTTGGTTGCACGTCTGACTCGTATCAATCCAGAAGTCATGAGTTTGAATCTGCATGGCCACAGACTCTTTGATAGTTGATATACAACTTGTCTAGTTATTATTCGCCTTTCACTGCAAGTGGAAAGTAATTAAATACTTAAGACCACAGCGTGGTCTAGTGGTAGAACGTCCACCTCGAATGTGGAAGGTCTTGGATTCAATCCCCGACCGGGTCAAAGACTTTAAAAATGGTACTAGAAGCTTCCTCGCTTGACGCTAAGCATTTAGAGGAAAATTCTAGGACTGGTTGGCCTGGTGTCAGTATAATGTGACTGGGTGGGGTATCATACCATGTGTCTGAGGCATGATACTCCAGTGTGACAGTGCTGAGAATACTGTCTTAAGTAGACGCCATCGCGATTTGACTGAAAAATTGTTGAAAGCAGCACTAAACACCATACAACAACAAGTAATCAATAACTTTGTTTGCTCGAGTGCTGGTTAATCTTCCAGAATCCCAGGAAAGAGCAGTAAGGTTAATTGATCGTCAGTTCTTTATGGCATAAAAATTACATTAAATATTCGATCAGTCAGTCTATTGAATTTAACATGTCTTCTTGTATAATTAATGTCTATGTTGTGTTGCTTCTTGTATAATTATTGTCTATGTTGTGTTGCTTCTTGTATAATTAATGTCTATGTTGTGTTGCTTATTGTATAATTAATGTCTATGTTGTATTGCTTTTTGTATAATTAATGTCTATATTGTATTGCTTCTTGTATAATTAATGTCTATGTTGTGTTGCTTGAATTTAAAACATAGTTTGTTATGTGATGGTCTATTTAGTCACAGGTGAGAGATTCATTAAACTGTTTCTTTGTTTCCTAAAGCTTGGCCAGATTAGCTCAGTGAGTGATACATCTAACTATCAATCCAGGGGTCATGAGTTTGAATCCCCGCCTGGCAGTAGCCTCCGTGATGGTTAATTATTTAACATTGCGTCTCATTATCATTCATCTCTCACCTCTGATTGAAGTGTGCTGGGCTACTGTTTAACCTTTCAGGATCCTAGGAAACAGTTAGGTTAACTGATCGTCTGTTAGCCCTCGATGGCATAAAAATGACACTAAATATTCAATCGATCGTTTTCTAAATTATATCCTTGCTATAGCATGTTATTAATATTTATAACTACAGGTTGTTAAAACATGGGAACTCCTGGTATTGGTATGAAGCAGTCCATTTTGGGACACAGTAAACTTCCAAGTAAGTAACAAACATGTCTACATGTTCAGAGGGGGCAGTGTCCTTTAGGATAAGGGGGCACTGTATTAACCTCTCTGTCTTTTGTTCCTTACTCTTTCCTTCCAAATGTTTCTTTCTCTATAATATTGCTATGTTGTGGATGAAGCTGAAATCTGAGATAAAATTCAAATTAAATAGATTTTTTGAAGAATAAGGAGGGCAATTGTACTCTTCCAGCAAGAATGAATGAATAGGGTTTTACAGCGTACCAACACATTATAGGTTATTTGATGCCAACAGGAAGAAAGATTCCAGGTTCACTCTACATATACAAAAACAACAAATCAACATACAGATAAAAAAAAATCATCAAAAAAATGAATATGCAGAATCACACCTTAGTTAAAAGTTTTGCAAGGCTTTATCTCGGTAGCCAGTGCAGTGAAACGAGACTTCCCAGTCAACAAACCTATTGCAATACTAGTGACTAAGTTGGATAACTCTTTCTTGAATAGAATAACTTTAAAGTTTAATATCTCTGCAGTCACTGCATGTATTGGATTGAAACTTTTGCAGTTGTAAGACTTACTCAATTTAGTAGGATGATTTGTTTACTTGGATTAGTCAATACAAGTACAATAAGAAGCACAAACAGACAGACGTTATCTTGATGGACTTTGCCAAAGCCTTCCAAAAAGTACCCCACAAGCGTCTACTATACAAACTAGACCAATACAGTGCAAGAGGAACAGCCATCTGTTGGATTGCCTCATGGTTATCAGGCAACTCGACGGAATGCACTCCGACCAAGCTCCAGTAATATCCGGCGGTTCACCAAGGCTCTTGCCTAGGTCCAATTCCCTTCCTATGGTTTATTAACGACCTACCAAATGGTTTATCATCAAAAATAAGGCTTTTTGCAGATGACTTTCTCGAGAAAAATGTATATTATTCTTTAGGACTGCATTGAACCAGATTTACTTACTGAAACTTGGCACATGGTAGCAACAGTGGCTCATGAATTCCAATGTATCCAAATGTTACTCAGTGAGAACATCAACCAGAAAAAGCAAATTAATTACCACTACACTTTACATTGACAAACGCTTGACAATGTAAAAGCAACAAAGTATGTGGGGATTACAATTACTGAAACATTGGACCGGGCGACACACATTGCATACCAAACTTTAATTCGACACCAAATTGACTATGCGTCTCCATTCCCACCTTTGGGGCCAATATACATGAAATTAAAATGGTGCAAAGAACAGCAGCTCAATGGACATGTAGAAGATGGCATAATATTATTCATTTTGGGGACATGCTTGACGAATTGCGATGATCAACCCTAGAGTAAAGATGTACAAAAGTTTGACACTTTTTACAAAATATATAATAGACTGGTTGACATTGACAGAGACCGACACCTAATGACTAACAAAGCATCTAGATACTCTAAAAGAATATCTCACCTACAACATGATCAACTGACTACCTCAACTGTCCTTTTTTCCTCAAGAGTCGTACCGCTGTGGAATGCTCTTCCAGAATTTACTTTTGCGATGGCTACAGTACATTCTGTTAAAATTTCAGACCTATGTTGAATACAGTTATGTAGCAACAACACTAAAAAATATGCATGTTATGGTTACCTGGAGCAGTCTGTGTCAATCGCTAAACTTTTAACTTACCAAATCACATCTTGTCAAAGTATTCACCAGGTCTTGGATGCACTTCATACATGTCTTCACCTATTTATCATACACATCTCTATATCACTCTTCTTTGAATTGTGCACTGATGTAATGAGTTTGAAACTGAAGTTCATGTAGATTTAGTCGGTTAAACATTGTAGCCATTACATTCATATTTTCTGGAGCTGTTGCTAGGGTTGGGGTTTATCAATACCAATATGAAATAATAATTCAAATTTGGTAATTGCATAGAGGAAATATTACATGTACTTTTTTTGGCAATATAATTTTAGCTCGACTATTCGTAGAATAGGGAGGCTATTGTACTCGCCCTGGCGTCTGTTGGTTTCTTAGGTTAAAGTTTTTTATTGGGTAAGATATCTATGAAACTTCACATGTATGTTCAGCATCATCAATGGAACTCACAGACATAAGAAACATAACCCTGGGTTGCATTTTGGCAGAGTTATGGCCCTTTTTGGACTTAATTTTTTAGGTTAACGTTTTTTATCATGTAAAATATCTATGCAACCACTCATTTGCTCATTTGATATGAATGAAAATTCACATGTGTGTTCAGCATCATCAATGGAACTCACAGACATAAGAAACATAACCCTGGGTTGCATTTTGGCAGAGTTATGGCCCTTTTTGGACTTAATTATTCAGGTTAGAGTTTTTTATCAGGTAGAATATCTATGCAACCACTCATTTGATATGAATGAAAGTTCACATGTGTGTTTAGTATCATCAGTGGAACGCACAGAGATAAGAACCATAACTCTGGGTTGTATATTCACAGAATTATGGCCCTTTTGTACTGAGAAATTTTGGTTATAGATTTTTAGAGGTTAAAGTTTTTGATTGGTACTTATTTCATCTTCCTATCACAGGACATGAATGGAACTTCACATGTGTGTTCTTCATCCTTTATGAAACTCGTAGAGATAAGAACCATAACGCGTGATTGCATTTTGGCAGAATTATTTCCCTTTTAGACGTAGAAATTTTGTTTTTAGCAGTTTAAAGTTTGTAGTGCAAGGCCTTGATCTTTTATGTTTGATTTGTTCAAAACCATGACCCTGGGGGCAAAATTTTATTTATTGTTTTGTTGTTTTTAGCTCAACTGGCCAAAGGCCAGAAGGGCTTATGTGATGGCGCATTGTCCATCATCTCTCGTCCGTAAGCAACACTTTCTCTGAAACAACTAGGCCAATTAAACTTAAACTTCATATGGATATTTCTATTGCATAGGAGACTATACAGAAGATTTTTTTTTTTTTCGATCTGAAATTCAAGATGGCCGCCACTACTAAAAATAGTCTTAAACTTAAAAAATCTTCATCTCATGAACCGCCCAACAGATTTTGAAAATGTTTATGTAGTACTGATAACCAATTATAGTTCTGTTAGATTTGTTCAAATGGTGTCCCTGGGGTTAAAAATGACACTGCCCTAAGGGTTCAGTTAAGGGACACATGTCATTATAATAGACATAAATTCATCTTTTTTTAAAAAAGGAACTGAATTGCTTATATTTTCACAGAAGCATTGTTTGGTCAAGGAGGTTCAGATTTGTAAAAATGACTGGGTTCCAACATCTTTAGGTGTCAGGAGTGGCCCCAAAAGGGTAAAAATTTGGAATTACAAAAATTGTTTTCTTAAGAACCTGTAGGTTCGATGTGTTCGTATTTGGCATAAATTATCCCAATGTGTAGGGGTTTGATTGTAGATAAGAATTTAGGGACTAATGTTTATAGGGGCCCTGTAAGGGAGCTTAGAATTTTACATAGAGATATATGGGAAAACAGAAAATTCTCATTTTATCATCTATTAAGGCACAATAATTATTCAATATGAGTTCTGAAGTATCATCTAGTAATAGGAAAATCTAGGATAATTGACTTTCCATAAGGGGCCACGGTTATTCAAAAAAGGGTTAAATTAGAAAATTTTCAAAAATCTTCTTCTCAACAACCGGTCAGTCAAATTCGTTCATATTTGATATAGATTATCCCAATGAGTATCGGTTTAAAGTTTGTACAAATCAAGGGTCTTGTATTTATGGGGGCCCTGTAAGGGGGTTTTGAGTTTTATATAGGAATACTATGGGAAAACAGAAAATTAACTTTTTTTCATTCATTTATGACTTCTTTTTTCAGTTTGAGTTTTGAAGCATCTTCTAGTCTTAACAAATAAGATTTTGTTCGATACAAAGGATTGACTTTCTAAAATGG
This sequence comes from Panopea generosa, assembly GCA_029582155.1. Lineage (NCBI taxonomy): Eukaryota > Metazoa > Mollusca > Bivalvia > Adapedonta > Hiatellidae > Panopea > Panopea generosa. The sequence continues at coordinate 8,542,070 of CM055908.1, forward strand.
GCAAGGTTGGGGTCACAAAATGGTTAAATTTGAAAATTGTTATAAATTTTATTCTCAACAAACAGTCAGTCAAATTTGTTCATGTTTGATGTAAATTATCCCTATGATTAAGAGTTCTAAGTTTGTACAAATCAAGGGGCACTGGGATGTAGAGGCCCTGTAAGAGGTCTTTGAGTTTTACAAAGGAATACTATGGGAAAATGGAAAATTCTCATTTTTTCTTCCATTTGTGTAAATATGTTATTTAATTTGAGATCTAAAGCATTGTCTTGTAACAAAGCTTCCTCTCAATAACCTTTCAGTCAAACTAGTTCATATTTGATATAAATTATCCTTACATCAGCAAGGATTGAAGAGTCTGCATATCAAGGGACTGGGGTATATTGGGGCCCTGTAATATATTTTTTACTTTTACATAGGAATATTATAGGGAAAACTGATTATTTTCATTTTTCACATCCATGTGTACAAAAAAACTTCTTTTTAAAATCTAAAGCCTTTTTGCTAATAACAAATCCCTAAAAGTGGGTGATTGAAGTTCTGACAAATCAAGGGGCTGAGTTGTATAAGGGTTTTGTACAGAGACTACTGTGAAATCATTTATTTTCGTGGAGTCCTAATTTTCATCGATTTGGTGGGGAGCCTAGACAACGAAATCAAATACCCACAAACTTAGGCTATGTAATATATATGTCAATATAATTACCTCTGTTTTCATATGGCTATGTGCATCGCATTATGGTAAATAATTCATCCTTTCCTCATGTTGCATCAATATTTTAATTGATGATTTTGTAAATAGTGTAAGATTGTTTAATACTCATATCGTCTTTAAATCTACGCCATATGCAGTATTGATTTAGCTAGAAGTTTTTTAAATTGAATTTCAACGAATTTAAATCCCCACGAATATGTCATTGAAGTGGAAATCACGAAATTTTATACCTGCAAAAATAAATGATTTCACAGTATATTTGTTTAACAGATGAATGGTATGGGAATTTAAAACATTTTCTTTTCATTGCAAGTTATTTTGCAAGTAAGGTGAAGTATGCATATGCCTTTATGTCATGCTGAATTGAATAATATTAAGGCAATACAAACCATCCATTCCCTTTGTTGTTTTTAAAAAAACAACTTGATAATGAAAATGAATAGTGTTGGTGAATTATTTTGCTTATTTTTTTTTAACAGATAAGCAATAATTATAGTTTAATTTTACCACCCCTGAGTTTTAATTGTCTTCTATTTGGTACTTATTTCCTGAAAAAGCTGTTATTTTCGAACAGAATCGAAATAGTCAAGCGCGCTGTCCCTTCGACAGCTCTTGTTGTTGATGTGATATATTAAATGTTGAAAATATTAACAAAGTCCACATATATTTTAAAACACCTGGTATATACAGTTTCTGACTGCGTTTATGCTACCACTGTCTTGATAATCAGATTTAATTCATTGGTGACTATATGGAAGAGAGGGAAAAAGAAAGCTGTGAAATCAGTTGTCCCAATGGATCATTTTTTCTACCTGAACAGAAAAATCCAGAATGATTCTTTGTCTTGCATACCAAACACATTGGTAGTTTAGTTTACACGTAATTCATATTCTATTTTACTACGATTGCATTTAAGGCGCCAAATTAGTTGATGTTGGATCCTGAATGATAGCATGAGAACTTTATCTCAGCCATATAGTGAATTAAAAATATATCTGGCCCCAGGAAAGATGCAGATATCCATTAATATTTGGTATGCATGAAATACAAATACAGAAATGTTGCATAATAAATATTCTCGCATTTAATTCCTTGATAAAATAATCCAAAACTTATAATAAAGAATAAACAAAATGTTCATACATATGTTTTGGACAAAATTATGTATATAGATTTTGTTGTTTACATTTAGCCGGGCCCGATTAGCTCAGTCAGTTACGCGTCTGACTATCAATCCAGGGGTTGTGAGTTTGAATCCCCGCCCGGCAACAGTCTCCGTGATGATTGATATACAACATAGTGTCTCATTATCATTCCTCTCATCACTGATTCAAGTGGGAAAGTTATCAGTTACTTGCGGAGACGGGGTGTGCTCGAGTACTGGTTAATCCCAGGAAACAGTGGTTAGGTTAACTGATCGTCTGTTAGCCCTCGATGGCATAAAAATGACTCTAAATATTCAATCAATCAATGTTTACATTTAATACTAAAACTTTCATTGCATTTTTCCTAAGTGCACTAAATTTCAAAACATTCACTATTGTCATTTAAAAGTTACATTACCCAATTACAGTCAAACCTGTCTTAAACAGCCAGTCAAGGGAAGGAACAAAAATAATAGCAAATGCCTGCTTAAAACAAGTGACTGCTGGATAGAGATGACCGCATACACAGGTTTGATTTTAAAACATCCATTGCTGCCACTGCCTGAGCATTTTTTTTAAGGGCTTAACTCTTTACTCCATAGATACCAATAACAGAAGGCCTTTGAAAACAGTGCAGGAAGAGTTCAGATCTCTCGTAACGAGCAATATGAACACTTCCTGCACTGTTTTCCACTCTGTCAGTTAATATAAACATAATTCACCCAATAATTCAAAAGCCTTCTATATTAGAGGTGTCAAAAGGCGTGTATATTAGAGGTGTCAAAAGCCTTCTATATTAGAGGTGTCAAAAGGCGTCTATATGAAGTAAAGGGTTAATATAAAAAAAAAATCATTGTTATCATTTAAAAGTTACAATTCCCAATTACATTATGTTTTATTGTCTTTCAGAATGAGTGGATACAGACCAGATACCAATGAAGATGACATCAGGGAGGTGTTGACTTCCAGAAATAATATACTACAATGTGTACTCCTGACAACTTGGATCATGTTTAAACTAAAATAATGTACAAGAAATTGACCTCTCGGTTACATTTTGTGTCGAATTAATGAAGCTTTAGGCCAGTATTAAATATGAAATGTATTAACTGCAAAATAATTGTTAAAAAAGTTCATTTCAGAGAAGACATTTGTGTTTCTGATATACACTTTATAAAAATGTCCTTTATTACCAGGGATCCAAATGAATTCCATCATTTTATGACAAATACTAGTTCTGGAAATTTTGATATCTTCTAATATCTTCATTGACAACCACAATGATCACTTGAGACAGCTATAAAATAATGCAGGCAGTTTTGTGTAGTGGATAGGCTTTTGGCTGCTCACAACAGGTCACAGATACAGACTCGCCCCCATAAAAAATGAAATTCAGTACTGGCTCTATTAAAAATATAATTCAAGAGTAATTCCCAAAAGTCTGAAGTAAGTCACAATCAAGCTGACATAAATTACTAGTAATACAAATGAAAGAACTAAAAGTGGAAAACGCCTTTGTTTAACATTCTCACAGAAAAATAAAGTCTCTTTCAAATGAATTTTTCATATTCTGTATAAATGTTTCACTTTTGAAGGGATTTAAGGTTTGTTCAATTGAAGGGGCTAGGTACGGTTACGGTAACAGCACTTTGAGTGTGTGTGAGGTTTTGTGTCCAGCCTGAAACTTTGTTACCTATGGATAAATTTCAAAAGCACTTGATCAACATGACATGATGAAGTGTCGTGTGTAAGACGAAGAACCTTTCTTAAAAGGTGAAGGTCACACTTTCAGTTTGTTTGATATTTCGTTTCTAGTTTGTAAATTTGTCTTTAACTTGGCTCAATTGATCAAGATGACATGGCGATGTGTCGCATGTAAGACCTAGAACTGTACCTCAGAGGTCAAGGTCTCACTTTGAGTTTGTTCGACAACACTTTGAGTCTGAGATTTCAAATCCGGTCTATAACTTTATCATACATGGATGGATTTCAAAAACACCTGGCTCAATTTATCAATTGATTAGCATGGCATGACGAAGTTTTGCATTAATACCCAGAACCTTACATCAGAGGTCAAGGTCACACTTTTAGTCTTGTTTTATGTTTTATGCCTGGTTTGTAATTTTGTTTTACATGGAGGGATTTTAAAATAGCTTGACACAAATGGTCAACATGTCATGATGATGTGTCATTTGCATTTATCTGTAAAAAATACTCAGACCTTTACGTCAGATGTCAAGGTCTAGGTTACACAAAATGTAATAAAACATGAAATTGTGTGTCTAGTCTGAAACATCAGTCCCTTACTCTTGATATTTATTGATACAGCGCTACCTATTATAAAATATATTGTTATTTTCACAGACTATTAGTGGGGCATGTGACACTTACCAGTGACATTTTTTGTTTTGTTTCTCATTTTTAAACATCTTGAGATCTGGAGCATTGTTCAGTCATAACACTGGAGATGACACTGTTGATGGAGATTTAATTTTTATAAATGGCAAGCAGTGGTTAAAAAAAGTAAAATGAAATTTCAAAAATCTTTATCTTGAGAAATGATGCGCTAAATTTGCTCATGAATAAAGGTTTCGTATTAATTCAAATAAAGGAACTAGAGTCCATTAAGGAGACAATGATTTTAACATATGAACACTCACGATGGGAAAACAGTAAATTTTCTTACCCTTGAAATTATGGTAAAAAAGCTCTGCGTGCAAGTATCATCTAGTCCATATTTCAACAACCACTCAATGTGTTTGATTTAAACTTCACACAAAACTTTCCATTCATCAAATCTACTAAAATAGTGAAGGTAAATAACTCTTGCATGAATATGATGCAAACTATTGCTTGGTTAAAGATTTGCGTGCAGGTACGATCAAGTCCATATCTCACCAACCACTCAATTTATTGATTAAACTTTAAACAAGACTTCCTAGTCGTCAAAACGTACTAAGAACTAAATAACTAAGTTAGATAACTCTTGCATAAATATAATGAATATTATTGCCCTTGTTTGACTTAGAAATTCTGGTTAAAGTTTTGCATGCAATACCATCAAGTCCATATCTCACCAACCATACACCATGTATTTAATTGAAACTTCACACAAGACTTCCTAGTCACCAAACCTACTACAGTAACTAAGGGAGAGAACTCTTGCTTGAATATAATGAAAAGTATCAGTGCCATTGTTTGACTTAGAGACCTTTTGGTTAAAGTTTTGTGTGCAAGTACCATCAAGTCCATATCACAACAAACACTCAATGATATGATTCAACAGCCTCTGCATGTATTTGACTGAAACTTCATATTTAGTTTCAACATATTTTATTACTTATGTTACAGACAGTTAACCTCACATGATAATACATATTAATATATAACATGCGCAAATTTAACTACAAGTTCAAAACAACATTAGTTACAGTTCTCACTATATCATCAATATCAAAAGTCTTGTCCATCTATATTAAATATAAATATCTCAGCTCAGAGACAACAGATTTTTGGCCGGTGCGTAAGCACTGGTTATAGCCGTTATTTTGAAGTCACCTGCCGCTTTTACTAAAAAACTAACAACACAGCTGAGAGGAATTCAATCTACTCAGCCGATAAAAAAGTAGTTCTATCGAATATGTTTGAAAATTGAATTAAATTTAAGCGTATTTAGCTATAAATCAATTGAATCATAGATTAAATGATAAACCTCGTCAATTAATCTATATATGCTCACAGCAATAATTTTTAAAAACATTTTTTCCGCAAATCTGCCGGTTATTTGGTAGTCTATCCCAGTCCTGATATCTCCCAAATCATGTCTTATGAACCTCCAATGAAAAGGCAGGGAATTCCATGCCTGTCCCACAATTCATAGCTATTCAACGCTTACCAAACTGTGACATCATTCAACTGACCAATCAAAGTGCTCAAATCCCATTCCTAGTTTGCGGACCCAATCGGGAGAACTGGGTCTGCTCTACAGACTAGTTATCTGGCATTTAATGTAATAATACGTTTGTATAACTGCGACGTGACTGATGCTGAAGACGCCATTTTTCCTGATACTGATAGGTGGTCATCAACTCGTCACATTGAGGACAATCGGCAAAAGTGAGGGTTTTTTTCAGTCTTATTATTACGGCATACCTTACAGTTCTTCTTATTATAGGAAGCACTCAGAAACAAATTGATAGCATAATTATGGACGCCTATGGGTCCTTTATAATAATTGTGAATATCATGCCCCTGGGTCTCACGGTTTGGCCCTGGGTGTTGGGCCTACTTTACTAAATCTATATAAGAGAAAATGACAAAAAACGTTTCTTATGACTGAATAGACTTATGTGAATGTTTTTGGTGTGATTTGTTGTTGCTGACATGACAGTTAATACCTATTTGAATTTCATGGTCCCCACCACCATGAGGTCTTTGGGGCGGGGCCAAAACTGTCAAATTCAAGGTAAACTTCAAAAATCTTTTTCTTATTATTCTTTATTCAAAACTTTATAAATTCTTCTTATTATAGGAAGCACTGGGAAACAATTGGTGAGCATGATTATGGACGCCTATGGGTCCTTTATAAATATTGTGAATTGCATGCCCCTGGGTCTCACAGTTTGGCCCTGGGTGTGGGGCCTATTTGATTAAATCTATATAAGAGAAAATGACACAAACTATATTTTTAATGACTGAATAGACCAATTTGAATGTTTTTTGGTGTGATTTGTTGTTGCTGACATGATGGTAAATACCTATGTGAATTTCATGGTCCTGACCCCCATTAGGTCTTAGGGGCAGGGCCAAAACAGTCAAATTCAAGGTAAACTTCAAAAATCTTTTTCTTATTATAGGAAGCACTCAATTGACACAAACGAATTGTGCGCATGATTATGGACGCCTATGGATCCTTTATAAAAATTGTGAATTTCATGCCCTTGGTCTCACGGTTTGGGCCTACTTTACTAAATCTATATAAGAGAAAATGACAAAAAAACGTCGTTTCTTATGACTGAATAGTCATTTTAATGGTTTTTGGTGTGATTTGTTGTTGCTAACATAATGGTTAATGCTTATGTTTTATTGAGTCCCAAGCCCGTGTGGTTCCGGCTAAGAATAGAATCACTGCCGATCTCTGCAGAGGGGTAGGAATCCTCCGAATGGGTGTCATGTTCATTTTATCATTTTTTGTCATGTTCATTATCGCGGTAAAATTATCAACCCCTGTGTGGTTTCAGGGAGCCATATGAGTGATGGCAAGAATAGGACCACTGTGGCTCATACATGTCGTAAGAATCGACAATTTGAGTAATACGATATAATTTGCTGAAACTCTGCAGTTCTGCAGGTATCAAGGTTCTAGGTTCATCCTGCATATTCATTTGTTGGTGTATTTTTTTTAGTTTGTATGTTAATTTGTTGTTTTTGTACATGTACAGTGAACCTGGAATCTTCCTTCCTGTTGGCGTCGAATAACCTATAATGTGTTGGTACGCCGTAAAACCCTATTCATTCATTCATTTATCCCCCCCCCCCCCCACCCCCACCCCTTAGGAAGCACTGGAAAGCTGTAAGCACTGTAAGCATTGCCTATGAGTCTGTCATAAAAAATGTGAATTACATTATTTAAGCAAAAAAAATGTGTTCGTTTCTGGTTGATCCCTGAAAAATCTAGACAGACCACGTAGAGTTTTCTTTTCTTTTTCATTTCGAAGTACGAGTAATGTTCATCGGTTGTAGTTGTATGGTAATCAAGTTATATTGTGATATATTCATTAAACATTCACTGTACTGTTTTGGATAACAATAATAACACTTTTCAGTCATATTTTGATGGGGTCTACTTGGGGGCAGTATTCTCTGGGCGGCCATGTTGGTTATCGGGCATCAAACAAATTGGAGTACATGTATTTAAAACCCACGTTATGTTAGATATAATGCAGTGACTGTGTAACGTAACCATTCAGATGATGATTGGGTGTGTGGTGTTTAGCGTCGTTTTCAACAATTTTTCAGTCATAACGACGGTGTCTACTTGAGACAGTATACAAAGTGTTGCAACACTGGAGCATCATGCTGCAGACACATGGTATGATACCCCATCCAGTCACATTGACACCGAGCCGACCAGATCTAAGGCTATCCTTTAAAGGTTGACCAGACTCTAAATGCTGTGCGCCAAGCGAGGAAGCTTCTAATACCGTTGTTCAAGTCTTTGGTATGACCCGACAGGGTAGCGAACCGACGACCTTCCGCGTGCGAGGCTGGCGCTTTACCCCAAGACCACCACTGCGGTTTTCATTCAGATAAAAACAATGAGGGGAGGGGTGGGGGAGAGATTTGAAAAAAAAATAGCGTCGGTAGTAAAAATTTAGGACGGTCAGCTAACCGGAAACAACGTGTTTTGGCCTTAACAGAGAGGAAAAAAGTATTTAAAAACAAATTCAAGGAAATATAATTTGATAGTTTAAGCATTTTCACTGATACAATCAAAACTAGCATGGTTACACTAGTTTTATTATTTGTGTATCCCTGCTCACCCACAATCTCCGTGATGATTGTTATACGACAATAAATATAGGCAATGAATGGTTGTAATACGACATTAAATCCCCGCCCGCCCAAACCTCCGTGCTGATTGTTATACGACAATAAATATAGGCAATGAATGGTTGTAATACGACATTAAATCCCCGCCCGCCCAAACCTCCGTGATGATTGTTATACGACAATAAATATAGGCAATGAATGGTTGTAATACGACATTAAATCCCCGCCCGCCCCAACCACCGTGATGATTGTTATACGACACTGAATACCCGCCCGCCCAAACCTCCGTGATGATTGTTATGCGACAATAAATCGCCGCTGGGCCACAATCTCGTGATGATTGTGTAACGACATTGAATCCCCGCCCGCCCAAACCTCCGTGATGATTGTTATACGGCAATAAATATAGGCAATGAATGGTTGTAATACGACATTAAATCCCCGCCCGCCCCAACCACCGTGATGATTGTTATACGACACTGAATACCCGCCCGCCCAAACCTCCGTGATGATTGTTATGCGACAATAAATCGCCGCTGGGCCACAATCTCGTGATGATTGTGTAACGACATTGAATCCCCGCCCGCCCAAACCTCCGTGATGATTGTTATACGGCAATAAATATAGGCAATGAATGGTTGTAATACGACATTAAATCCCCGCCCGCCCCTACCACCGTGATGATTGTTATACGACACTGAATACCCGCCCGCCCAAACCTCCGTGATGATTGTTATACGGCAATGAATCGCCGCTCGGCCACAATCTCGTGATGATTGTGTAACGACATTGAATCCCTGCCCGCCTCAACCTTCGTGATGATTGTTATATGACATTGAATTCCCGCCCGCCTCAAACTCCGTGATGATTGTTATACGACATTGAATCCCCGCCCGCCCCAACCTCCGTGATGGTTGTTATACGGCAATGAATCGCCGCTCGGCCACAGTCTCGTGATGATTGTGTTACGACATTGAATCCCCGCCCGCCCCAACCTCCGTGATGATTGTTATACGACATTGAATCCCTGCCCGCCTCAACCTTCGTGATAATTGTTATATGACATTGAATTCCCGCCCGCCTCAACATCCGTGATGATTGTTATACGACAATAAATCGCCGCTCGGCCTGAATCTCCGTGTTAATTGTTATACGACATTGAATCCCCGCCCGCCCCAACCACCGTGATGATTGTTATACGGCAACGAATCCCCGCCCGCCTCAACCTCCGTGATGATTGTTATACGGCAATGAATCCCCGCCCGCCTCAACCTCCGTGATGATTGTTATACGACATTGAATCCCCGCCCGCTCAACCTCCGTGATGATTGTTATACCGCAATAAATCGCCGCTCGGCCTGAATCTCCATGTTAATTGTTATACGACATTGAATCCCCGCCCGCCCCAACCTACGTGATGATTGTTATACGGCAATGAATTGCCGCTTGCCCAAACCTCCGTGATGATTGTTATACGGTGATAAATCGCCGCTCGGCCACAATCTCCGTGACGAATGTTATACGGCGATAAATCGCCGCTCGGCCTGAATCTCTATGTTAATTGTTATACGACATTGAATCCCCGCCCGCCCCAGCCTCTGTGATGATTGTTATACGACAATAAATCGCCGCACGGCCTGAATCTCCGTGTTAATTGTTATACGACATTGAATCCCCGCCCGCCCCAACCTCCGTGATGATTGTTATACGGCAATGAATCTCCGCCCGCCTCAACCTCCGTGATGATTGTTATACCGCAATAAATCGCCGCTCGGCCTGAATCTCCATGTTAATTGTTATACGACATTGAATCCCCGCCCGCCGTAACCTCCGTGATGATTGTTATACGGCAATGAATTGCCGCTCGGCCACATTCTCCGTGATGACTGTTAAACGACATTGAATCTCCGCCCGCCTCAACCTCCGTGATAGTGTAAAACGGCAATGGATTGCCGCTCGGCCACAATCTCCGTGATGATTGTTATACGGCATTGAATCCCCGCCTGCCCCAACCTCCGTGATGATTGTTATACGGCAATGAATCCCCGCCCGCCCCAACCTCCGTGATAAATGTTATACGACAATGAATCGCCGCTCGGCTACAACCTCCGTGATGATTGTTAAACGACTTTGAATCCCCGCCCCAACCTCCGTGATAAATGTTATACGACAATGAATCGCCGCTCGGCTACAACATCCGTGATGATTGTTAAACGACTTTGAATCCCCGCCCGCCCCAACCTCTGTGATGATTGTTATACGACAATGAATCGCCGCTCGGCCACAATCTCCGTGTTGATTGTTATACGACAATGAATCGCCGCTCGGCCACAACCTCCGTGATGATTGTTATACGACAATGAATCGCCGCTCGGCCACAATCTCCGTGCACGGCTATATGATGTGTCCTTGAGCAAGGCACTTTATCCGTTTAGCTTAATTTACTGGTTCTTCCCAGGAAGACATCGAGTGTGATTTGTCAAAGTTGTAAAAACTTCAATCGATGTAAAATTAATCATTTAAAAAAATGAGTTGCTATTGTGAACCATTTTAACTCTAAGTGTTCACCATATTAGAATGCGGGACAGTATTGTGTAAGATATGAAATACGAAATATAGGAAAAGAACAATTTTGTAAACAAGGAGTATATCCAAAGCAACACTATCGGCCTAAATACAAGGTAAACCTATTACTGTACCACGTCGCGCAAAATCGGGATAATATGTATCGGTGTTCGGAATCCCTTTACCTGACCCAATGACAAAACTAATCATGGATTAAACAACTTTATGTCTGATCCCTCATATATGTATTTTTTTAATGTGTGTTATTTTTATATGAATATATTTTGTTGTTTTTATTTTTCCGTGAGGGGTGGGGGTAATTTTTATAGTGTGTTTGGAGGGTAGTGAGTGTGTGTGTGTATATTATAGCATATATAGACTATGATATCATTTTTTTTTCATATTAATATTATGTAAAACCCACCATATTTTTTCTTTGAAATGAGGCTTTATCAATAGTGGCAAAATTGTTTTGTCTTTGGGGTGGGTGGTATTGAAATCAATTTTATTACTTTTACTTCCTACATCCGTTACACCATGTCTTTAAGAGCTGTCGGTATCGTTACTAAGAGTGGGTGTTGGAACATTTTGATATTTGGGACGCCACATGCTGAATTAGTGAACTGAATTAGTGAACCTTTAAGATATCGTAATATATTGTAGTTATGTACTGCTTTGTATATTCTGACTTTTAAACGTTTGCAGACTTATTTAAGGAGAACTACACTACACAAACGATATTGGTAAATGTACCACATGAACTTATTTTATAAGGCTGGGTCCAAGGCAGGCCTAAACAAGTATAGCAAAAATAATAATCACAGTGGGTCCTTGTTGTTAAAAAAAGTACAGAATGTGCACTATATACAGGCCTGGATTCAGAAAAATCACACGAACACATGCTTTTTAGCTCGCCGGGACGAAGTCAAAGGAGAGCTATTGCCATGACCCCGGCGTCGTCGTCGGCGTCGTTTGTAGACACCCAGGTTAAACTTTTGCGTTTAAGTTTAAGATATCTATGCAACCGCTCATTGGATGTGAATGAAACTTTGCATGTGTGTTCACCATCACCAATGAAACACACACAGACAAAAACCATAACTCTGGATTGCATTTTGTCACAGTTATGGCCTTTTTTGGACTTAGACACCAAGGTTAAAACTTTTGCGTTGCATTTAAGTTTTAAGATAACTATGCAACCAATCACTGGATATGAATGAAACTTCGCATGTATGTTCACCATCATTAATGGAACACACACAGACAAGAACCATAACTCTGGATTGCATTTTGGCACAGTTACGCCCTTTTTTACTTAGACAACCAGGTTAAACTTTTGCGTTTAAGTTACGGATATCTATGTAACCACTCATTGGATATGCATGAAACTTTGCATGTGTGTTCACCATCATCGATGGAGCACACAGAGACAAAAACCATAATTCGGGGTTTCATTTTAGCAGAGTTATGGCCCTTTTGGACTTAATTGTTCGTCTGTAGACACTCAGATTAAACTTTTGCGTTTAGTTGCGTTTAAGTTTTGGTGTTTGTCTCCAATCTCAATATTTGCATGTGTGGCGAGTTTTTTCCCATCGGCGAGCTTTGTTGTCTTCTGACAACTCTTGTCATAAACTATTTTGGTAAAATAATTTATGTTATTCTTTTTGTTTGTGAAAATTTAGGTCAGTCTCCTTCACAGCTGGAAATGGCTCCACTTCCTCTCATACGCTTATGACAATGGTTATGTACATGTAAACATATGCGGCGCATTCATAGCATAGTTCAACCCGTGTGTGTGTGTGTATCTGGGCGGGCAGGATTTGCCCTGATTTGGAGAGAGAGAATGTTCAATTGAAAATGGCGTGTTATGTATTAGTACCAAATTTTCGATCAGTTTAACTATACTTGCTATATTTTAGGGGGCTTGTGCCGAATGTTCTTTTCGTCCTGAATCCGCTATTGAGCCGCTCTATAGTCTGGTTCTGTATTGTGACCTGTGGTTTTATGGAGAGAGACTTGCCTATCAACTACATTTATTTTAGTTAGTTTAAACAATATTTTATTCACATAAGTACATATATTTAGCATACATTTAACAATAAAGTCATACGTTTAACGAATTATGTGGAAAGGATACAGAAAAAAGCTTTAGAAGCTTGTGTAAATCTGCTTCCATAACAGTTATTTTACATTTCTTATCAACTTTATCATATTGTTCCGAAATAATTTCAATTTGGCCAAATGTGCAAAAATTGGTTAAAGAAATAATGGTTTAAACTTAAATTTATTTTAGTTCGATACAAAAGGTTCATGTGTTTCTGTGATGCTTACATTACAAACTTTATTTTTGTTGACAAAGTCAATAAGTTAGTTTCACATAATGCCGAATGATGGCCTATATTGTACGCAACTTTTAAAGGAAGTAGTATTCGGTTTTGTTAAGGAATAAAAAGACGGCACCGCTTGACGTCATAATGATGAAATTAGACAAATTCAAACTGTAGGTTATGATATATAGAATTACAGACACAACCTTCGGGAACAATCTTAAAAGGTGACATATTTTGTCACATTTAACATTTTCTTTGTAAAAGCAATAATACTATACTTTGCTATATGCAATTAACACAAACTGACATGCAAAAGCAAGCAGTTGGCATTTAAGTGAATGTAATTTTTAATTTTCCACCTGTAACATGTTATTTACGCACATAGAAGTTAGAAGTTGCCACTGGAATGAATGTAAATTGGCGATAAGTAAGTTGAAATATGTAATTAAGCAATCTGAATTATGGCAGATAATACCCTCCATACTTGCACGGCAACTTATTCTTCTTAGACAAGGAGTTTTTGTTACAGATCGTGACACCATAACGTTTATTGTTATTTCAAACATGCCTATTGTTTCAAATAATTTTCTCTATTAAATTAAAATTCAGAACGAAGTTGCGATGGTCTAGTTGTTAGCATGTTTGCTTCAGAAACCAGCCCTGGTCTGGTCTCCAGTTTCATTCCCCGTTGGGGTTTCGTCAAAAGGCACTCTCACGGTGCCTTATTCGGGCATGTAAATGAAAGCATGCAATCCTTTGGAGGTTACTTAAAGAAATGCGTCCCGCGTACAGGGAGAGTCAACCCCGTGTTGATGACAAGTAGAATAGGCTTCCACCAAACATGATCTCAGCACCGTTGGTAAACGCACTCAAAACATTGATATATCTACCTGATGGGGAAGGACAGGCGCGTATCCTGGCACACCTACGGAAGCCACTGTCTACAATTCGTCAGTAAAAAGTGAAAACAGAAACTCCAAATATGCCTAAAAGTGAAGGCTGAGAGAGTTACATGCTAATTTCTTTCGAATTTATCAGTGGTAATTTTCCTATTTCTCCCGCAGTAATTATTTCAACTATTTTAAGCATACCATGAGAAAACATCATTAAATTTTGTTTTCTAACTTCCAAAGTTTTCTCCCCTCAAACCCTTCCCATCCCCTTTCCCACACCTCCCCCCACTTGCACCATGGCTGCTTATATCTGGCGTATAGTTAAAACCTGTTCAGGTATGCCCAGTAGTAAAGAGCATGTAAAATATCGCACTGAACTTCTTTGTTAATCAGAGATTCAATTGCTCGTAAACCATTGCACTGTTACAATGATTGTAATAATATTTTTATGTGCCATCGTAGCTGTGTTTTAGTATGGTTTCGGTATTAATGCACAGTATCTGCCTAAAATATAATGGCTGTAGTCTGTGGTTATTATATGCGCTGGTACTGCCTTAGAAGTAGTGGCATCTTTGTTCTGTGAATAGTATATGTATGGAGCAATATACCTAATATATGACGGCTGTGCTCTGTGATAAGTATATATGCTAAGATATAATGGCAGCTGTGCTCTGATTAGTACATAGACTGATTCTGCTAGAAATGTTGTGACGGCTGTGTCATGTGATTGTTATACGAGAATATCACCGCCTTAGAGAGTCAGTAATAAATTAGCAGGAACAGTATTGTATACAAGTCTGCTAAATTATTTTTAAGGACCAATGTCAGTACTGATGAACTAACAACAGAAACTAAAATTGCCTTTATGTTACGTATTGTGGTTCCCAAGTTCAAGTCATGCTGCTGTCGTACGGAATACCAGACTAGATCGAATTAGTTTCCTTTAAAAGAACTTTCAAACAGAGCATAACAATCTTGAAAAAGAAATAAATCTTGCAGCGAACAAGACTGGTGGACTTGAGTTTAACGTTTCATTACACAATATTAACAATTGCGTGGGAGACATACAATAAGTTGTTACAACATTATCATTGTTATATGTTCAGGTAAATATAGAGCAAATGTCACAGAGAATGGAATGAAACATCTGTCAAGAAACCGTAACGTTATAGAGTGGGTGGGGAACGCCTACTGACCAGTTGCAACTGTCGGAAAACAAACTATTGAAAATGGATTCTGATTTCAATCAAATCTTCTGGGCATAAAGCCGTATCATTCATTGATGTTATATATAAATGGAAATACACTGAGAATTTTGTTTAAATGTAGCTGAATACTGAAATGATAATACATAAACCAGGAGCTGATCCAGGATTTCAGTTTAGAGGGGACGTACTTAAAATCTAAACGGGCAAACATGTTTCCAGCTGGCTCCTGAAACACTTTCAGACACAAGAAATGTAAAACATCCTGAAAAATAATGAGTTGCATGGAATAGAATGTAACTATATGCGTGTAATAAACTACATTCATTTACATTAAGCCATGTACGGTTAACTCAGTCGGTAGAGCATCTTACTATCAATCCAGGGTCGTCTGTTCAATACCCATATTGCCAGTCTCCGTGATTGATATACGACATTGTGTTTCATTATCATCCGTCTCTCACCGCTGATTTAAGTGGGAAAGTTATCCGTAACTTGCGGAGATCGGTGTGCTCGAGTACCCGTTAACCTTCCAGGATCCCAGGAAATAGTGGTTAGCTTAATTGACTGAGGGCCTTCGATGGCATAAAATAAAGCTAAATATAGTCAATTTAAATCATTTCCATAATATTTTCATTTTAAAAGAATGGTTGCTTGTTTGAATAAAAAGTCACAAACAACTTTATGTCTGTCAAACATGGCCCAGACTTGACTTTAGTTTGATTGGAGCAAATACTGAGTGGTGAACATTCATCTGGTCAACACATACGATAAATTTACCATAATACCCTTGTATTGTATTCAGACATCCTAATTAGTCTTGAAAAAGGGAATAACAATAAAAACTAAAACAGCATGTTCAATTGTTTACTTTTATTTTATGGCAGCATTACTGTCACCCTAAAACACATTATATTGATCATGCAGACCTGCATTAAGAAATAGTATGAAAACATTCAACACGCTACAACCTGCATCAGGCATGTGTCCAGTGACCGAAATAAATCCCAGACCAAACGTATGTTAAACAATTGGAAGCAGATATCACAAACCCTAGATTCAATGAACAACATTTTGTCTCGCCACAATACCGTGATTACATCAGTTATGGTACGCAACAGCCACCAATACATGGGACACAACCAAGTTGTATTTTAGACCACGAATTAATGAACCTCCCAAAGACATTGATAAATTGATTCGACTGACGCATGAGTCGGAAGCGGATTTATCGGTATACAGAGATATTCTTTCTAATAGAGGTAAACAATTAGATGAGTGTCCCAAAGGTAAACTTATCAGTAGAAGAGGTTTACCGCAGAATCCATCTTTCACAAAACTGGTAAACGATTGTTTTATATTAACCATGTTTCTTCACAGTGAAAAGGATGAAATAGAAAGTATTTTTAGTAAATCTAAAACTCTGTCACTCCCGGAAGAAAATAAACAAATTCAGAGAAATGAAATGATACAAAATGAAAAAAAGAAGACTCGGGAATTAACAATGGAATTAAGTAAACTATTATCAGTAGTCGTAGACCTAGAAAACAAATATTAAAAACTCGAGGAAGAACGGAAATGCGATAGAGAACTGATTAACATTATAAAAGTTGATTTCGAAAACGAAAACAGACATCTTAGGGAAGAAATGTTGTCTGCGGCTAGTTTATCAAAATTGTTAGTATTAGAAAATATTGATATTGCTTTCGTCACTGAGCATAATTGTTCGATCATTCTAAATATTTTATGGACACAGTTAATATAAATAACAACAATAAAACTATGTGTAATAGTGACTTTGATATATTTGGTAGCCTAAATCGTGGAAAAGGCGGTGTATCAATGATGTATAAATCATCCCTTGAATTTGCAATTAGAAAAATGGACGAGATCACAGATGAACGTTTCATAGGTATTGAAATATTCTGTAACAATTTTGCTAGAATTTTTGCATTTTGTATATAATTGCCGTCTTCAAATTACCCACACGAACAATATACTGACTGTCTAAATACGCTGCAAGCCATATGTGATTCATACTGAAAACTTGGCACGCACAGAGATTCGTCTTTAACAAATTTTCTCATGAAAAACAAAATGTTATCTTTCGTCCATCTATCTAAATGCTCAGGACCATCTTACACATATACAACCACGGAAACAATGTTAAATCACGTTGTAATGTACAAGAACGATATAGATATGGTTATCACTGTTAAAATCTTATATGATGATATGTATTTTGTATCTGATCATTTGCCTATTTTCGCAACGAACAGAACGACAGTATTGTAAACACACATAAAAAAAACCTAATTTGAGTTTTGCCTGACACAAAGTTACAGATGCAGATATAAAATCGTATCAGTCAAAACTTGCAACTTTACTACAAAGCACATGCACGGATAATATAGAGTCAATGTGTAGTGATATAGTAAAACTCGCATGCTCTGCAGCAATAGCTCCCTCCCAAGAACAAAATATAACCGTCACGCTAAACCGTATTGGACATCGGAACTTGAATCTTCCCATAATGAACAAAGACGCGAGTCAAAACTGGATAGCAGACGGTCGGCCAAGAGGCATGCATCACAAAACTTACGCTACATTCTTACATGAGTACTTATTTATTATTGAATTTATTAAACGAGCTGGAACAATATATTATGCGAAGTTCTGCCGAGCATTACATCATTTTTCCCAATTCAATAAGAAATGAGCACGAATGTAAGATTCGTTTTATCACATAATTCAGGAAAAAAAATACATTTACCATTTATTTAACAGATCACCTCTATAAGGAACGAGAATCAAATCGGACATGTGTACCATGCGTCATCATATGACATAACGCCTCAAAATAACGTCATTTAACCATAGCAAATCGACGTCATTTATGTTTTCAGGCAAGTCGGAAAGTACTTTGGCAATATACGTATGAGAGCCGGGTAATACGGAAAACACCAAACAATTAATCGGACGTGATATAAAAATTATGGCATGGGTTTATGAACCGTAAACTATGTGATACATTCTTACATTTAACCGGTGTGCTGTTTAGATGTGACGAAGATGTAAACTTCTTATCACATACTTGCCACTCAAATGGTTTACCATCCGTATGTATACACATATGTCTGTTGCGATATTACGATTATGTAAACTTATTATTACATAGCTGACATTCAAATGGTTTATCACCTGTATTTATCCGCACGTGACTGCTTAGATATGACGAACGTTTAAACTTCCTATTACACACCTGACACTCAAATGGTTTATCACCAGTATGTATACACATGTGACTAGATATAGCGAACATGATGTACAGGCAGAGGCCAACATTTCCCATGTAGTGTTCATAATTCTGCAGATTATTGGAGGGTCCATTGGTCAGTAATTATAAAAAAAACATTAGTAAGTGGGGTCAATGTTCTACCACAGGACCACATGTTCCTTTTTTGTATATGTTGTAGGTATATAAATAAATCAATTAATATCCAGAGCTATGGACCATATATACAGACTAGACGCACAATTTCATATTTTTACCTTAAAGTGTGACCTTGACCTTTGTGTGACTTTAACCTTTTTTTAAATGATATGCATTGAAAAAATAAATTAAATATTCCATGAGGCCGTCAAAAGCCATTTAATGTTATTTATAAGCTTAAATGTTTATATTGCTTATAATATTATTTTATTAATCTTAATTCAATTAAGTACATTGTTCTTTAATTCTTTTCAGCCACACATTTTTGCTGCATAATGTCACCTGAAAAAGCTTTGCCAAAAAAGAGTAATGTTCCTCTAGTCGAGAATGAAATGGGCATTGAGTTCATGCAGCCAACACCAACATCACCAGGTCCTGTGTCGCTGGAGAACAACACCAACAACAACACCAGGTCCTGTGTCGCTGGAGAACAACACCAACAACAACACCAGGTCCTGTGCCACTGGAGACCACATGTTTGGAGATGTTAGGAGAGTTCATGAACTCCACAAAGATGAACAAGCAATATAATAAACTAACAAGGAGGCAAGGCGCTTCTTAGGACAATTCTCATCCTTGCGGACCATCAGATAAATGACAAGCGTTAAGTAAGAAAATCAGAGACATTAAACTGTAAAAAGTTTCATGATTATCATGCAATTTTAATGTTAATTTTATGTCTGCATTGTAACTGTTTTTTTTTATATTTTTATTGAGCATTGCATTATTTATTTATCAATAATACATAGGAAATAGTTTACACAGGTTTGACAGTCACTAAGTATTAATCTGAGATGACATTGTCCTGTATTATGGCTAACACTTATCTTATTCACGCTCCATTTCTGCACCATGGGTTGTGGGTGCTGTTTAAATTGCATAGCCTAATTGTTATCTTTAACTTGATAAATAGATCGTAAGATCTGATAAATATTTTCAAAATCCCTGTGAGCTCCCTTGTAACACAGCCACTTCTAAGTTTGAAGCCCCGGCAGCATGAAAAGTTATTTTGGTAGCTTATCCCTTGTGATTGTAGTCAGTGATAAGACTAATGTAATGTGTAGATAAGCATATTATTTATTATCATACATTATATGACTGTTCACACACATATATAAAAGTTATTTTGGTAGCTTATCCCTTGTGATTGTAGTCAGTGATAAGACTAATGTAATGTGTAGATAAGCATATTATTTATTATCATACATTATATGACTGTTCACACACATATATAAAAGTTATTTTGGTAGCTTATCCCTTGTGATTGTAGTTAGTGATAAGACTAATGTAATGTGTAGATAAGCATATTATTTATTATCATACATTATATGACTGTTCACACACATATATAAAAGTTATTTTGGTAGCTTATCCCTTGTGATTGTAGTTAGTGATAAGACGAATGTAATGTGTAGATAAGCATATTATTTATTATCATACATTATATGACTGTTCACACACATATATAAAAGTTATTTTGGTAGCTTATCCCTTGCGATTGTAGTTAGTGATAAGACTAATGTAATGTGTAAATAAGCATATTATTATTATCATACATAATATGACTGTTCACACACATATATAAAAGTACAATTTTATTTCTCTTTTTATTTTCAGCCTACAGAAAAGTTTATTTGGACAAGTCCCCACTGCCAGCTGGTGACCAGGCTTTGTCCTGACTAAGAGTCCTGCAGCAGATGATGAGAGCACCAAAAGGAACTTTGGTAGGTTACCATTTATGATAAGTATTGTTCAATGTAGAGATACATATTTGAGTATATATTACCATACACATATATGACTGTGTACACACATACAAAAAAGTACATATTGATTATTTTTTTATTTTCAGACTAAGAAGAAAATCCCCTGCTGGAAACTAATGTGAAGATGACCCAGCATCCGGTGCTGGTACACTGCCAGACAATCCAGACAAAAAGCAATTGTCCACCATACCATATTTAACACAGAATACCAGTAGGTCATATATGTCTGCCAGATATAACAGTGGGGGAAGACCTCAACTGCATATACTAACTTAAGTAAGACTCATGCACTAATCTGAGTAGAACTACCGTCTGTAAGTCACTGGCAAACTTTCTCACTGGTTAAAAATATCAGGCTATAATAGAATATACCTGGATCTGTTTTTTTAATTCTTACTGATCAATTATCACAGTTGGTGAACTAAGTGTTGTCTCTTGTTTTACTTATGTATTGCTGGTTATTGCCATGTAAAAACTGCCCATTGTTCCTACTAAAGACATAAAAAAATGATACCTATTTAAACCTGTTTATGTGTATTAGGGTGCTGACATTTGCAGCGTTGGAATGAATCTGATGGTTGATCATAGGTTTAGTGCATAAACAACTTGAAGCAAACCTGTAGGAGGTGGATCAATGTTAACATAAAAAACATTTTCATTCTTCATTTGAAAAAAAAATCAAATAAGAAGGAAGCACACTTCTAAAGCTATGGTATTGATGACATGTATATTAATCTCCTGGGAGTTGAACCCAGTGTCCCTAATCTAAACTGAAGGACAGCAGCCAGCAAGATTATTTTGTTATCAACAAACCATGCCTTAATAGCATGCTTTTTAATTTTTTTATTTTTATATGGTATAACCAGGTTATATATGGCATTACTAGGTTATATATGGCATAACCATGTTATATATGGCATTACTAGGTAATATATGGTATTACCAGGTTATGTATGGCATTACTAGGTTATATATGGCATTACCAGGTTATATATGGCATAACCATGTTATATATGGCATTACCAGGTAATATATGGTATTACCAGGTTATGTATGGCATTACTAGGTTATATATGGCATTACCAGGTTATATATGGCATTACTAGATAATATATGGTATTACCAGGTTATATATGGCATTACCAGGTTATATATGGCATTAACAGGTTATTTATGGCATTACCAGATCATATATGGCATTATCAGGTTATATATGGCATTACTTGGTTATATATGACATTTCTAGGTTATATATGGTATTTCCAGGTTATATATGGTATTACTTGGTTATATATGACATTTCTAGGTTATATATGGTATTACCAGGTTATATATGGTATTACCAGGTTATATATGGCATTACCAGGTTATATATGACATTTCTAGGTTATATATGGTATTACCAGGTTATATATGGTATTACTAGGTTATATATGGCATTACCAGGTTAAAAATGGCATAACCAGGTTATATATGGCATAACCAGGTTATATATGGCATTACTATGTTATATATGACATTACAATGTTATTTATGGCATTACCAGATTATACTATGTCCTTATCAGGTTATAAATAGTATTACCAGGTTATATTGTGATGACTTTCAGTTCTATTCAATAAGCATGACAGCGTGTATAAATTGTCAGTCGTTACACTGTTTGGGTTGTATTAAATTCAATAACGAGTCTTTTGTATTGTTAAATAAATCTGTATTTCTTTTATTCATTATTTTTGTATTATTATTATTTTTAACCTTTTTTAATTGAACTATTTCACCCAGAGACTTTTAAACAATAAACTAAAAGGAAACCCAACTGTTTATATTATTTATCCAAAGATGTTCTTCCTTGTAAAGTCGAAATGTAATCTGCCGATGCTGGCTGAAAACAGCAGAATAAGGCAAGAAACTGCGGAATATAGCAGAATATACAAATGATGTCACAATTTCTGACAGAAAAGAATGCAGAATTACTGATTAAAGACAAATCACTGACTAGAGTAAGAAAGTCTTTGACTGGAAACACATCATATACAAAATAACACAATTCAGTATCGCCTACGAAGTGACATATTTACAGATGATAGCTGTCACTCCCCCCCACCCACACACACACACACACACACACACTCCCACCGTAACACCAATGTAAACTGAGTGCCTATCTAATGATAAACTTTACAGCTTTTATGGAAATTAAATCTTTACAGATAAATACTTTGTAAACATAATAACTCACTTGATAAATGTATAATATAACTCTAAGTTTCTAAGAAATGAATCTGTACAAATACTAAACATAAAGAGTTTACTTGTATTGGATTTACTTGCATAATACTTGCAATGAGCAAGACCAAGCTCCACATTACCTCCACCTTAGAATATTTGTGTCCTCACAAAAACATATTAAATTTTAGATCTATATATTAAGGTAGACTTTAAAAAAAATTGCATTAATGAGTAAAAATTGTTTAAATAAATTCCTCAATATTTATGACAATTTCAATTACAATTATAACCATTTAACTTGAGTTATGATAAATTCAATATTATTTGTAGCATTTCAATATCTGTTATTATTCATAACAGTTCACCATCGTACTAATAGTGGTGTGTAACCTTGATAAGTAATGTCCCTTAATGTAACTCTCCTAATTAAATGTAATTATAAACAAATGTAGTGAATTGTACATGTTCTGTACGTTTGTACTACTCTACCAAAACTCCACCACATATAAATATTAATTAAATATCAGTTTGACATTAATTGTGATTTGATATCAGTTTTTACATTTATATGCAACATCATTTATAAATGATTCAAAACCACTTGTATATATATATTGGTGTTCAATACATTATACTGTATATACTTTGGGAAATATAAGAAACACTTTTTAAAGTACAAATTCAACATGTATTTTAACCATTTACACTCACTATCATAAACCAAGTAACACTTCTTAACATAAACAAGAGGGCCAAGATGGCCCTATATAGCTCACCTGACTAACCTTGAGTCACCCAACTTAAGTAGATTATATAATACATGTACGCTTAAAATTCAAGAAAAACGAGATGGGCAAGAATTTTGATTTGTTTTGAAGATGCAACAGATGCATAGAAGAGTTCAAACTTGGTAGAGGTTCACCCATGTTAAATGTTAGTGAAATTACATTGAAATCAGGTCAGTAAAATCTGACAAGAAGCTTTTGAAGTTTTTACTATAGCTGCCTATATAGTAAACTAGCACTTCACTGTGGCGGTCAAGTTTTTTAACAAATCACAACGGCTCGAACGAACTTGGTAGAGGGTCACCCAAAGACCATTTCTGTGAAATTATTTTGAAATCGAGCCAGTAGTTTCTGATAAGAAGTTTTTACTAATAAAACTTGCCCCGCCCCCTGGTGACCATGTTTTTTGATGAATCAAGATGACTTGAACAAACTTGGTAGAGGGTCGATCACCAAAGGAACATTTCTGTATCAAAATTGGGCCAGTGGTTTCAGAGAAGAAGTTGTTAGAAGGTAAAAGTTAACGACAAACACGGACACCAGGCAATCACAAAAGCTCACCTGTGAATCTTTGGCTCAGGTGAGCTAAAAATACACTGTGTTTTAACAGGTAAAGCCGGGCCCGATTAGCTCAATCCTTAGCACATCTGACTATCAATCCAGGGGTCGTAAGTTTGAATCCCCGCCCGACCACAATCTCCTTGATGGTTGATATACAACATTGTGTCTCATTATCATTCATCTCTCACTGCTGATTCAAGTGGAACAGTTATCAGTAACTTGCGGAGACAGGGTGTGCTTGAGTACTGGTTAACTTTCCAGGATCCCAGGAAACAGTGGTTAGGTTAAATGATCGGCTATTAGCCCTTGATGGCATAAAAATACCATTGAATATTAATCAATCAATCCATCATTAACAAGTAAACCTTTTAACATAAAAAATTCAATAAGTTTCCACAAATATGCTTGCATATTAAATTTTTACAGTATTTACAATGCTTTATTTAAACTTATATGAGAATTTAGTCTCTCTGGTCGGTCTGTATGGGTTGTACTGGCTTCTATACTTGTTATTGATGTTATTGGTGTTATAACCAGGCCTTCTAAAATTGCCGGTTTTTCGGTTTTTGGACCGATTTCTGAAGTTCAAAACCGGTTTTCGTTTCAAAGTTTAATAAAAAATCGGTCCAGATATTTTCAAAGTTCAATAAAAAATCGGTCCAGATATTTTTTATTGGTCGTATAAAATCTCATAAATTGCTCTTACCATGCCATACTGACCTGCGAAATACGCCTTGCGGCAATATCATTTGACCCAATAATCCATTTGTTTTGTCATCTGCTGTGCGAAATGATGTCAATTTTGACTAAACCATTGACGGTATTAGGGGAGTTTATCGGAAGAGTCTATCGCTATGTAGCATGCCTTCGATGTGTGATCAGTGACGTGTTCTGTCGGTTCATCAAAAGACTGTTTGCGTTCGTATATTTCTTTGATATACCGCTAGCTTAAGCTGGAACGGTCGGACCGAATATTGTTTGCGTCATTAAAATATTTGATAAAACGTGCAGTGTTACTTGTTTGTTTCATTTTTTTAAAAAAATAGCTTTAATTATAAAATTAATGACATTAATTAATGAAAGTGATAAAACCCGGACCGATTTTGTTTTGATGTGGGACAGGTTCTGAATGATTTATTTTGGTGGTTGAACCGTTACATTGGTTTCTATGGTGATTATTTCACGCAGCTTCCGGAACTTGCATCACTTCCGGTTCGATCAAACATTTTTAATATAATGAAAATTATTCAGTAAAGCGGAATCATAATGTCAGTCATTAAAATGTACACATTGTGATAAAGTATGTTATAAATAATACACAAATAAACTTGAAATCGTTCCCTATTAATAAATAAACGGAGAAATACACGATGCAGCTGACATGGTGGGTGGGGTATGCATACATGTAATGGCATAATGTAAGGCAATTTTAGTGATTTTTTTAAAAATAAGTGCGATTCTTACGGTAGTAAAAAACCTGGACCGATTTGCATTTTGGAATTTTAGAAGGCCTGGTTATAACATGTATTCATTCTTTGTATTTTATTCTCTTTCTCTTTGTCCTCCTTAAAATCTTTCATCATTCCCTTTATTTCCTTCATTTCATTTAATACTTGCTCCAAAGCTATACCTGTAATATGGATATCATTTCTTATTATACATTTTTTTTTTCTCTTTCTATGCACTTTTCACACTGAGGAACACTATTACTGTAACTACAAGAAGAAGTATCCATGCTGAAACTACTACATATGCTTCCATGGTTAGGTTCACTAGATGATTTTATATATTTTCTGGGAGACAAAGTCCTACATCATTAACTTCAACATAACCTGTGTCCTTCTTCTGACTGAAATGTATATCTCATGATCTTCTGTAAACTAAAGCATGGTGATGACTCTACTCCTCCGCACATCTGTGGGAGATATATATTCTGTCCGATATGACTGGGTTTCTATTCTGCAACAAATTGCAGCTTGTTGCAATATAGATGACGAATGTACCTGCTTCATCCGTTTCCTGCCCAAGAAGATATCATTTCTTTCATCTTTGTCCAACCTTTCAACATTCATATTGAGGATAATATTGTTTTAAATTTTGAAGCAAGCTGTCATGCTCATTGACTGCTTCACCATTTTTAGCATAGCCTGCACTGTTGCATCACGTGCAGGATAGATCTTTTTATTGACATGATTTTCCAGTTCAGTCTTTGAGAGAGTGACAAACTTGCCAATGTCACAATAGAAAGGTACTTTGTCAATTGCTACATGTTTCCTATAGAAATGTTGTATATAAACCTTTGCCCTTTCTCTTTCATATGGACTCTTTGTCACCCTTGAAGCATCAGTAATCTCTTCCTCTATTGATTAATGGCATGGCCTTAGTCATAACTGTCTGACCTAATATTGGTCTTGTGTTTCATCACAGACATACGGAAATAACATAGATACGGAATAACACTGATATGTCACTCATATTTATATAATTATTCATGCATATATATAATAAGTTTATCTATGCATTGTTTTATCCTTTTGCTAGAATTGTGTTATATTTGTAACAGGATGAGAACAAATCACAGCCAGTCCAGGGCTCAAACCCGGGACCATTAGTTTACATGGTGAATGCTCTACTGAGCTAACCATGCAGAACGCTTACCCGTACATACATTTCTCTCCGATTAGGTTACATACACACTGTGACAGGAATTTCAATAGAGACCAGAAAATCGTGTGAATGTTTCTCGGAATATGAATGTTTCTCAGAATATATGTAAGTCGAGCCCCACGTTGGGCCCAAAATGTAAATATGCAGAAATGAGAAAAAATTTCAGCCAGTCCGAGACTCAAGCCCGGGACCATTCTCTTACAGGGTGAATGCTCTACCAACTGTGCTACCGGACCGTTTACATACATTTCTCTACTAGTAGGTTACATACACACTGTGACACGAATTTCAATAGAGACCAGAAAATCGTGTGAATGTTTCTCGGAATATGAATGTTTCCCGGAATATATGTAAGTCGAGCCCCACGTTGGGCCCAAAATGTAAATATGCAGAAATGAGAAAAAATTTGCAGCCAGTCCAAGACTCAAGCCTGTGACCATTCTTTTACAGGGTGAATGCTCTCTTTACTAACTGAGCTACCGGACCGCTTACATACATTTCTCTCCTAGTAGGTTATGTACACCCTGGGAACATTTAATATTTATAATTTCATATATAACATTTTATATATATTTAACTGATGAGCCTTATTGGCTAAACACGTTTTTTTAAGGTGATTAAACTTTAATGTTTATGAAATATTTTCATACATACATGTATATTAATACCTTTTTCTCTGTACAACTTTTATATACATGTAATTCAACATTATACAGTAGAACTTCGATAGCTCGAACTCGGTTGGCTGGAACACCACCTATCGCTCGAACAACTAACCCGGTCCCTGCCAAATTCCTATTTAATTTCTATTGTTCTACCACCGATGGCTAGAACACTGATAGGTGGAACAGTCAAACTAGAAATTAAGTCCCGCCAACACACTTACCTGTGTTTTTCACACCTTTCGGTCGAACAGCTGATCAAAGATAAACAAAATCGGAGAAGTCTGCCATTTTTATTCACGAATTCAAAGGTGTGAAGTAATTTCTACACGTCATAATATTCCAACTGTCTTAAAGAGCGAGAAGTTTGTAATGATAATTTGGCTAGTGTGTTTATAATTGGTTACAGGTTTGCTTTAATTGTATACCGCATGTTGCATTTATAAAGTTATTTTGATTCCTAATTTGATGTTTACTGATAATTTAAGATCAAAATAAAACCAATTTATATTGCCAACATTGAAAAGTAAAGAGTGTCACATACCATTTTACCCTATAAATCTTAGACATGGGAAGTTCAGTTTCATTGCACAATGTCGCATTAAACAACACATTAACCTGAAGAAGAAACGGCTGAGCAACTTAGTGATGGACCAATTATCCGGGGGATAACTAAGTCAGCCGAGCAACTTGGTGAAGGACTCGGTAAAACCGGAGTGTGATTATCATGTCATTTACATTCTCACGAACACCGAAAGCTAAATATAACTATTTATACATGAATATATAGTATTATGATGATAAAAGGTAAATTAAGTAATTGTAGTGTAAAACAATAAATTATATTTGGAAATTATATTTTCTGGTTTATTGTATTTTCTACATAAACAGGAAAAAGACATTATTTACATAGGATTCATCTATTGCACCTGTTCCAAGCGTACACATGGGATTCAATAACACGCTCATAAACGTACTTGTACACCATGTACATGTACGATGATTGTTGTACCAGGCTTGACTCGAACTACCGCTGACTCGAACTATTTTGTCCAGTCCCATCGAGTTCGAGCAATCGAAGTTCTACTGTAATTATACAATTAAACATATTTACAACGTCGACTAGTTTACATTTATAATTGCCTATCTTTGTTTAGATACCCAATTGGGTGGATTATCTCCCTTGTATAACTTTAATTTATCATGATGAACAATTGGGATTTTCCACATTTGGAAAATTTGTAATTCTGATTGTTCAATTTTTCGGTAACAAGAAGAGGTCTGGTGTATGGCATAACAAGCTTAGGACATTTATTTTCCCTCTTAGGATTTTGAATGTACCATACCACATCTCCTTTCTTATTCATTATAAAGGATTGGCCTACATCATACATATTAAAACAAAATTGACAAAATAAATGAAATCTGAATGCAAGAATTAAATGAACATAATTTAGCCTGACTATCAAGTATTATTAATAACTCATCTTCTGTAGAATACAGGATTATACTTAAAATCTCTAATGGGGTCTGACTGACATACCGATGATATTACATAGTTAGTCAAAAGAAATCCAAACCAAGACTTTATTTTTATTATAATTAGTCAGACAGCAGGATAAAATAATCACACAACCCTATATCTCAGGTAGACAATCACACAACCCTGTATCTCAGGTAAACAATCACACAACCCTGTATCTCAGGTAAACAATCACACAACCCTATATCTCAGGTAGACAATCACACAACCCTATATCTCAGGTAGACAATCACACAACCCCATACCTCAGGTTGACAATCACACAACCCCGTACCTCAGGTACACAATCACACAACCCTATATCTCAGGTAGATAATCACACAACCCTGTATCTCAGGTAAACAATCACACAACCCTATATCTCAGGTAGATAATCACATAACCCTGTATCTCAGGTAGACAATCACACAATCCTGTATCTCAGGCAGACAATCACACAACCCTGTATCTCGGTCAGACAATCACACAACCCTGTATCTCGGTCAGACAATCACACAACCCTGTATCTCGGTCAGAAAATCACACAACCCTGTATCTCGGTCAGAAAATCACACAACCCTGTATCTCGGGTAGACAATCACACAACCCTGTATCTCGGGTACACAATCACACAACCCTGTATCTCGGGTAGACAATCACACAACCTTGTATCTCGGGTAGACAATCACACAACCCTGTATCTCGGGCAGACAATCACATAACACTTTATCTCGGGTAAACAATCGCACAACCCTATATCTCAGGTAGACAATCACACAACCCTATATCTCAGTTAGACAATCACACAACCCTGTATCTCAGGTAGACAATCACACAAACCTTATATCTCAGGTAGACAATCACACAACCCTGTATCTCAGGTAGTCAATCACACAACCCTGTATCTCAGGTAGACAATCACACGACCCTGTATCTCAGGTAGACAATCGCACAACCCTATATCTTAGGTAGACAATCGCACAACCCTATATCTCAGGTAGACAATCACACAGCCCTGTATCTTAGGTAGACAATCACACAACCATGTATATCAGGTAGACAATCACACGACCCTATATCTCAGGTAGACAATCACACGACGCTATATCTCAGGTAGACAATCACACGACCCTGTATCTCAGGTAGACAATCACACAACCCTGTATCTCAGGTAGACAATCACACAACCCTTTATCTTGGGTAGACAATCACACAACCCTATATCTCGGGTAGACAATCACACAACCCTGTATCTCGGGTAAACAATCACACAACCCTGTATCTCGGGTAGACAATCACACAACCATAAATATCAGGTAGACAATCACACAACCCTATATCTCAGGTAGACAATCACACAACCCTGTATCTCGGGTAAACAATCACACAACCCTGTATCTCAGGTAGACAATCACACAACCCTAGATCTCAGGTAGACAGTCACACAACCCTATATCTCAGGTAGACAATCACACAACCCTATATCTCAGTTAGACAATCACACAACCCTGTATCTCAGGTAGACAATCACACAACCCTAGATCTCAGGTAGACAGTCACACAACCCTATATCTCAGGTAAACAATCACACAACCCATTATCTCAGTTAGACAATCACACAACCCTATATCTCAGGTAGACAATCTGGGTATTGAACTGAAACAAAATAACAAGTGATGTAAAACACAATATTGATGATACCAGTTTACAACATATCTATTGCACCTACCTGCATATACAAGTGTGATGGTGAGATATGGAATATGTCCCCGAATTCTGCTGAACCAGTTTACACGCCAGCTTCTGAAATTAGAATGAAAGTACTGAACTGACAAACAAACAAATGAAAGAATGAATGAATAAATGAATGAATGAATGAATGAAAGAATGAAAAAATAAACAAGAAACAAACAATTGTAGAATTACTGAACTTTATTAATTAATGAATAATGTATAATTGATACGATTGATCATTGAATGAAAAATAAATTGAAATTCAAAATATCGAAATTCTGTGTTGTCATGTTATGTTTGTATGCATGTATTAATAATTCTATATTGTCATGTTATGTTTGTATGTATGTTTTAATAATTCTATATTGTCATGTTATGTTTGTATGTATGTATTAATAATTTTGTGTCGTCAAGTTATGTTTGTATGTATGTATTAATAATTTTGTGTTGTCATATCATGGTTGTACGTATGTTTTAATAATTCTGTGTTGTCATCATGTTTGTATGCATGTATTAATAATTCTGTGTTGTCATGTAATGTTTGTATGTATTATTAATAATTCTGTGTTGTCATATCATGTTTGTATGTATGTATTAATAATTCTGTGTTGTCATGTAATGTTTGTATGTATTATTAATAATTCTGTGTTGTCATGTTGTGTTTGTATGTATGTATTAATAATTCTGTGTTGTCATGTCATGTTTGTATGTATGCATTTATAAGTCTGTGTTGTCATGTTGTGTTTGTATGTATGTATTAATAATTCTGCGTTGTCATGTTATGTTTGTATGTATGTATGTATGTATGTATTAATAATTTTGTGTTGTCATGTCATGTTTGTATGTATGTATTAATAATTCTGTGTTGTCATGTCATGTTTGTATGGATGTTTTAAAAATTCTGTGTTGTCATGTTATGTTTGTATGTATGTATTAATAATTCTGTGTTGTCATGTCATGTTTGTATGCATGCATTAATAAGTCTGTGTTGTCATGTTGTGTTTGTATGTATATATTAATAATTTTGTGTAGTCAAGTTATGTTTGTATGTATGTATTGATAATTTTGTGTTGTCATATCATGTTTGTTTGTATGTATTAATAATTCTGTGTTGTCATTTCATGTTTGTATGCATGCATTAATAAGTCTGTATTGTCATGTTGTGTTTGTATGCATGTATTAATAATTCTGTGTTGTCATGTCATGTTTGTATGCATGCATTAATAAGTCTGTGTTGTCATGTTGTGTTTGAATGTATGTATTAATAATTCTGTGTTGTCATGTCATGTTTGTATGTATGTGTTAATAATTTTGTGTTGTCATGTCATGTTTGTATGTATGTATTAATAATTCTGTGTTGTCATGTCATGTTTGTATGCATGTATTAATAATTTTGTGTTGTCATGTCATATTTGTATGTTTGTATTAATAATTCTGTGTTGTCATGTTATGTTTGTATGTATGTATTAATAATTCTGTGTTGTCATGACCTGTTTGTATGTATGTATTAATAATTCTGTGTTGTCATGTCATGTTTGTATGCATGTATTAATAATTCTGTGTTGTCATCATGTTTGTATGTATGTATTAATAATTCTGTGTTGTCATGTCATGTTTGTATGTATGTATGTATTAATAATTCTGTGTTGTCATGTCATGTTTGTATGTATGTATTAATAATTTTGTGTTGTCATATCATGTTTGTATGTATGTATTAATAATTCTGTGTTGTCATGTCATGTTTGTACAAGTATGTATTAATAATTCTGTGTTAACATGTCATGTTTGTATGCATGCATTAATAAGTCTGTGTTGTCATATTGTGTTTGTATGTATGTATTAATAATTCTGTGTTGTCATGTTATGTTTGTATGTATGTACAGTAGAACTTCGATTGTTCCAACTCGACGGGACTGGACAAAATAGTTTGAGTCAGCGGTAGTTCGAGTCAAGCCTGATACAACAATCATCGTACATGTACATGGTGTACAAGTATGTTAATGAGCATGTTACTGAATCCCATGTGTACGCTTTGAACGGGTGCAATAGATGAATCCGATGTAAATGTCCTTTTCTTGTTTATGTAGAAAATACAATATACTAGAAAAGATAATTGCCAAATTTAATTAATTGTATTTCACTATAATTACTTAATTTACCTTTTATCATCATATTCTTATATATTCATGTATAAATAATTATATTTAGCTTTCGGTGTGCGTGAGAATGTAAATGACATGATAATCACACTCCAGTTTACCAAGTGCTACACCAAGTTGCTCGGCTGACTTAATCATCCCCTGGTTACTGGGTCCATCACTAAGTTGCTCAGCTGTTTCTTCTTCAGGTAAATGTGTTGTTAAATGCGACATTGTGCAATGAGACTGAACTTCCCATGTCTAAGATTTATAGGGTAAAATTGTATGTGACACTCTTTACTTTTCAATGTTTGCAATATAAATTGGTTTTATTTTGATTTTAAATTATCAGTAAACATCAAATTAGGAATCAAATTAACTTAATGCAACATGTGGTATACAATTAAAGCAAACGTGTAACCAATTATAAACACACTCGCCAAATTACCATAACTTCTCGCTCTTTAAAACAGTGGGAATATTATGACGTATAGAAACTACTTCACACCTTTGAATTCGTGAAAAAACATGGCAAACTTCTCCGATTTTCTTTATCTTTGATCAGCTGTTCGACCGAAAGGTGCGAAAAACACAAGTAAGTGTGTTGGCGGGACCTAATTTCTAGTTCGGCTGTTCCACCTATCAGTGTTCTAGCCACCAGTGGTAGAACAATAGAAATTAAATACGAATATGGCAGAGACCGGGTTAGTTGTTCGAGCGATCGGTGGTGTTCCAGCCAACTGAGTTCAAGCTATCAAAGTTCTACTGTATTCATAATTCTGTGTTGTCATGTTATGTTTGTATGTATGTATTAATAATTCTGTGTTGTCAGGTCATGTTTGTATGTATGTATTAATAAGTCTGTGTTGTCATGTTATGTTTGTATGTATACATTAATAAGTCTCTGTTGTCATGTTATGTTTGTATGTATGTATTAATAATTCTGTTGTCATGTCATGTTTGAATGTATGTATTAATAATTCTTTGTTGTCAAGTCATGTTTGTATGTATGTATTAATAATATTGTGTTGTCATGTCATGTTTGTATGTATGTATTAATAATTCTTTGTTGTCAAGTCATGTTTGTATGTATGTATTAATAATTCTGTGTTGTCATATCATGTTTGTATTAATAATTCTGTGCTGTCATGGCATGTTTGTATGTATGTATTAATAATTTTGTGTTGTCATATCATGTTTGTATGTATGTATTAATAATTCTGTGTTATCATGTCATGTTTGTCTGTATGTATTAATAATTCTTTGCTGTCAAGTCATGTTTGTATGTATGTATTAATAATATTGTGTTGTCATGTTTGTATGTATGTATTAATAATTCTTTGTTGTCAAGTCATGTTTGTATGTATGTATTAATAATTTTATGATGTCATGTTATGTTTGTATGTATATATTAATAATTCTGTGTTGTCATGTCATGTTTGTATGTATGTATTAATAACTTTGTGTTGTAATATCATGTTTGTATGTATGTATTAATAATTCTGTGTTGTCATGTCATGTTTGTATGTATGTATTAATAATGTTGTGTTGTCATATCATGTTTGTTTTAATAATTCTGTGTTGTCATGGCATGTTTGTATGTATGTATTAATATTTTTGTGTTGTCATATCATGTTTGTATGTATGCATTAATAATTCTGTGTTGTCATATCATGTTTGTATGTATGCATTAATAATTCTGTATTGTCATGTCATGTTTGTTTGTATGTATTAATAATTCTGTGTTGTCATCATGTTTGTATGCATGTATCAATAATTCTGTGTTGTCATGTCATGTTTTTATGCATGTATTAATAAGTCTGTGCTAAAAAAAGTGTCAAGTAGACAGCTGCACAATATATCTGAAAAATTGTTGAAATCAACGCTAAACACCATACAACAACAACATTAACTATGCATACAACAACATTGCACTTTGAAATTTCTAGTATTAAGGCTATCAGCAAGTAAATAAAATAATAATACAGTCAAACCTATGTTAGTGGTTACCTCTATTAAGCAACCACATGTCTTAAACAGCCACATTTTCTACTAACCATTGTTATACTTTTAGTTTTAATCAACCTGTATTAAGCAGTCACCTGAATTAAGGGGTCATTTTGTTCTTTCCCTTGAGTGGCTGCTTAAGACAGGTTTGATGTATATGGTCAAAACAAATTCCTGCTGCAAAGAGTCACTACAATAATGTTGTCAAACAGGGGTTGGGGGCCAGTGTGATCCAAGATAGTTAACATGCAAATTTTGGCTGAAAATGTTATCATTTAGCCCTATCTGGTGAATCTGAGAAGAGGTCCAAACCCCCTGCCCCCTTTAGATCTGCCTGTGCTAAACAAAAAGCCAAACAGGGATTCAAATCAATAGGAGACAACTCGTTAAAAGTCATCAAGAAGTATAACAATACATCATTTTATAAACATGAATCATGTGTTATTGTATGCAGTGTCTGTCTATTACAGCAGTGTCTGTCAGTTTCAGCAGTGCCTGTCAGTTACAGCAGTGTCTGTCAGTTACAACAATGTCTGTCAGTAACAGCAGTGCCTGTGTCTGTCAGTTACAACAGTGTCTGTAAATTACAGCAGTGTCTGTCAATTACAGCAGTGTCTATCAGTTACAGCAGTGTCTGTCAATTACAACAGTGTCTGTCAGTTACAGCAGTATCTGTCAATTACAGCAGTGTATGTCAGTTACAGCAGTGTCAATCAGTTACAGCAGTGTCTGTCAGTTACAGCAGTGTCTGCCAGTTACAGCAGTGTCTGTCAGTTACAGCAGTGTCTGCCAGTTACAGCATTGTCTGTCAGTTACAGCAGTGTCTGTCAGTAACTGCAGTGTCTGCCAATTACAGCAGTGTCTGCCAGTTACAGCAATGTCTGCCATTTACAGCAGTGTGTGTCTGCCAATTACTGCAGTGTCTGTCAGTAACTGCAGTGTCTGCCTATTACAGCAGTGTCTGCCAGTTACAGCAGTGTCTGCCAATTACAGCAGTGCCTGTCTATTACAGCAGTGCCTGCCAGTTACAGCGCGGTGTCTGCAAGTTACAGTGTTGTCTGCCAGTTACAGCGTTGTCTGCCTGTTACGATAGTGTCTGTCAGTTACGGCAGTGTCTGCCAGTAGTTACAGCAGTGTCTGTCAGTTACAGCATTGCTTATCAGTTACAGCAGTGTCTGTAAATAACAGCAGTGTCTGCCAGTTACAGCAGTGTCTGCCAGTTACAGCAGTGTCTGCCAGTTACTGCAGTGTCTGCCAGTTACAGCAGTGTCTGTCAGTTACAGCAGTGTCTGTCAATTACTGCAGTGTCTCAATTACTGCAGTGTTTACCAGTTACTGCAGTGCCTGTCAGTTACAGTGGTGTCTGCCAGTAACAGCGGTGTCAGTCAGTTACAGCGGTGTCTGCTAGTTACAGCGGTGTCTGCCAGTTACAGTGGTGTCAGTCAGTTACAGCAGTGTCTGCCAATTACAGCAGTGCCTGTCTATTACAGAAGTGCCTGCCAGTTACAGCGCGGTGTCTGCCAGTTACAGCGTTGTCTACCAGTTACAGCGTTGTCTGCCAGTTACGGCAGTGTCTGCCTGTTACGGCAGTGTCTGTTAGTTACAGCAGTGTCTGTCAGTTAGGGCAGTGGCTGCCAGTAGTTACAGCAGTGTCTGTCAGTTACAGCATTGCTTATCAGTTTCAGTGGTGTCTGCCAGTTACAGTGGTGTCTGCCAGTAACAGTGGTGTCTGTCAGTTACAGCGGTGTTTGCCAGTTACAGCAGTGTCTGCCAGTTATAGCAGTGTCTGCCAGTTACAGCAGTATCTGTGAATTACTGCAGTGTCTATCAATTACAGCAGTGTCTGTCAGTTACAGCAGTGTCTGTCAGTTACAGCAGTATCTGTCAGTTACAGCAGTGTCTGTCAATTACAGCAGTGTCTGTCAATTACAGCAGTGTCTGTCAGTTACAGCAGTGTTTGTCAATTACAGCAGTATCTGTCAGTTACAGCAGTGTCTGTCAATTACAGCATCGGACGATGGAAAAAAGACTGCATGTTTCAACCAATATCACGTATCGACTTGCATTTTTTGTGCCAAATTTTGAATTTATGATATTCTCTCTTTTTCATTTCAG
Source organism: Panopea generosa (assembly GCA_029582155.1). NCBI lineage: Eukaryota > Metazoa > Mollusca > Bivalvia > Adapedonta > Hiatellidae > Panopea > Panopea generosa. The sequence goes on from CM055908.1 coordinate 8,579,154, forward strand.
ACTCAGTGCATGTTATTGTTGTTATACACATTTCTATCTTATAAGACCTACCAAAGTATAACAAAAATAATCAAAAATTGGATGACTTTGTTGTAACATCTTACTAAACAAAACTATGACAGAAATAAAATAGTTACATGATTACTTATTTTAAGACTAAATAAACTTTCCTTTTAAAAGGAACAGCTTAGCTTTTTGAGTAACTTAGCGCAATTATAAATATTTTATAGGTAAATGAGACTTTAATGGGCATAAGAGCACTTCAATTTTAGGGGAGAGGTAACTTGTGGGTAGTGTTAGGGAATGGTGTTCCTTTCACGCTGGTGGCAGTGATTATACTCTACTCCTGCTATTTGGATATGGGGAACCACTCCAAAAAATGTTTGATATCTTAAATATCAACTGCTGTCAATTCTACTCACATCTTTGAAAATATATTATTTACTCAAATAGTTTGTAACTTTGTAAAATGATTTTATTAAAGAAACACACATACATAAGAAACTTAGACTAAACCATAAGATGAGTCAAATTTGGGATCATTTTTCAATGTTGAAAATTGACCTGGGTCACATTTTAACATTAAATTCTGATCAATTCAGTCTTTGAAAACTGATCAGCGTTAAATTTTGATCAGACATGGGGTCCTTAGTCTTTAATTTCAACAGTTTCTTAAATATAATCAAAACCCGTCCTGTGTTACTTTCTACAGAAACTCTAGATGGGAATCTAAACTTTTTGTAATATGGCATTGCATCTGCAGTGTCCCATGTAGATTTTAAGGGTAAAATATCTAGTTTGTGGTGATCTTGACTTTAAACAAGACGGTCATGTTGGCCAAAGGTCAAAGGTTATATAATTATCCATGGTTGTTTCACTTGGTTGCTATGATTACAAATGGTTGCTATGATCACAAATGGTTGCCAAAGCAGTCAGTGATTATAACAAAAAACAAACAATCCCTTTTCAAACTGGCATTGACAAAATCTATGCGAACCATTTAATTTAATAATGGAAGGTGACTCCCTGTAACAGTGATGTACAATCTCCATTAAAGACATGTCTTTAAGACTATTCTCATTGCTTTGTCAATAAATAACAAAGACCTGACCAAGTTGTTTGTTAGACACATGCACTTTTCACACACAGAAAATGGGGGTAATTGTTGTCAAAATCAATTGCATATGAGGTTACCAAGAATTTGCATGATATCAAGTTGCATGGAAAACTTTAACCAGCATTTGTAAGTCAAGCAATGGCCATAATTTACATTAAATTCCACCAAGAGTTAACTAACTTGATTGTTTGATAAACCTAAGACTTCAAATCAATCCAGTAGGTGGTTACTGAGATATTTACATGATGGTAACTTGCATGCAAAATGACAAAAGAGAGAGAGAAGAGAGAGTTGATGTAGGAATACAGCAAATACCATCCCAATACCACACGTGTTATCACCAATGTAACACCGTATCTATAGTATACCAGCCATTATTATTTTATATATATCCTATATCAACATTTCCCGTTATAATTCACAATATATATTCACAGGAACATCCAAAATTATAATTAAGCAGTTTTCAATGTTGAAATGTGGTCTGGCCGACTATTTGGTCAGTTTCCAACTGTTGGTGATCAAATTTTAACGAGGGTCAATGTTTCATGTGTAGGTGGGTCATTAAATAACTGTTTGGGTTAGTTTTAAATGTTAAACATGGATCACCTGTCAGAATTTAATGTTATACTGGCCTTGTCCTGCAGTGCCTGTGTGTAGCTATGCCAGTGTGTGTGTGTGTGTGTGTGTGTGTGAAGGGGGAGGGGGCATAGAATTGTAATATTTAAAACACCATTTTATGCATTCTACATTCTAGTAAGTGTTTAGCATAAAAAAAGCTTCTTGGGGATTCAACTCGGGTTCCCCTTATGCACTGAAAATCCATAAAAACCTTGTTATATATACCATCAATTTAAAATATGTTACAATATAGAAACATTCAAGGTAAAGAATGGTTGTCTGATATTCATTCAAAAACAATTGTGTACTGCAATATAACAAGCACTGAATTAGCTGCATCAAGGAAAAATTAGTGTGTCATGTACAGTGTTTTATGCACCTTGCAGCTACTGTGACAGTTAATTATTTTAATCAAAATATATGTTGGGACAGCGTTTTATGCTGACACCACTCACCTAACCAAACCTGAACATCGTAGGGGGGTCATACTGCTACAGCTGCTACGTTTTTGCTCTCGTGTGAACAGAAAATAACTTTTATTAACGGTGTGACCGAATTTCATCTGAGGTATCCCATCATTTTAATGACTCGTTCTAATATCATTTTAGATATAACCTACAGTATATTTATTAAATATATTTAAAAACGTTTTACCCCAAAATTATTAAATAATACCCTAAGGCCAAAGATCCGTTATCAAGTAGATAAAATTGGAGTAGCAGTATCCAACCTATATGAAAATGGACTCCCCCTTCATTGTTATTTATCAGTTTGGCAGGAAAATAGCAAGATGAGTCCATAAAGGAAGGGGATTAGTTTCTACCTGTCGTGGCATACTAAATTGTGTTATGAAATAAACAACAAAAGTAAAGTCGACACCTACAAATCAAAAGAAAAGAAAAAAAAACAGATTATACCAAGTTAAAGCCTCATTAAACTTCAGAAACGACATATTTTTAATATATTTTAATATGTCTATTTTACTACTTCAGTGCATAGAGTACATGTTAATATTACCTCTGAAAAAGTATGCAATCAAAGATATCAAAAAAAGATGCATTATTTTCAATAATTGGAAACGTGTGTTTGTTTACAAATCAGTGGTCGCTTCTTTCCGATAAACTCATTCGGCATAAAACGTTTTCGCTCCGAACATAGGCTGACCGTAATTTATGCACACAAAGCTGCACTAAAACTGATGACGTCGCCACACACCATCTCCAAAAATGTCAACAGTGAGTATTATTTTTGTTTTATTTATTGATTTATTGTAACTAGCAGTTGTATATGAAATTGTAGAGCAAGTGTCATGTTTTAAAACCAACCGCTGTGTCAAGTATGCGTAAACAGAGTGATCATTGCTCTCTGATTTGTTTAGGTCGTATGATTTAAAAACACCAATGCATGTATAATCAAACTGCGCAATTAGCGCCAATGTTGATAAATAACCTGTGCTAAACATATGCAAATAAAGTGTCTTGCTGAAGGACACCACACGTGGCCATGTCGAAGGATCGAACCTTCAACCATATTGTTGATGAGCTAGTTATATTTTATTAAGGTTTTGATTTATTACGCTATCATGTAAAATAGAACCCTGATTAAATAAGGCGTGAATGGATAGCTTTTATTATTATTTTGATATCTGAATCTAAAAAAGGCTCCTTAGAGATGTGCAATATGTCGTACTACAAGCATGTTTGCTTCTCCCTATATGTGAAATATGTTGTACTATTCAGAAAAATATATTTTGTATAATGCTGAATTATGTATTTATGAATTAAAATATTAAAATCTCATCTTGATACCATGGTACACTAACATCACAACTTATTTTTTTCTTCAGTCAAGTCGATCATCGTCATCTCCTGATAAACTACCAGCTGCTGAAGTTAAACGTGACAGGGGAAGAGGCAGAGGGAAGAGGCAGAGGAAGCAGTCGTGCAAGGCAGCTTGGATTTGGCGAGCAGAGAGCTGATGAAGCCCTGCATGTTATTGAGACAAGAAAAGACCGTTTTATGGTGAGTGTCACTACTATTGTTTTCTTTTACATAAATAAATGTTGAACATGATTTTAAGATTAATAACGGATTATCCAACTTGTATAACTTGCATTCTTTACATATTTGTTCTTCTTACAAAAGTGTGTTATTGTTTGTCTGATATCAATTACACTTGCTCAATTAATCAGTCTTTCATACACTTAATATCAAAACATTATTGTTTTAATACTCTCAAATATGTTGTTGATGAATAGTAATATTAAGCATCATTTTCATGTCATCGAGGGCTAACAGACTGATAACTTTCCCACTTGAATCAGTAGTGAGAGACGAATGATGAGACACAATGTTGTATATCAGTCATCGCGCAGATTGTTGCCAGGAAGGGAAATGAACTCTACCCTGGATTGATTGTCAGACGCATTACCAACTGAGCATATCGTCTGGCTCTCAAATATATACAATAAACTGTTTATCATATGTTCATATTATGTTTGTTCATAAAAATGACTTTTGTGAGTAAAGAATTTTAATGGCATTTGTAGACAGATCTGCAGACAATGGAGCCAAACAAGATGAGGGAGCTGCTTGTTGGGGCGCTTGAGCAGAACCCAAGTCTTATCCTGGACCTGCATGATCCGCCAACACGTCAGCCTGGAGGATACCATCTACCACAAGATGGGTACTTGCCTGACTGACGCATCTGTAACCATTGAAGAGAAAAGCTCACGGAGTCTGAACGGATGTGTTGCAATAAGGAATCTGAGCACTGTATTGCCTTTCTCCCGGTAAGACAAATATATGTTTATCTTATATTATCTTTGGGACAAGTGGTTTCAGATCAGAATGAATAGTATGAACACATAAAAAACATGCATTTAGTTATCTCCAATTGTGCAACAAATATAATTTAGTTTTCTGTTTGTCCGAGCAAGTTTGAAAGTATCTTCCATTGCTTTTCACTACTCAGTCAGTAGGAAATAATTAGATAAAAATGTTCTACTTATACTTAAGTTCGCATCTCGCAACTGTGAAATTATGTAATACAATATAATGAAACGGGCAATACTTTTTTCAATTCTCCATTATATACTGTTTAAAACACAACATTATTTTTTTTCATTTTTTCTACTTTCCATACAGGATTTCCGGCTCCTTGTATTAGATGAAGGAATTCTAGCACTTGCTAGAATGTACAGGTGGGACGTGCTCGTGCTAGATGATGAGGCAAATGTCAGGAAGGAAAACAGGCATGCTGCTTACAGACAGTTTGTTCTGCTTCAACATGGGAGGCTTGGCGTTGGAGACCGACGGGTCATTCCATCATGTTGTGTATGGAGAATATGGGATAAATACCCATACATGTTTGGACAGTACACTGGATTTAATCCGAGCAGGCTCGTTTAAAGTCTTTCTTTAAAAACAACAACAAACCCTATTGTCATGACCCTGGTATCATATAAGTTTTTGTGATCAGCTTAGCTTTTAATCTTTTAACTTCTTGTGTTATAGTCACTGAACTTCATAAACACATTCATAATTTATAATGTTAAACCTATGGTTCCATACTCTTAGGGTGGATTTTTTTGCTTATCTCTATTTAGATTTTTTTTAATTTATTTTTCGGTCACAACTGATCAACATCGTTTTAAAACCTAACTGACCTTGACCTACCTAATGAATTTTATAGAGCTTGGTTTATAGTGTTAATGTTTGAATGTTGTATTATTTTTTTTTTTGTATTTTTTATTTTTCAATTATTTAGCTCACCATCAATGATGTGATTTATTCTGATCACCGTTTGTTGGCACATCTGACTAATTGTCAATTTTTTTTAGCAACTTCTTGATAAAGATTGTATGAAGCTTTGTTATACCAAGTTTCTCTCATTTTGTTTCAAATCATGATTCTGTGTAAAAGTTTGACCCACCCCAGGGGCTGTCTTTATTTTTTCAAAATTTAAAATCTTCTCTGCAACCACAAGGCATGACGTTTTGTTATTTTTTGTGTTGTTTCAACCCTAGAGTCAAAATTGTCCCCATCTGGAAACTTACCAGTTAACATAGAGACATTTAAATTAGTATTCTTATAACTTCATATTTGATATGAATGATCCCTATGATATACCTGTAGTTGTCATTTTTCATGCACACTCAATTTGATTGCAATGCTTTAATTTTGTATTGCTATTGTATTTTGTAAATAATATATAAATGTATCTTAAGAGGGCTCCAAGGAAGATTAGTTTCAAACTAGTCTAATTGGGCTACTCTCTCAAATAAAGACTTTCATTCAATCATGAGAAAAGTTGTCAAGTTTGTTAAATAACAGTATAAGGCAATTTTGTGGTACAAATTTTGATTGACATTAAAAATGAATGTATTTCTGGAACATATTTACATGTAGTCTTGATCATATGCTATATTGCTATTCTAAAAGACAAACATCTTTACAAATCGTGCAAAAGAAACATTTGACTTGGGAAGTAAGATCTGATTGGCTGAAACAAAAACACCTATGAAATGGTTGTTATAATAAAATTGAAAAAAATTTATTCCAACGGCAGTCAACTTGAACAAGATCTTTGTCATAGAAAAAAATAAGGAATATAGAAATAAACATCCAAACAATACTAAGTCTCTTTTGAAATATTATGGAAATTGCCTAAGTAGTCCAATTGTTTGAATCAACCAATCAAATGCTTTAACCGATTATTACTGAAATTATTTTACTTGTCGAACATGTCAAAAGCATCGTCTATAACCAAGACATGAACGTATATAATGTTTTGTGGATTCTTAAAATGTTAGGGCACAACCACAATTTTATCAAACAAAATAACTATCAATACATCCTAGATAACATGAAGAAAAAATCTAAAAAATCCTCTATAAAGATACACAACTTCGATAATTATCAGTTTATAACCAAACAGTTTCACTGATTTTATTTAAAAAACAAACTTTAGGTAATATTTGTGAACATATACATGTAAGCAGTCAAAATCTTTGTCTCAATATATAACCTACCTTTGTTTAAGTTTTATACAAACAGGTCAATGATGTTTAGAAAAAATTTGTATTTTAGTTACCCTGACCTCAGTAGCTTTATATATGCAATCCTAAAGACTCAATGCAAACAAGATTTCCTTTAGTTTCCTTTGATTAGCTCAATGTAAACCACAATTCTATTTTGGGAACAGTGACATTGACCAATTTTTGTCAAAAGATTGATATCTCAATCAAAAAGTAATTGGACATAAGCCACTAGTATCTTCTTATATTTAATGCAAGCATTTAACAACACATGGTGCCATTGAACAGCAAGAAGATACTTCTGCATGTTTTTACATTGTATCCACAAAGTTCAGTATTTATAAAAGCTGTATGCACTAGAAGACATAATTATGTTCCTTACATAAAGGAAGTTTTTTTTTCTTGAAAAGGTAATGTCTACAAATTCTAACAAAAAAATAAGAAGGAAAGGGGCAATAACTTACAAGTATTAAATAAACACAGAGAACCTGCCATAATTTATTGAAAACATATTTGATGGACAGTCACAGGAAATGTTTATAATACCGTTCACTTTTCAAACAGCAGGACTAATTGTTTCAAATATTCCCTCAATCAATTTCTCACTATCAAAAAAGTGAAGACCCGATTAATTTCTTTCTCATAATTCAACCCTGCCTGGCTAGTTACTCCCTCAGTGTAGACTGGTCTTTGTTACAAAATCGAGTCTGCAAGGCTTTCAGTATCTCTGCTGTTGCAGGTGGCTCCACTGGTGCCAAGGGCAAAGCTAACCTTCTTGGATCATTTTGCTCCAGAGTCATTTGTCAGTGCATTCCGACTTGATCATTTATCCTCATGACAAGAGCTTTACGGGCTATATCCTTGACGTAGGAATAGTCTTTCTCAACTTTCTGAGGGAAGATAGACCATTTAGCGATTTTTTTGTTGTAATGTCTGTGATACCTAGACAATAATCAAAGGCCAGAAGGGCCTGAGGGAAGGCTCGCTGCTTGTGTTAATTCGAAAATGTAGGTTCGGAAAATTGAAAAACTTAGTTAGATATCTGATATGTTAAAAGGCATTTCATTGGGATTTAGAAAAGAATGTGGTGTGTTTAATATTTCTTTTGTGTACCTGTATAAATAATCTCCTGCATGCAATTCAGAGTCCATATCAATACTTTTCCAACAGTAGCTTTTAAACGGTTTTAATAATGCATTTGAAAAAATGCAAACACCATGGTACACACTGTCTTCCGTGTGAAAATTGACTGAATATTTGATGACTCTGGTGAAAATATCCATTTCAGGACATTTTGTAAACTGGTAACGTGGTGGTCCAGGATTCCTTTCCACATCTCCACATAAAGTTATCAACATCAACAACCTATATAAGCTTCACAAACAAACCTTCATATTCTGATGTTTCTCCAAAATCAAAAGAATTGAGTAGTGATGTACAACTCCAGTCAATTTTAATATCTCAAGTTCAGTAGTTATGATTTATGGATAACAAAACGCATTCAGCACAAAATGTTCCTGACTGTCTGAGAATATACAACACATATACATAACTCTTTGTCTAGACCAAAACAAACATGACCTACTTATAGATTTACGTGTATATTGACTTGAGTTATGTTTGATTCTCATATAGCTTTCAATCATCAATATAAATAATCAATAAATAGCATTATAAACGGTGTTGCGTGACCTAGATTTAATCAATCTAAAAAATAAAACACAGAAACACAACATGCATAACGGTTGGATGACCTAATTAACCGTTAAACTCTGCTTGCATAAGATGACAGATTGGCGCTTTTTTCTATAAACACCAAATGTAGCCCCAAACCTAATTTCGTTATTTTACTATCAAAATTAAAAGAGGACAATCCGTAATGAATAAAATTTCACTAACAATTATTATTTACTCAAACTACGAGTTATTATATCGAAAAATATGTTAATATTTCACCCCATTAATGATTACATGTCGAATGGTGTTAGAGATTATATCCCTCACCAGATGACGTCACTATGCATCTATAGTAGTAATGTATAAAACATTTTTTTATCAATGAAAATTGCCACGTTTTTTTAGAAGTGTATACTTCCACATTCCCATGCAAATTCTATGCTTCCTGTATCGTATTTTTGAACTTTTGTAAAGAAAAATATCGGCATTATTTAAAAAACTTTGAATCTTTTGTTGTATAATATGTCCTCTGCTACGGTAAATGCGTTTTGAAACTTGTGAACTCTTTATCGGTCGGACGGATATGGCGGTTCCTGCCATACATAGTAGTGTATAACAGATGCTAGAGATGCACGACAGATAAGGAAGTCAGAGCTTTGCTTGCCTTCCAAAAAGAAGCGAAAGCATGACAAATTATGTCATTTATATTAAACTATCGTGTTCTAAAACAAAATGGACCTTTTCAAATGCAAAGTGAATCCATTGATATGTTAGTGTTCCTTTATGGCAAGACCAATTTCTATCTCTTACAGAAATGATATTGGTTCCATTTATAATTGTAATACACAGTTGTAAATCTGATACAATCTCTTTAACAGCTTCACAAGTTTAAGAATAAGTTAATGCATTAGAGTCTCTAAGTTAATTCAATTGCTTTTTCCACCCAACCACATACGGAAGTCCATTTCCGAGGATGTACAAGAAATGAAGAAACCGCTTTATATTTGGTTACATTTGACATCATTTTATGCCATTGAGGGCTAAATGATAATCTGGTTATCTAACCACTCTTTCCAGAAATGGAAACAAGTATTTGACCACATCCATCTCAGCAAGTAACTGACAACTTTCCCACTTGAATCAGCAATGAACGACAAATGACAATGCTATGCAAAGCTCTTTATATCAGTCAACATGGAAACTGGCCTAGTTGGGATCAAAGTCAAAACCCCTGATTGATAGTCAGTCACAATAACCGTGTCCAGCCCAGTTACTAAATTAGAATCAAACAAGAAATGTCACTGTTAAGTGTCACATGCCCCCCAAATGGTCTGTGAAAAATAAAAATATATAATATAATTGGTAGCGACGTATCCATGAATATCAAGAGTACTGGTAATAGACTGACATTTCAGACTAGACATGCAATTTCATGTGTTTTTTTACATTAAAGCATGACCTTGACCTTTGTGAAGCTTTGACCTTGATATCTGATGTTATGGTCTGGGTACGCAAGTAGGTCTGGCACATGTCACGTTGTAATATCATGCTGATGAATTGAGCCAAGTGTTTTTGAAATTTATCCATAGGTTACAATGTTTCAGACCAGACACGAAATCTCAATAAGACTGAAAGTGTCATCAAACAAAGTTTAATTGTGACCTTGACCTTTGAAGTGGGATTCTGGGTGTAACACATCATCATGTTATGTTGATCATTTGTAGCTAGTATTAACAAAATCTATCCAGCCAGACATGAAATCTCAAACAGACTTAAAGTGTTGTCAAACAAACTCAGTGTCACCTTGACCTTTGAGGTATTGGTCTTACTCGCGACACGTTCTCATGTTATGTTGATCCTTTGTAGCAAGTATTTATAAAATCCATCTATGCATGACAAAGTTACATGTCAGACAGGAAATCTCACACAGACTCAAAGTGTCATCAAACAAACTCAAATTGTGAACTTGACCTTTGAGGTATGGGTGTGGGTCTTACTCACAACACATCATGTTATGTTGATCATTTGTAGCAAATATCATTAAAATGCATCTATGCATGACAAAGTTACATGCCGGATACAAAATCTTACACAATTTCAAAGTGTTGTTAAAAACAATATATTCTTTATATTACCCCGGTATTTATTTGTTCTCTTTGGCCGTGCCAAATTAGCAGAGTCGGTTACGCGTCTAACTCAATCAAGGGGTCTAGAGTTCCAATGGCTGCTTGGCAACAGTCTCCGTGATGATTACTATAAAACAATTGTGTTTCATTATCATTCTTGTCTAACTGCTGATTCAAGTGGGAAAGTTATCATTTACTTGCAAATATGGAGTGTGCTTGAGTACTTGTTAACCTTTCAGGATCCCAGGAAACAGTGACCAGTATATAATGACAGGAACAGTTTTAACTAAATTTAACAAAAACAATAACACGTGCAAACAAATAAGTTCAATGATTTGATACTTACATGATCTCTCAATTTTTGTTTCTCTTTACAGCCCTTCCTACATTCTGATTACGGTCTATTGCTGCCAGTCTGTTCCTGATTCTGTATACTGGTGTTGTGTATGCAAAACGTTTTGCACAACACATCAGTATAGGTTGATGGAACATTTCAAGTTCAGAATGTACTTCTGTAAAATAAAACATCAAAAACATGTATAAATTGAATGCAATGCATTATACAGAATTATGGTAAAAATATCATACAGTAGAGAAAATTCTTCCAACTACAATACAAACTAGACCTGTCATTGAAAGTGATTCACCCCCCAACCCAAAAGTTTGCTTGACTGAATATTTAGAATTATGTTTATATATAATAAGTACTCGTCCACACCCATCTCCAATTACACATAATAAGTTGACAATAAAAACTATTTGACATGCCTTACATTGTTACAGCATTCCTATTAAATTCACGATTTTCCTTACTTATTGTGTAACTGTGTGTACATAACCAGTAAATAAAGAAATGTATGTCAGCGGTCCGGTTAGCTTGGTTGACAGAGCATTGCCCTGTAAGCGCAAGCACCTGGGTTTGAGTCCCAGACTGGCTGCATTTTTTTCTCATCCTATTACACTGCCTGCCAATGAGGGATAGTGCTTATACATTCCAAGAAATATTATAACTAGTCAGTGTGTATGTAACTTGTTAGGAGAAAAACGGGTCAGTGGATTGGCTAGTTCAGTCTGTAGATTGTTTGCTATATAAGGGAAAGGTCCCAGGTTCAACTCCAGGGTTGACTGCATATTTTCCTTGTCCCATTACAATTATTTTTGATATATGACCCATCAATCTGAGCGTTTTTTTAAATATAACTATCAAAAACAATGCTCATCTAGCTATGTTATCTTGTTACATGTAATAGTTTTTTATTTCTTACCTGAAGTTTAAATGATACGGCACCTTTCCAAGTAACCCTTTGTCACGAATAACAGCACTGAGAGCCTTGAGGGTATTACTGTGCTTTGAAGGGGGACAACCATTCCTTATCTCTTTCTTCATCAGCATTTATCGTATCATGCAGGCACTGGTTTATTCCACTACCATGTGGAAGTTTCCATTCATATGGTGTAACAGACCTCGCCATATGCTCTGAAAAATCAATAAGTTTTATTTGAAAGAGATATTGTTGAAACAATTTGTTCATAGAAAAGCTAGAATAATTATCAAAATTCTCATGTCACAGTATATATATAAATGTGTTTTGACTTATATTCCCTATACATTTTAGTTTTGCCTTTTAACTACTGGATAAAATTAGATGTACTGGTAATTTCTACAAAGAATGTTGGTAATTTTCAATACATTGAATGTTATTGTAAAACAATATTGTTAAAAACAGTACACTCCATGTAGCACAAGTTACTAACAAGAAATTCTTCATAAGAGTTGGCTCTGTTGCAAGCAAACCAGAAGTGGTTTATGATGTCTTTCTGCCATTTTATAAGGATGCAATGTTCCTTCTTCTGTGCTATCTGTAAAGAGTAGAAATGACATCTAACTGTGTTTGGTTTCATTCTTTAAACTAACTGAAATCTCACTGAATTTAATTTAGAAAATATTTGACTTTCAGGTAAACATTGACCACTGAAGAATATCAGAGAAAAAACAGATCACATCTACAAAGCAATTTTTTACTATTATAGTATAACTTTTTTAAATAAAATAAACCCCGCATTTCATAAGCGGTAACATTATTTTGGGCTTTAATACAATTACATCTTTTTGCACATTATTTTTTTGTTGTACTGACCTTGGTTATCTTTTTACCAAGATTCTTAGCTGCATGCCAGATTTCATGAGAATGTTTTATCTGTGGATAAGTTGTTTCTGAAAAAGATATATCATTCTCCTTATGCAAAAGACATGAGCAATTAACTTAAAAATTATTTACATACATTTGGGACAGTGGACCAAGGAATTTCAAACAATAAAATGAGTAGTTCCCATGAACAAATATCTAGAGGACTGCGTTCTTAGCCAACATATATCAATCTGGATACATTTAACAGTTCATATTAATACCCAGTAACAGCTCCAAAGTGAATGAGATACTGGTCAAATATGATATACATAAACAAAAAACAAACAAAAAAAGCAACAATACTTGGATGAAAAAATTATAGAAGACAATAAAATAAAAATCATAATATAAAAGTGAAAGTAATGACAATATACCATTATACAACTTTCGCTTAGCTTCAACATGGTGTTAAAAAGCCAATTTTTCCTTTACTATCAGATAATTTGCCTGAAACTTCAATATAGCAGCTCTTATCAGTACAAACTCCAGACATAAACATATACCCTTGTGCCAAGCAACATTCACATATTACTGTAAGTAACCATGTAGTGAATCAAAACTTACACCAAAAATTTAAACTGGGTTTGAAATACTAAATATGACCTCTTCATCCTGCAATATGACCTTGACATTCCAGTTAGGAGACTAATATGTTACATAATGCCTCAGAGTATAGGCATGCATACTTCTACCAAGTTCCAGCATATAACTGCAAACAATGCACACTAAAGAACAACTTGAATTAAAACTGTAATGCAAAGTTTAAAGACAAAATATGACCTTTTCACGATGCAATATGACCGTGACTTTGTAATTAGGAGCTTGACTGTTACACAATGCCAAACATGCACACCTATGCAAGGGTCGAAGGGTCCATGCATATAACTGCAAGCTATGGACACTTATAAACAACTTGTAATAAAATTTTAACACAGGAGGGATGCAAGTTCAAAAATTAAGAAACAGTTTAAAATACTAGAGACACAGCATAGTTATTACTAAATCTTACTCATCATGGCTCCAATGCCTAGGTGAGCATCTGTGACAACTCCTTCACTACAACTCCATTCTGCTGAAGTTCAGTCAAGGTATCTTGAAACCCGTTTTTCTCCATGTTACAAGACTTAAGATCAGTTGTTCTTTTGTCTAATGTCTGCATACTAAGGACTGTCTTTGTCTCCTCCTCAATAAGGATGTAAGAACAATATTGTGCTGAATAACCTGGGGAATCATTTTGACCATCTCCTGAAAGTAAATACATATTTATTTTACATATAAATACAAAAACAAAATGTCTCGGAAGTAAACAGTTCTAGTAAGCAAGAGACACACATTGACTGTCGATTGAGAGACCATGCCAAATAAAGCAATGTGTAATTTTAGAGCATACCGGTAATAGTTGTTTTATTCAACAAGAAAATACAACATGGGCCAACAAGGCAAGTGGGTGTTAGGGATGTTGCATATTCCTGAACAGACACGATTTATCCAAGAATCAGTTGTTTTCTTTTCGTGGGGTTTAATGTCATTTTCAATACAATTCACGTTATACATGGCATAACCAGTTTTATAGTTGGAGATATGAATCTGAGTGGAACCATTGTCCTTTCGCAAGTAAATGACCAACTTTCTCACATGAAATTTCTGGAACAAGTGCAACTCGAACCTACAACCTTAGTAGAGAGAGGCAAGTGATCTTGAGACAATGCCTTAGACACTTAGCCAGTTTAAGAAGTAAGAACTAATATACAACTGTTTAATAATTAATTACTATTTTCACTAAACCATTATCCCTCGACAACTGCAAGAGCTTTGAATCATATTTCAAATGAAAGTTTAATGAATTTTAGGAAAGTAACCAAATGTCATTTAAACGTAACCAAATTAACAAAATATTGAAGCAAGCTAACAAATAATTGTATCTACATAACAGAACTAAGTTAATCTAAGCAAAGCATCAGACAATCTTTTGAAATGTTTCATTTTGTCTGTTTTTGAGTGTAATACACAGTATCGCTCTCATTATTTATGGTAATATGTATGTGATTGAGAAGTCATAAAATCCAGTCATCTTACCAAGCACAATAACTTCTTTTCCTCGAAACATATCAAGAAAAATCTTCCTGTTTTTCCAACCAATATTGATCAATAGTTGATAAGACATAGGTTCTTTGTATCCTGTGAAAAGTTGTCGTTGACATGAACTTCAAATTGAGGTGTTTAGCCCACAATGACAGCTTTCCAAAGTTATTGCCTGAATTCAGAACTGCTAGTGCTGCCAGGAAATCTCCGCTATGCAGTCTTTTATTAAGTACTGGCTGGGCACACCATCTATGCACTAAGTGCCCAGAGCCACATATCTAAAAAGACATAAACATAGCAAATATTTCAAAGCAATAAAAATATATACTTATAACATCACTATTTATTATTAGATAATCAAATACTACTTGTATATTACAATTAAAAATTACCAATAGCAACATCAATACAGACTGGATTTGGCAGACCTCATACCTGTAACACAATTAGGCATTCATGATCTAACAATATATAATGGACATTGACACACACACAGTTTATCTAACCACCATATCTTGGGTTCCTAGAGGGTTAACCAGTACTTGAGTGCATCCTCCAGCATCCATGCAAGCAGTTGATAAATTTCCTAT
Organism: Panopea generosa; assembly: GCA_029582155.1. Taxonomy (NCBI): domain Eukaryota; kingdom Metazoa; phylum Mollusca; class Bivalvia; order Adapedonta; family Hiatellidae; genus Panopea; species Panopea generosa. The sequence goes on from CM055908.1 coordinate 8,594,594, forward strand.
TTGAACTCATGATGAGAGACAAATGACAATAAGACAAGTTAGAAAACACTTATCATGGATACTGTGGCCATACGGGTTTAAACTAATGACCTCTGGATGGACAACAGGGCGTGCCACCCACTGAGCTAACTTGGCCCAGTAAACAAAGTATTTATGGTATTCTTTTTTAGTGAATTAGATTTTGAGATTTGAATCGGTCATGCCAGGCATTAGTGAACTCACCCATTTCAAATAAAGTGCAGATCCTATAAATTCAACTTTTACTGTGATCTGATTAGCATGTTGGCAATTGATTTGGTTGCATTTGCCTATGTTTGTATTGGCCAGTGCCTTGATTTGGTCAGCATTAGCAAAGCAATTGATCAACTTGTGAGTTGGTAACATGCATCCTCTGATGATATTCTGTTCAAAAAGTTGAATTAAATAGGGCCATACACATATAATTTTCTTACTTTCATGTGTGTCAATGTAAAAAATGCCAATGTAATGATATTTGAAATTAGTTAGATTATCAAGTAAAGATTGAAAGCAACTAATAATCAGCTAGCCCAATCTCTGATGATTACTGGCATTAGCCATTAATTATGTTTTACAACCATGAATCTTCCACCTCTTAATACATAAATGTGTTATACTGGTTAACAAATGTTAAAGGACATAAGCAGGAGGCTACGAGTTCGACACCTTGTCAAGCAACATGGTATCACCTGTCACAAATGTGACTTTATAAGGCAATATATATAACTGATTTTAAAAATACTGTGTAGTGCAATTGACATCCTAGTCTTTAACAAGTATGTTGAATAATTGAGTGTCAAATCAGGGTTTTTTTCAAAACAGAAATATAAGTCGATATTTGGCCCCATCTCCAAGCAAAACAAACTTCCCAGTGCTTTACCAAGAAACTCCCTGATAGGTTGATACATTATTTGTTTTAACTCCTCACATTGTGCAATATGATCAATTAATAGAATTAACAAGACGCATGGAATAATCTATATTTGGGTTTCAAAAAAGTAAGTAAGCACCACACTGACATTGATTAATAAGGGAGGTTACTGTACCAATACTCAAAGAGACAGGTTTATAGGTGTAACCCCACCATTGATTTTTGTTCTTTATTCTATAGTAAATAATAAGTTTGAAGGCTTGTCATTCATAGAGGGTCCCAAATGAAAGAAGTGAAACCTACATTTTACTGTTTGTCAACCTCTGCACTATCAAAATATGATGAGAAAAGTAGGGGTCATGTGTCATATAAGAGATTTTTTTTCTGCTCAGTGTGTACACTGGTGACAAAGTGAAAGTAGACTTCCGAAATCATGAATTCATACCCCAATTTCCAAGCATCATTTTTTTTTCTGAATTCACAATTCAAACATGACAATGCTATCAAAATGTTCAAAATACATCAATAATGCCATTCAAATAAAAAAATGAGCATTAAAAATAGGAAAATGCATTTTTAAAGAAGAAGAATTGAGGATTATTTACAACCGCCATTATGCGACTACCCCACGGAAGCACTTCCTTTTTGCAATGGTGGCACTATGCCTATAACACGGCCCAAAAAAAAAACGCTGCCATTTCCTCAAAATCATTTGGAAATCATAGGAAAGGAAATAGAAGAGATTTCACATTCAATCTGACTTTTAAATTATATTCAAACCCAAATATGGTGCCCAATATAATATCCTCTGCAAACAAAAAAGAAATATCAAAAACAAAACAATGAAAATCACTTACAACACCACTGATATCTCAAAACATGGCTTGTAATCAGGGTTATCATGATCGTCTTTCTCCTCATCAATTTCAGATACGTCAATGGAAGGGCTAAAAATTTAAGAAATAGTTTTAGAACATGAAAGATAATTCTTTACATAATTTTAGAAAAAAAAATCTTACCCTAAAAAATGAGAAAAAAAAAATAAAGTTGATGCAATAAGTGCAAGCATGTAGGTGTGTGATTCTGTGTGGTTCTAAGGGTTTGAGTGTGGTTATCAGCCCTAAATATTAGCTTCTGGGTTCGGGGTTGCAGGTTAGATTCCCGGGCTGGTCAATTGAAAATTCTAACAGTTGCTCGTATGAGACTTTAAACTAAGGGTCCGTGGGACTGTGCTGTATACCGAGCACGCTTAAGAACCAAATGATTTACAATAGGTTTCTATCTGTGTTCTGCACTATAATCCCCCACAAACATAAAAAGACAAACGCACTTTTGGGGGCATTGCTCATATGGGAAACCGGTGGCGGTATAAAATAAGCTTACAATGTATATATATACAACAACATGTAGTGTGGACTTTACCTTAGAAATTAGGGTTTACAATAGACTTAGTTCAGTACATATCAATTAGATTTAGTAAATTACTAGTAGCAGTGTCACCTGTTTATGCCATACAATTGGCAATATACATCTCTCGGTTATTGTTTTCCCATGTACAATCATGGATAGTACCGTTAATTTGATTTGTTGAAACTATTACTTATCCTGGCGCTGATTGGCCGATTTTTAATCCGATTTTTGCTTCAAACTCAATGAATTGAAACTCTGCCAATCAGCAGCAAGTATTATGAAATTTACTGATTAGTTGGATTTCGATCCAGTATATAAGCCTAGCTCAACAATTTTGGACATGTACTAGATTATGACATACACTACAATACAGATGCCTTCCTTTCGGTCAGCGCTCTGCAGTGGAGATTTGTCAGGTTGGCAAATGTAAATAGCAGTGTATTTTCAGAACCGTGAGATGAGAAATAAATAATTCACTGTTGTATACAGTGTATTTGGATGGAGTTACACAGATTATCTATATGGGATAACAGGTTTTCACTCTGGTGTAGAAATATCCAATTAAAACAATATTAATGTATACAAGATTTGTCAGAAGACAACAAAGCTCGCCGATGGGATAAAACTCACCACCCATGTAAAGATTAAGATTAATGGCAAACACCAAAACTAAATGCAAAAGTTTACCCTGGGTGTCTACAGACAAAAATTTAAGTCCAAAAGGGCCATAACTCTGCCAAAATACAACCCCCGAGTAATGGTTCTTGTATTTGTGTGTTCCATCAATTATGGTGAACACACATGCGAAGTTTCATTTATATCCAATGAGTGGTTGCATAAATATCTTAAACTTAAACACAAAAGTTTAACCTGGGTGTCTACATACGAAAAAATTAGTCCAAAAGGACCATGACTCTGCCAAAATGCAACCCAGAGTTATGGTTCTTGTCTCTGTGTGTTTCAATGATGATGATGAACACACATGCAAGGTTTCATTCATATCCAGTGAGTGGTTGCATAGATATCTTACGTGATAAAAAACTTTAACCTGAAAAATTAAGTAAAAAAAGGGCCATAACTGTGCCAAAATGCAACCCAGAGTTATGGTTTTTGTCTGTGTGTGTTTCAATGATGATTGTGAACACACATGGAAAGTTTCATTCATATCCAATGAGTGGTTGCATAGATATCTTACGTGATAAAAAAACTTTAACCTGAAAAATTAAGTCGAAAAAGGGCCATAACTGTGTCAAAATGCAACCAAGTGTTATGGTTCTTGTCTGTGTGTGGTCCATTGATGATGGTGAACACACATGTGAAGGTTCATTCACATCCAATGAGTGGTTGCATAGATATCTTAAACTTAAACGCAACTAAACTCAAAGTTTAACCTGGTTGTCTAAGTCCAAAAAGGGCCATAACTGTGGCAAAAAGCAATCCAAAGTATGGTTCTTGTCTCTGTGTATTCCACTGATGATGGTGAACACACATGTGAAGTTTCCTTCACATCCAATGAGTGGTTGCATAGATATCTTAAACGCAACTAAACGCAAAGTTGAACCTGGGTGTCCAAGTCCAAAAAGGGCCATAACTGTGCCAAAATGCAATCAAGAGATATGGTTCTTATCTCTGTGTGTTCCATTGATGATGGTAAACACACATGCAAAGTTTCATTGACATCCAACAAGTGGTTGCATGGATAACTGAAACTTAAACGCAAAGTTTAACCTGGGTGTCTACAGACGACGCCGACGCTGGGGTCATGACAATAGCTCTCCTTGGACTTCGTCCTGGCAAGCATTAATAAAAATAGTTGGAAAATCTTCCTGTTCCCTGTACACTGAAATGGCCCAGTTTAAGGGGTTTTTTTTAAAAAAAACATTTATAACAATATTATAAAAAGATTTGTACAGTATGTACAATATATTTACAGTAAAATATTTTATACTTCTGCACCAGAGGGGCAGTCTGCCTCCACTTGACTCAAGCCTAATAAATAATGTTAACTGGCGCGGGAGCCCTATTTGTATTACATTTCCCTATATCTGTCGCAATGGACCAGGTTCCCAGGTAATATATAATATATCACCTGTTCCAGGGTCAGCCATTATTATTTCTATTATTAAAAGTATTTAATGCATGTCCAAATTTAGATGTATGTACCTGTTCTAGTTTACTAATCTTCGGGAATTTAACATCCTTTAATGGATGGTCTTATTATGCATTTAAATTATCCTTATTAATTTATACCAAAAAAACAATGAGGTTAATTTCTAATAAATAGCAATAATAACCAAAAAAGTATGGAAATTTTACAAACATTTTCACATATTATATTCAACATTATGAAATTTCATTGAATATTATTAATTTTGAAAGTTTTAAAAGTAAATGGTATCTATATGACGTGTATTCATATTTGGAATAACTTTACATGGCTTGGTAGTAGGAGGCGGGTTAAAACCACAACCCAAGCCACATATAATTATATGTGGACTGCATTGTGGCATCCAACCCATCCCCCGCTAATTGAACAGTACACAGAACACCTGCCATCTGTATTTATTAGCCAAGTCATGTAAATATTATTGTTTTGGCTGACCACACGGAAAACTAAGGAAGTGGGTAAATGTATTAGGGCTGTGCTACAACACTTATATTTTGTCTGACATTTCATAGGCAAGGATGTAGTACTCCAGTGCCCTAAATACAGAGGCTTGGACTACCTTGCTGGGATTCAAAATATTTGTTATATTGACTTCCAAAATATGTCCAGCAAGTGCAGTCTTTAGTTTGGTTCTGTGAACTCTGTGAATTTGACAGTCCTGCAGAAAATGATTTGTTGTGTATTTTGCCTTACAGTGTGCAATCTCTCCGTGTTTAATAATAAATTGCCCTTTGTTTCCTGACAGGAGAATGACACCCAATCTCAGATGGGTAATACACTTATCTATTCTCTTATTGATGGAATAGTTTGTTGGCCGTCTGAAATTTACCGAGGTTCTAGGAAATGTTTGTTTGAAAGGTTTGCTAATAATATAATCTGTCCATTTTTTTAACATGTTTCCTTGATAAAGAATATACCTCGGTACGTACAAGGGGAATTGAATTTGAAATATTTGTATATTGTAAGGCATCTTTTGCCATCCTGTTACTGTCAGCAAATAGCTTTACAGCTAGTGTTTTGTATTTGTAAATCCAACACAAAATAAAGTTTCTTATATCTGTCAGCTTCTTCATTTCCAGATATGTCTACATGTGCTGGACACCATTCCATTGTGACCTGTAGTCCTAATTCAAGGCACTAGTTATACTGAAAAAAGATTTTTGCCAAAAGGTCAGGCCTTGATCTGCTATTATTGTTTTTAATTGATGTTAAAGCAGAAAGTGAGTCCGAGAGAATAGCAGTTTTTGTTGGTTTATTTTCTAATGTCCAGCACATATATTTTTGAATTGCGACCAGTTCAGCAGCTGCTGTGTATATTGACAGATTGTTGCCTAGTCTCTCAGAATACTGTTTCTGAAGGGACGGAATGACATATGCAGCTGTAAATTTGTATATGTTCAGCATAATGCTGGTCAATATGGTTTGCCATAATGGATCTTATAAGTGCTGGCAAATCATTTTTATTGAACTCGGCAGCTAGTGATAACCTAATATTAGGATTTTTTAGCGTCCAGGGCAATTCTAATTTAGGTCTAAAATCTGCTAGACTGACATCACTGAGACCGTACTCCTCCACCAAGTCCTGGGTATAAGCCCCGAAAGGAAGCGAAAACATGTGCTTTTTTTTTTAATATTTTGACTTGATGTAGTTCCCGGTCCAAATGAGCTTATTCACAGGGTTCCCGTCCTTCCTAGTTGGAGCCCTGGCCCAGTACTTAACTGACTGATCTTCCCGTTTCAATTTAAATGGAATAATTCCCGTCTCCGCTTCTAATATATGGCCAGGTGTGGACTTGAGCACTCTGAGGGCCTTATTTTGGATGGTATCTAATTTTTTAAGTATTGAAGGGGGTGCACAAGAATAGATTTGAGCCCCGTAGTCTTTTTCAGGATGTATGAGAGATTTATATAGAAGTAAGAGGCTATTTTTATCAGAGCCAAAAACTGTACCTCTTACTATTCTCATCAAATTTACGTCTCTCTCACACCTGATCATGATGTCCTTTATGTGACAGTGTTTCCTATCTAAAAGCATGCCTAAAAATTTGATAATTTTTTTGAATATGATTGGTGTGCCACCTAAGTGTACATCCAAACTGTGCTGATTTGAATTTCCAAAAATAATACCCACTGTTTTAGACTGACTAATTTTAAACCACCATTCTTTGGCCCATCCAAACATTAGGTCAACTCCTGTTTGAGCTCTTGTTTGTAACGGGTTTAAATTGACTCCTTTTAGCCATGTGCCAGAATCATCAACAAACTGACTGGTAACCATTGACCTCTTCGAAATCCCGAATTCTCGTCACATGCGAGAGTGAGATTTCGCGCAACTATAATCTCTGGGGAATTCGTTAACAATTAACACAAATATTTATTAAAGCAGTTTAATAAAGTTTAATTTGAGAGAGTATGCTAGTTAGTATCAATGATGAACATAAGAAATGATGCGGTTGTTGACCATGATTACCTGTTTTATTGTGACTTTTATTACTGTTATAAGTGGGTGGTGTTAGCATAATGTAAAATGGTGTGTGTGTGGTATATAAGTGTAAATTATTCAGAAAAGTTATTCTTGCTGAAGAAATTACTTAATTTGTTTGAAGAACATAACTCATTATAGATATATAAAGACGAGTTAGAAGTTTAAAACTCCGTCTCTGAGACTGTTTTGTACCAGTTGTAGTAACCTAGTTTCAACACAGAAACGAACATTCCCGTGTAATTATAATGTACATGTTTCATAATATTTTTTTATTTTATTTTTTTACTCATCAACTATTTATAAGTGACTTAAGATTATTGTTATATGAATTTTATTTCACTTCAATTAATATGCCGTCAGATGCCCATTGTTGTGTGTCCTTGTGTAACCACAACAGAAGTAAAGTTCCACCACGTTCTACATTTTACACTATTTCAAAATAGCCCAACAGTGACAGTCTAGGATCAAACGGAGTTATAAGGATTAAAATGGCAAACTTAAGCCATGGATACCCACAGACAACTGATGAAGAAAACCCAACTATCCTCCATCTCATATGTCAACAGTCTGGAAAAATTTTACGGCCTTCCATATTTCCAAACAGATGGAATATGCTTGTTGTTCATGTTTAAGTCTTAAAAAAGAATAAATGTTACTATTTCATCTGAGATATCTGAATTAATATATAAGCATCATTTTCAAAAATGTACCTTTTTGGAATTTTTACGCATCTAATCCAATAAAATAAATCTAACCACAATTTTATCTTTTCTTAAAAATAGGCTTTGCTTGTTTAACCTAGGCCACACTTAAAAATATCTCTGTTTCCCCTTGCCCGACCCTAGATTTTAGAACTGGGTAGGTAGGTAGGCTTTTTTTTTTTTTTTTTGAAATCCATAAAAAACATACATGTATTGATAAACAGAGAAACTCAACATCTTATTACCTGATATGGCTATTCCAATACAACAACATAATTCATATTACATGTATTTAATGTGCTCAATACTAACTGCATTGCTTGTAAAAGTGTAGGATTGAAAACTAAGAAAAACTGTAAAAATGAATAGTATTTGTATAACATTTATATATAATAAACTGTACTGTGTTTATTTTGATTGATAAATGAAACTGTATACAATATCACTAGTATTAGTAAATCGGACAGCAGTTACTTAAACTGTTTGCATTTAAAAATGCCTACAGAACTATATCAAAAAATGAAACTGTATATAGAATAATAAGTATTAATCTGTTGGCATTATTTAATATAGTTTATTGGCATTTTTAAATGCAACAGTTTTAGTAACTGCAGTCAAATTTTCTAGTATTAGTCATTCTATATAATAATACAGTTTCTGAACATTGTTTATCAAAATAAACTACCAGAAGTAGTACTAACTTGCCCTGATCAAAGATTCACTTGCCCAGATTTTTATTACCAATACACTTTGTGGTAAAATATAAAATAATTAAACATAAATAGACCTACATGAAAATGTATTAATATTTATGTAAGGTTAGCTCCCTATAACATTATGCATGTGTAAATCACAAGTTTTAGAGTTTGAACAAGACCGAGAGAAGTGAGAGAAATTCAGGGAGAACTGACTTTGTCTCTATAAGTATGACCAACTTATTAAGTTGTATTTTGTCTTTGTTCTTTATTGACTATCATATCTGTTCTGTCACTCTGTGGCAGTGTGGGAGCAGGTGTTAATTCGAATCAATATTTTAAATATCTTTCTCTTTTCTTACGATAACTAAATGTCATAACACACAATAATGGCAATGTCAAGCCTACAAAGCTATTCAATTGGTCCAAGAGAACTTGGCAGTCTATGATCTAGAAAAGTGCAACAAGTAAACTATATTTCAAATATTAAAAAGACAATTTATCTTAATTGCTTTTTTTTCAATACTATATTTAAATCATGACATGACTGCCAAAGAAAATTATACACTGAAACCACACAACCAAAAAGCAATAAATGTATTACTATAATACCCCTACCACATTTTTCTTTACCGTATACTCGATTTAAATATCAACGTTCACATTTTCACAACAGGGGTCGGGAAAAGCTTTTAAAAGCACTCGTCTGTCAGGCAAGTGGACTGGTAAAAAGTACACTCCGTATGGAAAACTCACTTGTCCAAAAAAGTTATAGTAAAATAGTGTCTATTCTGGAATCACAAAGAGTAAAATAGTGTTTATTTTGGAAGCACGTTGTGATAACCTTATCTTGCCTTAAATAGTTTTATTACTTCATTTACACTAAGTACACCACTAGCTTTAACCGTTATGATCATGCAATAAACATTAAGTTTGTTGATGTTTATATATCGCTTTTGTTCCGAATACAAACAGCTTGGGGTAAACCTAAAAAGTAAATGCATTCAAGCCTCCGTAACATGTAAAACGCAAAAAGACTGTTAATATTCCGGAGACCGGGAAATATTCCGACGAACGAAAAGTCCGATTTTTAAACCGGTATTAAAAAGATGCGCATGCGCGTCTCGATACCTTATAAAAAATTATGCCGAATGGTTTCGTAAGAAAATGTCCTTGGTACTCGACAAGAAATTGCATGATAAAGTTATCGTTGATGATCGTTAAATGTTAAATTTACAAATTATATTTACAGCAATGAAATATAGAAAGAATTAATACCGTAACGACTTTGGATCATTACCTTTTTTACAGTTTTCAGATTGTTTATTTTTCGATCTCGGCCAAAAGGTTTACTCGTCCGACGGACTAGTTACTGGCAAAAATCACTCGTCCGCAGACAAAAACCAGTCGTTAGGACGAGTGCTTTTGCCGGCCCCTGGTCACAGAAGAAAATTTACATACATGCAGTTCCAATCATTGTAAATCTACGAAATATTTATTAAAATACCAGAACTTAACGCTGTGTGTACCGTGGTCGTAGATATCCGACCAATCATAGCCGTTATTTAAAATAGATTAATTTATGTTCAAAGCTAACCCCCAATCACATTAGAGGAATAAAAATAGATAATTGAATATGCATGAGAGGTTTTCCGAAGTCGCAATATCGGGCATGGGGTAAACACAGCGGGGGTCAATTGTTTCTACTGATTAGTTATGGTCTATAAGCAACAGTTTCACATGTGTTGTATAGAATAGAGATATTTGCAGACCTGTGTATTGTGAAAACTTGCTTGTCCGATTTTTAAGACAAGCCCAGAGCGGCTGAAAATTAAAAAAAAAAAAACTCAGAAATTTTCCCGAATAAAATTTTTTCAGTCGGTGCTTTTTTCATGGGTCGGTCGCGCAAGGGGAAACAAACACTATTTTTATTTAGGCCCTATATAAAACTAACATTGAAATAAAGAACTGACATAAAAATGAACATTTATTAGTCTCTCTTTTATATCAGAGACGAATGATAATGAGACGCAATATGTATATCAACCATCACAGAGATTGTGATCGGTGGGGATTCAAACTCGTGTCCCATGGATTAATATTCAGACCCACTAATGACTGAGCTAATCGGACCTGGCAGTCATTACAAAAGCAAGCATGACTGAATTTGTAAAATATGAAAATAACCTTCAGCTTGATAAAGAAAACAAAAATAATATTGCGGTTTGTGTTGATGTAGACCCAGATCAGCCTGCACATCCAAGCCGTGTTATCAATGTATGCACTGTTTGCTACGCAGTCAGTAAATTATCAAATTCACCATTTTAATTCAGGTATGGAATTAAAGCAAAAAATGGTCCATTATATATATTTAACGGGCGCATAGAGAATAATACATAAAACCTTATTTAGCGAAAAAAAAGAAAATGTATGTGACAGCTTTTTTTTTTCATTATCATGTTAAACTGGTGCATCCATTGCTGTAATGGCTGATAATATGTTAATTTCATATTATTTTAAAGTAAATTTAGATGTAGCGTTGTTGAGTGTTTTTTTTTAATATTTGCATAAGTTTTTTTTGTTTTATCATATTGTGCATTTTACTTATAACTAGCCCATATGACATCGTTACCCAGTCTACTAGTTACCTGGACAAATAGGATTTTTTAACCTTTGATGGATAGTGTCATATGGAATATATTTGCCTACAGGCATATTGCACAAAATGTATGCTACTGTCTAGTTACTGGCATCCTGCTGAGCATTCATAATTCAGCAACACTACAGTCACACCATGTGGTAATGAGAAAAAACATGCATATTTTAACCCCAATTTGCATAATTCACACAGTTTTATGACCCCAGGGTTTAAGATAGGATGTATTGTTATATTGCATAGTATTATGGACAATTACTCAATTTAAACATTTTCATTTATTTATGGGGTCAATACCAATGGTAAGAAATTATGAAACATCCGTCACCTTTTTGTAACGTTCATCCCCTATATTAGAGCGACATTAAACAAAATCTCTAAATTTGTGTTCATTTTTTTTTTTTGATAAATAATTTATATCTTAGATGCACTCTGCAAACATAAAATACTTAATACACTGAAAAAAAATGAAATTGATTCTATAAATTCAAAAAAAATAGAATGTTTATGCAGGTTGGGGATTGGACGGTGGACGTTACGCGGACAGACGTTCCATTTCCGTGTATATTTTTCCAAAATGATCACTTTTTTTTTTACATTTTATATAGTACCTCAATATAACAGCAGGTGAATGTGTGTCATTCTATTTATCTTCTTGAAAGAATATATACCAGGGATGCAGTTTTTTGTCACAAATTGAAATTTTCTGAGTTTAAGTATCATTTCACAAATACACTATTATTAAAGAAAGCAAATATATCTCCTCGTGGTCATGCATTACAATGTAAAACACGTAAATGTTGTAAATATGATAAAATCAAAATTGTATGTATACGTATATTATTTTGCGTGATTTGTGTCCGTAGTATATGGTGTAAATTTACAATAAATAAAACAAATTTCTCGTTAATACAATAAATGTTTAAACAAAATAAAATGTATTTTAGTTATGTTACAACCCCAAATAATAACAATCGTATACTATCACACACTACAAACAAATACCGTAAGTAAATGATTGACACCTAACCATGGTGTGAAACACTGTAAAGTTTATGCATTAACATATGTGTGGTACGAAACCTCAATTTGGTGATAAGAAACGTCTGTTATTCAATCAAAGCTCTCTTAAATAAAAGATTGCAAAAAACTACATTTAGATTATATTGATATGTTATAGTCATAATGTTTTTTTTTAAATCATTTACCTACGTTTTAAACAAAAAGGCCCATTAACTGTGCAACATGCATGTCGTCAGTTGGGTCCGAAATTTGGTAGATAATACATCTATAAAAAGACAAGAATTATTAATAAAATCCGTCATGTCGCATGAATTATAAAACAAATAAAATATAACCATTCCCTATTTGTAAATGATAGTAGGGATATTGATAAAAAAATTAATACTTAACTTCTCAAGTTTACAAATTACCCCACCCATCACCAGAAATTAAGCATTAATTAAAGTATACAAACACGCACAAAACGATAAAAAGTATTTTTATTTTATCATGAGAAACTTATTTTTTTATTTTCTTTCATATCTTGTATTGTTTTCTTTCTTTTTATGGCTGTTTTATGTAACTTTGTTGTAATTAACTACTGTCAGAAGCACCACTGTGGTTTGTTATGGTGTGACGCGATTCCCCTGAGCTCAAGTCACGCACAGATCTCGTCACGCATGAGAGCAAGATTTCACCTTTTCGAATTGGAGAATACCTGCCCCTCTAGTGTAGCAGGCAGATCATTTATTAAAATAGAAAAGAGTAGGGGAGATAATATAGCTCCTTGAGGGGTTCCTCTTTCTACTGATTCAGTATCTGAGAGGGACCCCCCTACCTTAACTTGAATTTTGAGGCCCTCTAGAAAGTTCCTCAGATATAGGTAGCAGTTTCCTGTTATAGCATGTAGTATAATAAATAACAGACAATTTTATTTTTTAAAATTGAAATACCTTAACATATATAATAACCTTGATACCATTGTATATAAAATAAATACAAGCTAATAATGCATATTAAATAAAACTTGGGCTTTGAAACAATTAATGTTGGGTTTATTTAGACATTTAGGACTACAGGTTTCTGCGAAAATTGGTTTGGCTGGTTGGTTTCAAATTTGGCCAGTTGAAATTTTAGGCACTGGCCAAAATTGCCAGTGCACAAAAAAGTTAAATTCTAGCCCTGGCTAGAACTGAGTGTCCCCTATTTTTTTCCTAAATAAACGTCATGTTGCCGACGTGCGAGCTAGTCCAAAGTGCTCCTCCCCTTTCTAAAGCCAGATTGATAGGGGTTAATTATATTTTTTGATTCATGCAGATGTTCTTATCGTGCCTTTTTACCATCCCCTCCATTAATTTACCAGGATGGGAGGTAAGGCTCATGGGTCTGTATGACTGTGGTTCATTTAGTTTTTTTAACACAAGCCTGCTTCCACACTATTGGGTATACAACACTATTCCACACCCAGTCATATAGTTCAAGCCATAATTCCAGTGCTTAACTGAGCAAATGCTTGAACACTTGATAGGACAAGTTGTCCAGTTCCGAGTTAAAAAATTGAGAAGCTATTGTTCAGTGGTGACCTGTTGGTTTCTTGGGTATCTAGGTGATTTTTGTACAGTGATTCAAAATTTTTTTTGGAATTTTAAGTGTCAATGTCTACATTTAAATCACTGCTAGCTTTAGAGTAGTGCTTTAACTAAAAAGTTCTGAACACTTCCTGCACTGTTTTCCACTCTGTCAGTTAATATAAACATAATTTACCCAATAATTCAAAAGCCTTTTTTATAAGAGGTGACCAAAGGCGTCTATATTAGGTGTCCAAAGGCGTCTATATGCAGTAATGGGTTAAACAAGGTGCCGGTTTATTTCATGTTTTTTTCCACCCATTTATATAGCATTTTGGCAGGTTTCACTCCACCACAGGACATTTTTGCCTTTTTTGTTTTGGATTGGAGACAGGGATACAATGTTGTGCTATCATTAGGAATCTCTCAGATAAATTATTATTAAAAATATTGACGTCATCAGAGTGGACCTCATCTAGGGTTATCTCACTGCATTTACTATAAAAAAAGATCCCAATCTGCTTTTTCAAATTAAAATTATGAAGTTATATCATTTGTTTTCTGGTATTTTTGAGTTTTTGTTTTTTATTGTTGTGCAGATTGGGTAGTGATCAGATCCCAAATTGTATATATATATAATAAGTTTTTATTTACCCTCGCACTTTGAACCAGTCATTTTGGCGAGCAGCCAAATTGTCATCATGTACCCATATATTTATTAACACAAGAATAGATTGCTTTAAATTTTGATTGGTTAAAGAGTATAGGGGCCATAAATCACATGCTTATCTTGTATGATCCACTTACAAGCAGGGAGTCCACTCAAAGAAAGTACTAAAATTGTTATGTAATATTATGCAACACATCCCACCACAAACTCTCAACACTGAATATGTGAATTTTAATCATTCTCTGGTGACACAATCACTGGCAATTAACACCCAAATAAAGGGTTTATACTTTAAACATCATAATTTATGTCTGAAAACATGCATCCTCTATTATACACTTATAGCAAGTTTTTATGACCATAATTTCATTTGTTATTAAGATTTGTTATAGCTTGTATATTTCATAGATGTAATAAAGATTTAAAAACTTTAAAGCAGAGGTGAATAAAAATAAAATACCAATGAAAAATGTAAAATGTAGCTCAGTTGGTAATGTATCTACTATCAATCCAGGGGTCGTAAGTTCGAATCCAACGTCTGGCAATTTAGTCTCTGTGACGATTGATATACGACATTGTGTCTCACCACTGATTCAAGTGAGAAAGTTATCAGTTACTTGCGGAGATGGGGTGTGCTCGAGTACGGGTTAATCCCAGGAAACAGTGGTTAGGTTAACTGATCGTCTGTTAGCCCTCAATGGCATAAAAATGACGCTCAATATTCAATAAATCAATTAACCAACCCAGCCAAACTGTCTCCATGTTGGTTGATATGTTACATTGTGACCTATTAATTGTCATTCATATCTCACAACTGATTCAAGAGAGAAAGATGTGCTCAAGTATTGGTTACCTGATACTGGTTAACCTTCTAGGATTCCAGGAAAGAGTGGTTAGGTTAAATGAGCTTTTGTTAGCCCTCGATGACATAAAAATGATGCCAAATATTCAATCAATTAAGTAAATCATTAAGTCCTAGTGCACTATGTATGATCGGTCTGAGCATACTGAAATAAGTTTACTTTTGTTACAATATGCTTCTTTACCAGTCTTAAATTATTATATAGCATTTATATTATACTAGTCTGACACAAATCTAGCATATTCATGCTGTCATATGAGCCATAATATGGAGTCCGGGAATTTGTGTTACATCACAAACCCTTTGGTGTCCTCTATTTTAATATTTAATACTTGTTAAATTTTATGCTTTATTAGGTTACTACACTATTTAATGTTATTATATTGTTAAAAATATTAACAGTTTCTAGATTTATGTATAAAGGAATGTGATTTTTAAATTTCACTGTTAGTAACACTGGACACTATACTATAAATTCATTTATTTATGGTCAAATTAGTTTCTTGCATCTATTAAGTCTACTTAAATGAATTACCAGATTTAGTTTAATTGTTTCAAATGTAAAACTGGTTATTTAGTTCAATATTTAGCAATTAGTGTCAAGTAGAAGTATGATGTAACGAGACACCAAGTATGATGTAACTGGACACAAAATGTGTAACAGGACACCAGTATAGACCCCAATAAAAGACACCAAGTTACACCATTGCAGACTCAATGCATCTATACAATTTGATTCAGATGTTTCAATTACTGTCTTCATGCAAAAACAATCACAGGACATTTATGTTAACAATGTCTGACCAACCATAAACATTTAATTGAACTGGATTTTTGTATTCATGAATAAATCGGGCACAGGTGTAACACTGGACACAGTGAAAATTGTGTCCCGATTTCACTTGTTACACACAAACAATTTGAGAGTAAATTATACATCAAATATATATTTTAAAGTTCATATTGTTCCCTCGTACTTTCACATATCTTAATTGTTCAAACCCATTTCATTTTCACGGGTACAGTATGTCAGTCACTGTTAACCATGAGATTCTTGTTGTCGATGCAATACGATACACTACATTGGTCAGGAAGAACTGAACAAAACCTTGTTACATAGAATTAATTATTCATTATGGTACTTTCATACATCACATACCATTTTGGTAATGCTTAAAAGCATTTTAAATGCATTTTAAGAGACCGGAGGATGAATCAAAACAATATTGTCATCGTAACTATTTTCCAAAAATTGACCGTGTGTACATTGTCGTCCCCCATATATCAAGTTGATTCCTCAACCTTCCTTCTCACTGCCAGCCATAGAACTGACTGGTATCGGTGTCGTAAACAGACTCAAGGTTAAAAGGTTACGCGGGCGAATCACTTGGTAATTTTCCATTATGCTCAGATACCGTGACGTAACAAAAGAGAACACGTTTCTCGTAACCAATATGTTGGCTGTATGCCATATTTAAATGGTGGGTTCTAGAATGCCATGTTAACTTCATTTTCATAGTACACTGTCAATCACGTAAAAACAACATGTGTACGAGATCGTCGATGTCAAGGTTGTAAGCTACAACACATTTTGTCATGACGTAACTCTGAGGACACGATTGGTTACGCCACATTACAAAAAAATATTAAGTCAAATTCTCATATAAATTTACGTTGCAAATAAAAAAACAGAAGTTAATCAATTCAAATAAGAGGAAACTGAAGTTTATTTAAAAAAAAAAACACAAGCTGTTTTGGTTTAGAAGATTAGAGTAATATGTGTTTAGTGCATACACATACGCAAATGAGCACCATGAAACCAAGAAATTACACAATAAAATAATGATTTAAGAGAAGTTCAAGTTGTTAAAAAAGTACCCTATGTAACAATTAAGAGAATTATTTGTTTTTAAAAGGTTCTGCAAATTACTTTAAATTATTATTATATATATACTTCTGCAGCTTATATTAATTTATGTAGAATTTGTGTGATGTAACACAAATTCCCGGACTCCATATTGGCTCATAGATTCGCGGACAAAAGCCCCCCCGGACAAAAGCCCCCCCGGACATAAGCCCCCTCAAACCGGTAGGGCGGACATAAGCCCCCTTGATGTTTTTGCAAGGCGGACATAAGCCCCCTCGTCTAATTTTTTTGGGCGGACAAAAGCCCCCTCGACTATTTAAGCAGGGCGGACAAAAGCCCCCTTACCTAGAGTAATATAGTTGATAAACCCCCCTTCAACTTTGTTTTTGGTCATAGGTCTGCTCAAATGTTTATCTTCTTAACAATTTCCGAATCAATAATGGTTAAACATGTCTTAAAAAAAAGAATAGCGTATTTGGTTTAAAGCAAGGGAGAGTACCCGTTATAACTCTCAATGCGCAACGTCATTTATTGACGACATACCTAATGCACACTCTGTTTTTATCGTTAAACTTAACCCTACTCGGCGCCTTTTCCCATTATTTTTTTTTATGTCTGGCGATGAAAGCGTTTATAAGCCCCAACAATAAGGTTAATAAATTATAACTTTGAACGATCCGCACTACTACTGCAAACAGAGCAGACCCTGATCAAGCCACTACTCGGCTATCATGATTTTGATTAGTTACACCGTAATTATCCCGATGTTGTACAAATCCTGGGTGATTAAAGTTAATGTTATGTTGTTGTTGATAATTGTAAGTTTGTAAACATGCGATCATATTATAAATGCTGGAATTTTGTTTGACTGAATAAAGTTATCTTTCACCTTTAATGTGTGTTATAATAACTTATTATTGTATGAACACCATAATTGATAATTAGATAAGGAGATGTTTGTTGTTGACGGTTAATGCAAACTGTCACGTTATTATAATTAAATATAATTTTAAAGAAGAGAGACTGGGTCGCGTATTCACAGTTTGTTTTAAGCGAAAATGTGGATTACTTATAAAAGAGACGTTGTGTCTGATAGGAGGTTTCCCTGTTAGTCTTTATTTAACCTCTTTCTTAATTTTGTCTGACTATTTTCACATAAGTAAATTCTTCAATGGGGAAAAAATTACCGATAATAATTATTATTATAACTTGTGCATTAGGTGTGTCGTCTGTGACGCTGTGTCTGATACGCTATTTTGGCAAACAGTTTATTTTATTTTATACGGATTGAGGGGGGCTTTTGTCCGCTCTGTACACGAGGTAAGGGGGCTTATGTCCGCCCTATATTTTTTGGGATCGAGGGGGCTTTTGTCCGCCCTGCTAAAATGGTCGAGGGGGCTTATGTCCGCCCCTTGAGATTAGCCGAGGGGGCTTATGTCCGCCTTGCAAAAACATCGAGGGGGCTTATGTCCTCCCTACCTGTTGGAGGGGGCTTATGTCCGGGGGGGCTTTTGTCCGTATACCTGGCTCATATCAACAAAGTTAGTGTAACTATGAAGTCTATATTACATTTTGTTTATGAATTAAGATATCGAACATCTTAACCACCTCCCCCTAACCATTTAGTCATATTTGTATCATTTATGCACAAAATATGTTTATAATTATAATTACAAAATTTTTTTTAATGGTAATGGAATGGATGAAATTTCATACACTATATTGATATTCTGTTAACTGAACACAGTCCTATATAACATAAGGCAATTCCAGCCCAGAATGAGCATCTAAAAATGAGTGGCGCATGTGGCCCAGTGGTAGAGCATCAGATCCAAGGTCAGGGAGGGGTGTTTGTGGGTTCAGTCCTCCTCCATGACTGTGTAGTGTCCTTCTACCCAGCATTACTTCGAGGTGTAAGAACTTGTTTCACAATCAGTGTAAAATAATTAAACAAAAAAAATACTTAAAATGGTTAACACTACACGAAGTAATATATGTAAAATATAAAACAAGATTTTAATGAAATAATGTCATAGATTTATATTTTTTTTTCTTTAAAATAAATGAAGTTTAAACTGGATTTTTTAAAATGTTAAAATATTTTTACAAACCTCCCATCTTTTACCACCATTCAAAATCAAGTCATGTCTATATAATTAATACTTAGAACTGAGCCACTGTTGTCATTATAAGGATATCTATTGAAAAATGACAAATTAGCATATTGAAAGACATTTCCTAACATGGCCTACATTCCTTAAAAGATTCTTGCTTAAAACTTAAAAAATACTTTGTGGTGTATTAAAAGATATCCTGTGACTTCAATTTGATTTTGATTTTATTCTCCATATTGATGTACATATTATTGAACTTGTTTCACCTGAATGAGGAGATGACGGTCGTCAAGCAGTATGTGCTTTTTATTTATTTTAAGAACAAGGATTTCCAGTATTTAAGTCACTGATACGATACCACCATCAGCTTTTCAGATTCCAAAATACCCCGTTGTAACGTAGGATACACATCATTAACAATTTAGCATAACTCAACTTGCAGTTTCTTTAGATAAATGTTCAGCATCAAAAGTATAAAAATATATGCCTTACATTATAATAATGAATCTAAAATTATGATTAGTTTTTTTATACTATTTTACCTCAGTTATCGAGGAAGTTCATAACTATATATATGAATTGCTCTCAAGTCTGTTTACTATCTAGATTAGAACCAGTACTGAGTGTTGTTCTCAGGGATTAATCTGGTTGAACCTGAGAATGAACAAGTGACAATTGGTGTTTTATTGCAAAAGTCAGTTGCTAAAATTCTATCTACCACCCTGGTATTGGACAGGACTTGCTTAATTATAATTAAAGATTGTTTAAAATATTTTGCCTTTGATTATTCTGCTTACAACTCCCTCTCTTTCCACTTACAAACAAGTAATTAAGACACTATGGGTCAGCAGTTGCAAAGTTCTAAATAACATCACAAAAATTTCAATTCAATTAAAGCACTAAGTGATGGTGATTTATAATTAGTGGTTCTATTATATATAGCCTATTATTTGATTGGTTAATCCATTGAAGTATTCAGTTCATAGCAGGGGTCTTCCTAAGAGGGGGATAAATGCTATATCACAGCATGTATTATTTTAGTCTGTAACCACTTGTACCATGCTGTAACCTGGTGTAGCCCTGTGTTACCATGTACCCAAATAAATATAGGCTGAAATTAATCAGTTTAGTCTGTAACCACTTGTACCCTGTTGTAACCTGGTGTAGCCCTGTGTAACCATGTACCCAAATAAATATTGGCTGAAATTAATTATTTTAGTCTGTAACCACCTGTATCCTGTTGTAACTGTGTAACCATGTTTCCAAATAAATATGAGCTGAAATGAATTATTCTATCTAGTCTACCCACCTGACTCTGGCTTGTAACTTGATCAAATATTCAGTTCACAGCAGGGGTCCTCCTATAAGTAAGGGCCTTTGAGGACAATAAAGCATACCCCCAGAGTAGGAGTAGATAATTAAACCAATATAATAAACACAGTTAGGAGTAGGGGTGTAACCAGTGTACCCTGGGTACAAACTATAAAGTTCCTGTAACCAGTGTACCCTAGGTAACAAAGTATATACCATGTAGTCACTACGTATTTCATTAATATTTTAATAATAATATTCAAGCATTAAAAACCGCATGTAATATAAATATTATTAGTGATCAATAAACCCAATATTGCAATAAAAATAACAAGTAGATCCACCATGCTACATGGGACGGGCTGGATAATCTTGGGTCCGGATTCTCCATCGCCTTTTTGGAGCGGGCCGGATTGTCAAGGTTCCTACGGTTTATATAAACAATACACAACTTACCTTCCTACTTTTGGAAAGCCACTAGGGTGCGTTAATCCTTCTGTCAGTTAATTCTATCGGTTTATTTCGGCGCCAATTGGTTTCTATCACTTTATTTAACTACGCTTTTAAACTAATGTCCTTTTGTTCGCACATTACACGTTTGTTATTAACGACCAACTTCCCACATGTTGAAAGATGGCCATATTGCCTTTTAATCTACAGGCGCATGCGCGAACATAAGCGGAAAATACGAACGTTAAAGCAGCTTATTTGCATATTTGGCAAAATTATTTAATATCAGGGCCGCAGCCACACCGAGGCAAATGGAGGCGATTGCCTCCTGTAAATTTTGTAGATGTTCGAATTTTTAGTAGGCCTAGTGTTTTTTCGCAACAAAAAAATAGATCTATATAGATATCATTTCTCTTGCAACAAAATGTCATATATATCCTTCACATAATTATATAAAAAATACAATATTCTTTTATTAGAACTGCTAAGAGTTGATATGTACAATTATGTCAGGTTAAAGGCTACCAATGTGTGTTCGAGAAAATGGTGTACAGCATGGGCTACTGTAGTCTATAAAATAGCCTTACAGCTAGTGTTTTATATTTGTAAATCCGACACACAAAAAAGTTTCTTGTATCTTGTATAAAATGCAGTTGATGTTATTGGTTTGAAGTGTTTAACATTTATCTCGGATATCAGGAAAACAGGAAATGCATCTCAGAGTTTTTCAGGGACACTTGCCCCAGACACCTCTACAATGGCTTGGTTTGTGCCTCTTGTAAATCCAAACTTTGACTACGGCATTGAATACGCGCTATTTAATTCACTCTTTGTCCAATCTGAGTGTTCCACGTGAACGTCATCCTTATTTTGTAATCGCAACACACACGGAATGTCTTGAATAATAATTTTAATGTGATATTTGGCGTTACAATTTTCAAGGAACTAGATATTTCCTTGCAATTGTAATGTGAAATTTCGCGCTATTGTGACTTTAATGGAGATTTCTTTGATAGTGAGATATTATTTGTTGTTTTTATTTTATTACCAGTATAACATTACTTATTAACATCCCTCGTACATACAATCATACGTGTGTACTTACAATCATACGTGTGTACATATAATCATACACGTGTACATACAGTCATATGCGTGTACAAACAATTAAATGCGTGTACATACAATCATACATGTGTATATAACTATAATCATACGCATGTACATACAATCATACACGTGTACATACAGTCATACACATGTACATACAATCATACACGTGTACATACAATCATACACGTGTATATAACTATAATCATACGTGTGTACATACAATCATACACATGTACATACAATCATACACGTGTACATACAATCATACATGTGTATATAACTATAATCATACGCGTGTACATACAATCATATGCGTGTACTTACAATCGTACGCGTGTACATACAATCATACTCTGGTACAAACAATTGTACTCGTGTACACACAGTCATTTGTGTGTACATACAGGCATACGCGTGTACATACAGTCATATGCGTGTACTTACAATCATTCTCATGTACATACAATCATACTTGTGTACATATAATCATACGCGTGTACATACAGTCATACTCGTGTACATATAATCATACACATGTACATACAGTCATATGCGTGTACATACAATCAAATGCGTGTACATACAATCATACATGTGTATATAACTATAATTATACATGTGTACATACAATCATACACATGACATACAATCATACACGTGTACATACAATCATACATGTGTATATAACTATAATCATACTCGTGTACATACAATCATACACGTGTACATACAATCATACACGTGTACTTACAATCATACACGTGTACATACAATCATATGCGTGTACTTACAATCGTACTCGTGTACATACAATCGTACTCTGGTACAAACAATTGTACTCGTGTACATACAGTCATTTGTGTGTACATACAGTCATACGCGTGTACATACAGTCATATGCGTGTACTTTCAATCATACTCATATACATACAATCATACTCGTGTACATACAATCATATACGTTTACATACAATCATACTCACTTACATACAATCATACTCGTGTACATACAATCATACACATGTACATACAATCATACGCCTGTACATACAATCATACATGTGTATATAATTATAATCATAAGCGTGTACATACAATCATACACATGTACATAAAATCATATGCGTGTACATACAATCATATGCGTGTACATATAATCATACTCGTGTACATACAATCATACTCGTGTGTATACAATCATACTCATGTGCAAACACTCATACTCGTGTACATCTTTTTGGAAATACTAAACAAGACTTCGTTCATGAAAACAATATATATTCCGCCTGAGATACCACTACTGGTTTTCTGGATAAGAAAATGATGGCAAAGGTTGACTGAATTAAAAATGGTAAAAGAATGATGGACGAGTTTGTGGCTTGAAATTGTTCAACGTGCACATATCCTTAAGACTGCAACGAAGATAATAGCAACTTTCTTTAAAGAACAAACCAACATATAGACACTATCACATCAAAAGCAAACAGCACCCTTAAATTCATTAAACAGAAAATACAAACCAATAATAAAAAGATAAAAGAAAAGCGTACAGCGCTTGTGTTAGACCACAAATAAGATACTGCTCGTCTATTTGGCATCCCTGACAAAAGACACAAACATACAAAGCAGAAAGAATACAGAACAATCAGAAATTGATATAGCCTACTAAGTTGTGTTATAGCCAGTACCAGCCTCAATCAGTATATGTATAGCTTTGTTGTTTTAAATTTCCTTTGCTAAGGCATAAAATCAACCCCACCTCCAAGGATAGTTCTAAATATATCTCTATACATCTGCCTGCCGTTCGTCCGTCTGTCAGCGATCTTCCATTGGTGACTCGACGTTCTCAACGTTATCTTCGGTCATACCAAAAGCGGGATAACTGTGTAACTCATTGATACGAAGAAATGGACAGTGGTCTCCCATTAATTAACTGACAAGTTTTTTTTTACATTGAACCAGTCTATTTATAGACAGTAGTGCCGCATTCCAATGAGAAACTAGCTCTACCGGACACTTGTGCGAGATTAGGGAAATGTTAGCTTGAATATGTGCCCGTAATCGCTGCGGCGGACAGTGTCGTAATTTAGATTACCAGAAATCTCCATTAACTTGAACACCACAAAAGCAAATAAATAAATAAATAAATAAATAAATAAATAAATAAATAAAAATAAATATATATATATAAATAACAAAATCCTGACACATATTCTTAATATTGTACTAGCCGAGTGCAAATATGTTCACAGTGCTTCGGAAATGCTATAGCGGTTGTTTAACATTTAATGTCAATAGTACCAAGGAGAAGGCTGTATGTCTATTTTAATCACTTCTAAATATAAGCATGGAAAAGAAAGTTCTACCCGAGTTATACTTTCATAGAACATTATAACAGTATCTAGCAGGTGACTTGGGTAAGTTTCACGTTACCCAAAATAACCAATCTTCTGCCCTGATCATTATTTTTTTTAAATAATAAATATACATATAATACTCTAAGTTTTGTTGAAGATTTGAATAAAAGTATTCTAAAAACAGATGTACTGAATGTCTTTAGCGAATTCCGTTTTTTCCCGATCATCTCTATGTTCAACACGGGGATATTGCGCCCAGCAAATAAAGGGTAGTACAAACCCCGCCGGCAAATAATATGTATACACTTTAAATTAACATATCCAGGGTTTTTATTGTTGTGTATTCAAAGTGCATGCCGAGAATTTCTTTTTTTGGGGTGGGGGTATTACCCTGTGAGGTGTATTTGCTTAGCGCCGAACCCATTAGTAAGACTGGCCTAACTCATAGTCAAATCACATTAACACAACAGCATTGCCATTTTAAATAATTCTAGATTTTCATTAATTTGAAGCATTTTTACGTCCACTGAAGATAATCTTTCATGTATGGAGTCTCTTATAATTCTAATATGAATACGATACTATACTTTATACATGCGCATGTACATTGATTTTATTGTAATATTTGTATATTATACGGAGATGGAAATAATAATAAAAGAAATACGCCCATGTACGTTTTGATTTAATGATCATCTGAACCCTTATTACGTCATGGGCAATTATCCCGGCTGAATAACTCAAAAGTTGAAAAGTTTGTCCTGAATATATTATTAAAACTGGATCCAGACTTGATTTGTTCGAAAGAGTTAACTCGTTAAATACTTATTTTTAGTATTCGGTTTGTGGGTTTCAAACCCGTGATCTCCGAGACAGTCCTGAGACAGACGCATGTTTGTGATTTTTGACTACTAAATTAGTATTATACTCGTCAACTGTTGTCATCAAACGTGGGGGACCCCGCGGGACGTTATTTGGGAGCAAACATCCTAATGGAAACGGGGACTTTAAGTTACACATAATTATCAGATACCGGAATGTAACTGATTCAGCGCACGGTTAAAAACAACAAAAATATTTTTTTTATATAAACGTTTTTTTTTTTTTTATTTGTTTTTTTTTAATATATATATAGATCTATTATAATTGTATACTATCTGTGAGTTAATTGCAGAGATCGGCAGCTTAGTTTTGATTTAACATAGGGACCTAAACGGTTGGAATTTCGGTTGGCATTTTAGTATTTCTTTTATAACTCTTTGAACCTTTGTCCGAATTTAATCTTTTATGTTACAAAATAAAGCTGATAAAAATGTTGGTCATTTATAATTAATCATTTCTTTGATACTTTCCTTTAAAACTAAAGCTAGATCTATTACGGGTTGAAAAAAAAAGTTTTTTTTTAAAAAATTGTAAGTGCATTTTTTTCTCATTTTTCTTTTATTAAAGGAGAAAGTTTACCACCCACAATTACAATAAATCCCATTTTTATACCAGAATCACAAAATCATGTTGCCAGGTTCAGGAGGAACGACAAGTACCTGAAGTTTCTTATCTCTGTCTCACCCGGTGGTACAACGTACACCGGATATTGGCCTAAAGTGGTAAGATTTTTTTGTAAACTTCCAAATGATTTTGCCAACAATATAACTGGCAATAATCTTACTTTTTGTAACTGTCACATAAATGATTTTTGTGATGATAAGTAACTGATGTGTAAATGGTCTACAACAAGTGAAATGGCTAAACATTATGCTGAAATAATGAAATTGCGATCTACTGCCAACCTAATCATTTGATAAACGGGTGTCCTGTGTACATTTTACCCAATAGCATCTTATTTGTTGCCATGTATTGGTAATTACAAAAAGTGTGTATGGTATCTTATTATCACTACCTTTTTTTCTTCATTTCAAATGTTGTGAGAGCATCAGTTATTTATTAATCACATAAATCCTTTATGTCAGTGTCCCAAAAAAAATAAAATGATTGGGTTTGAATTTACAAAACTCATTTGGAATTACAGAAAAAACAGTAAACAGAGATATGTGATTGCATGTGCTTGTCTAAATTTAGGGTGGTACATTTGGCGTTTTCCAAATCTGGGAAAAGACAACTACTCCTTAACCAATCAACACATTTTGTGATTTTGTTATTAAAAGCGATTGATTGTAACTTTGATGGTAAACATTTCTATTTACAGTCATTTCTATGTCATATTTTTTTTCTCATTTTCAGTCTTTTTTTAAAAAAGAAGAGAGAAAAAAATCTTCGAAGGGAATTTATCAGGATCTGTAAAGCTGTTCAACAGTCTGATGCCCGAGGGAAAGAAGGAGTGCCAGTAGATGTCAACTCTGAAAAATGGAACCAGAACTTATGAGAGTTGCCTGTAGTGTTGAGGCAAAGATTTGTATGTCTGTATAATCCTTGGTTTAGGGAAGCTTGTCGGAAGAATGCTGAGGGGACATATATGAGCACATGGACGATTCTGTACACCATAACGAGCTTCATGTTGACGCAGCGTTCTTGCAATGTCTTCTAGCCAAGGTCAAGTATCATCTGGCTGGTACTGCTTGTTGTCTTGTAGTCGCCCTTCACGAATCTCGCTGCCCGTCGCTGGACAGCACAATCTGGCCAGCCCCACCCCCTCCCCAATATTCAGGTTCAGCATATACTTTGGGGCCTGGAAGTAAATACTCACACACTCTCTCCTCAGGTTGCCCCCTTCTCCCCCCCCCCCCCCCCCCCATAATTGAAACTCTCCTACACCCCTGCATGGTGGTGTACAGGTCCCATGCTATGCTCGCATACTCAAGAATTGGTCTGACAAGTATCTGGTTATTCTGTGCCTTAATGTATTCAGGGCAGCCTGCGAGGTTTCTTCTGAGGAAGGCTATGGGATTTGATCCGTTATACAGGTTAACACGTAGTAAAAAAAACTGGAAATAGTCAGCAGTTTCATCAGCTTTAATTTGGTACCAAAATTATTGAATAGACAAAAGCTCAAAGAGTAATCAAAGAAATGCTAAATATTTCACTCAATAATAAAAAAAATAAAAACACCAAAACGTAAAAAACGTTAGTTATAATTTATTTCCGACGTTTCGGCTTATCGCCTGAATCACGGAATGATAAATAAATAAACAACGGAAGTAACGTCACATAACGCAACGTTAAAATAGCGACAAAAGCAAATGAGCCGCGTCGCGCGAACTTCACTGGAAATTCCAGCCCGGTAGGTGGAGCCAAGTCACTGTTTTATTGCAATATCCGGTGTACATCTTCTGCACGAGGATCAAGCTTTAAAATGGCGTCGTAGCGTGAATTTTTTGTCGTTTTTTATGTGAATTTCAAAGTGTTCCTGTTGTTTCTTGCGCAGGATATTATAGAAAGCTTGAGGGATAACGAATTCTTAAGTTTTGATGATACTAACGGAACCAGTGACTTAATTGTTTACGTGTTTCTGATGGAACTGTGTCCAGAGCACATTGTGTTCTTGTCCCAAATGATGGGTAATTATGATATTCAGTTCAAGGAAACCTGCGGTTGCCGCCGACACATTACGACAGGTAAGTACGCTCTCTCTATCTCTCTTATTTATCTCTTTCTCAAAGTATATCCTGGTCCCACCAACCTGGGGGTGGGGAGGGGTCCTGTTATTTTAATTGTCTTTTTACCCTTTAGCCTCAGTATTTATTTAGATTTAGTGAAACTGAGTATGAGACACTAAGAGCCTGACATATGTAATTAAAGGCTCAGTAAACTTCCAACATGATCAACTTTTGTTTATAATTTCAATTTATTTTACTATTCCAGTTCATAGAGCACAGTCACCTTTATTTGACCTCTGAAAAAGCATGCAACCAAAGATTATTTATAAATAAATGATGTAATATTTCAAATAATGGCAAATGGGCATTTGTTTACAAATCAATAGTCTTTTGTTTCTGATAAAGACATTTGGCATAAAACGTGTAACAACAAGTCCTTTCCGAATGGAGATGGACGGTAATTTATGCACATATTGATACTTCCGAACATTGGTGGAAGTCAATATGGAATATCAAAAAATGTAAGTGAGTATAACAGGACGAGAAAAATATGCAGCAAATCAGGGACTGGAACCCATGACATTTGCTTACAAGGTGAATGCTCTACCAACTGAGCTACCAGATCTCTTACATACTGGTACATTTCTATTCTAGTAGGATACGTACACACAGTGACATAATCCCTCACAAATTTGGAATTCGTCCCCTAATTTCCATACAGACCAGAGCATCATATGAAAGTTTCTCAGAATATATATGTCATAGTCCCTTATTTGGCACCAATGTAACAGGATGAAAAAAATATGCAGTCAATCCGGTACTCGATACCGACTGAGCTACCGGATTTCTCTTCTAGTAAGTTACATACATACTTTGACATGAGCATAAGTGGCCCTTTAAGACAGGTTGTTGCTTAATACAGGTCAGTTTGCTCTGAAAGCATAGAGAGAGGTTGGAAATAGCAAATGTTGCTGTTTAAGAGAAGTGGTGACCGCTTACACAGGTATGACTGTATTAAACAGAGGATGGGACCCTGAACTGTACCCTTGGGAACACCAGAGGTTACAGGAACTTTGACATGGCCAACTTCAGGACAACTTCCTGGGTTCTATCAGTTACAAAGTCAGATAACCAGTGAATAGCAAACTAAAAGTAATCCCATAAAATTTCAGATAATAGAGAAGATGCTGGTGGGGGACTTTGTCAGTTAATGATGTGTTCCATGACCTATTCTGGTGCTGTGACATGGCATGCATGAAAGTAATAGATGTAAGTAGATGGGGTTGTAGTCTGTTTTGAGTGTACAGAGGCTAAAAGTAGTGGAATTTACTGGCATCTCCTGGCACCTTCAAGCAAAATATTTGATAGGTCGGCAATTTTTTTTTAGAAAGGTCAAATTTTTCTGATGCATACAATGAGATTTAACAGCAATATGTTTTACCAATAATCTGTAATCTGTTTTTAGACACTAAAGATACCCTGCTATCACTTTCACCTGTGTCAGGCCCAGTAAGCTCAGTCGGTAACATGTCTGACTATCAATCCAGGGGCTATGAGTTTGAATCCTCATCCGGCCAGTTTCCATGATGATTGGTATGACATTGCATCTCTTTGTTATTGATGATTGCAGAGATGAGTGTGTTCAAGTACTTGTTAACCTTCCAGGTTCCCAGGAAAGAGCGGTTAGGTTAACTGGTCATCTGTTGATGATCAGCCCTTGATGGCATAACTATGACCACATATATTCAGTCAAACCAATTGGCAACTCTCAGGACTTGTAGTCTTTCGATCTTAAATCTGTTTTGTATTCAGTAACAGTATTGATTCTTTCACCATCATGATCAAACAAATACACATTTTTCATCTTGATCAATCATCTGTTGGCCCTTGATGGCAATAAAATGACTCTAAATATTCAATCAATCAATCAATCAATCATCTTGATCAACTTAATGGACTGAAAGACGAGCATCTGCACCCATTTGTATTTTTTTTTATATTTTTTATTTTGGTAATATAGGCCTCTGGCCCAAAATACAAAAAGTACAAATTGACATTAGGGTGACAAATATACATGTTTTAACAAATAGCATATATACAGATACATTTGAATTTATAATCGAGATTACTGATTATACAATAGTAAGCTCTAGTTTTCTTAAGTTCATTGCATGATGCAAATATTTTGCAATTGACAAAACTTCATTGACTTCATGACCATTGCACTGTCACACATCAATTTCAACACATGTGTAAGATTACCCTAAGCTTAAAATAGCATCTGCTAAAGATAGTCATGTGGTCGCATAGTGATGAACGGCATATTCGTATTTTTAATCATTATATATATTTACATTTTTTAATCATATAGAAATTTAATATGTCTTAAAATAAGCTAAACAGGTTTAGAAAAATTGTTCATGCCAATACACTGTCAACTATACTTTCATGGGTAACCCCAATATTCTGTCAACAAACAGTAAGTTTCAAAATGGCGGCTGACGGGATAAAAACAATAAATGACTGTAGATTTTGTCTGTAAAATAATTTTGTTTATAATGTCAGCGATGACTGTTGGTTGTTTGATGTCAATACCAAGGTTTTACAATAAGAAGATTTGTTTGATCTATATGCTCTGTTGTTATAATGCTAATATTGACCATATTTATAGTGAGTCTGTAGTGACAAAGTGGGTGGGGTAATAAGGATATTTAGAAAATGTTGTGGAATGTTTTAACCAACGGCAATTTCAGTCAATACGTTAGCTGGAAATCCATAAGTTGTGTATTTATACTTTTAAAATAAATTGATGTGTATAAATTTTAAATAATTATAAAATACACTGTATTGGGTTTTGAGAGAATAGCATGTTATAGAAAAAAATAAAAGCAAAACAAAATAAGGCTCAAACAGCTGTTATTTATGTGCATAAACACACAAACATTGACAAAATCAAACAAGTACAGAAACATGACTGGGGCTGTGTTGGTTTTTGACTGCACTCCATTTAAACTAATGCATGACAGACATTTGCAATATAAATCAACAACTTACTACCAATTATTGCTTCTCCTAATTATCGACTTCAGACAATAATAACTCACAAGATAATAATAATCTTTAATAGTATTGCAATATACATTAAAACTTATATTCATAAAAAAAGTGTTTAATTCAAAAGCTAAAACAAGTAAAAGAAAACATGCAGAAAGTTACTGTAACTTATGAGTAGTTTGATAACAATTTAAAGAATGTTGGCAGAGGTACGCAGTTTAGTTGGCTACAAAAATGGCTCTGAATTTGGCTCCATTTTTTTTTAATTTGGCTCATCTTTTCAAATATGGCGAAAGTAGTGGCGAAAGAAAAAAATAGCCAGAGGAGGCCCTGGGTTATGACATAAGCAACAAAAATTTGAAATAGCTTTTCTATATTTATATGGTAAATCTAGAATTAAATAATGTTCAACTTTAGTAGCGACTTAAAGTATTTATAATGTAAGGCTTTTGGTGAAGTTTCAACATCATCATGTCAATTTTGTGAATAACAATCAATTAAGCATTGCTTAAACATATTAATAAACCCTAATTCATCCCCAATGTCATGGGAGATCCACACATATCCAAAGCCAAATCTAAAAAGTATATCTTTAAAACGCCCTGTCCAAGTTTTTCTACCAGATTCATGTAGACGTTTTAACATTAAATAACAATGTTTTGAATACCTGTGATCTCCCATATGTGTCAATTTTAACCAATACAGTTTGTCATATAAATAGTACACAGTGGTAATCTTCCACATTCACAAAGAGCAAAATAACTTGCAGTGTTTTGCGATAGATTACAATATTGTTTGCAGAATTTAACTTGTACAGATTCTATTTTATCAACATAATTGTAGCCCCAGATTTCTGATGCATAGCATAAAATAGGCTTAACCATTGAATCAAAAAATTTAAACATATCAATAGGATCAATATGACCTTATTGTCTTTGAAAGTTAAAAATGCAAGCAGATGCTTCAAAACTGTAATGAAAGGATTTCTTGGGTTTTAGACCATACTAACTTAGGTGTGAAAAAGACACCCAAATATTTATAAAATGGAACTTCGATAGGTTTGTTATTGAAAAAATGTTTTTCAGTTTGTTTTAAAATACCACCATTTCTGAAAACAACTACTTTAGTTTTATCTAGATTTATATTCATCTGGTGTTGTAGGTTAATAACAGTATCAGAAAAACTAGAAACATCATCTGCAAACATAAGTACCACTAAATCTTCAATATCATTTGTCACAAAAATACCTGTTTCACATTTTTCATGTAGAAAAGCAACTAAATCGTTTATAAAAAGGGAAAATATTATGGGGCTACCAACACATCCCTGTCTTGTTCCAGTATTACAACTGAAGAAACCTGTCAGTCTGTCATGAACTTTAATATATGATTTAAGTTTTTCATACATAGATTTGATAATAATTAGAAAGTTACCATTTACATTATTTCTAGCAAATGCATCCAATAATTTTTGATGCTGAATACTATCAAAAGCTTAAGCAAAATCTATAAATATACAGTAAAACCTGCCCTTTTTCTTAGATAAGTATTTCTGAATCAATGACATTAATGTGAAAATATTATCTGTTGTTGAATAGCCTTTTCTAAATCCTGCCTGAGATTCATCAAATAACATTATAGTTGTCACACCATTTGGTAAGACAAACAGTTAGTATATTAACAAATATCTTACATAATGAATCTAATTTATAGATGATTATTTGGGTCCGATTTGGAACCCTTTTTATGTATCGGAGTAATAATACTTTGACTATTGTTCAGGAAAGTCTCCTTTTCAAATATCTAATTAAAAACAGCTTTTAAAAAAGGCAAAATAACATGAATAGTGTGTTTATACATTTCTAAGCATACACAGTCAGGTCCAGGTGAACGGTTTGCACATAAATGATTTATACTTTGCATAATTTTTAAGTCTGAAATTGGTAAATTAAGTTCATCACAATTAATATTATCATGATTTACATTGGGCCAAGAAATAATCATCTTCATTAATATTATTTTCAACAACAATAGGATTTAAAAGGGATTTAAAATAGTCATGCCATTCATTACATGTTATCAATGAATCTACATTATCTTTACTATTACTTTTTTCAAAATGTTCCAGAATTGTTTAGCATCTTTTCTTGAGTCAATTAACAATTTTCGTTTAGCTTTGCAATGGGAATACTTCTT
Source organism: Panopea generosa (assembly GCA_029582155.1). Classification (NCBI taxonomy): domain Eukaryota; kingdom Metazoa; phylum Mollusca; class Bivalvia; order Adapedonta; family Hiatellidae; genus Panopea; species Panopea generosa. The sequence continues at coordinate 8,627,711 of CM055908.1, forward strand.
ATTTTTACACGATTTAAATTTATTTTTCGATATTTTATATTTCAGTAAATCATGTCTATCATTTGAAACACAGAACTGTCAAAGAAAACAAGTTTTTAAGGGTTTTGCAGTGGTTATCCAACATTTTATTTGTGTTCTCTTGTTGAGGGTTGATTGCCTGGCCAAAAATGCTTTAAATCTATAATCTATTTTAAACTTGTTGAAATATATTAACAGAAGTCATTGATTTGTTAACTGTTACATCGTGGCAAGAAATATATATATAATTGTATGGGATAGAGTAGATAGAGTGTTGGCAGATCATGCCAGAGGTTGCAGGTTTGATCTTCAGCTCTTACCCGATGCCTCTCAAAAAAACAACCCTCAGTACTGGTTCTACCCAGGAAGCAGACTCTAGAGTTGTTCATATGAACTTAAATAGTAAGTAAAACAACCTTAAAAATTGCCTCACTCAACATTATATATGACCTTGTGGTTTTGCTGGGCACCACATGAGTGATGGTAATTAATTCTAGATCTGTCCATGCATTGTGCAAAAAGTCCTTTGTTAAAGATTGAATGTTGATATTTATATATATGTGCTAGCCGGGCCCGATTAGCTCAGTCAGTTACGCGTCTGACTATCAATCCAGGGGTCGTGAGTTCGAATCCCCGCCCGGCAACGGTCTCCGTGATGATTGATATATGACATTGAGTTTCATTATCATTCGTCTCTCACCACTGATTCAATAGGGAAAGTTATCAGTTACTTGCGGAGATGGGGTGTGCTCGAGTACTGGTTAATCCCAGGAAACAGTGGTTAGATTAACTGATCGTCTGTTAGCCCTCGATGGCATAAAAATGACGCTAAATATTCAAGCAATCAATATATGTGCTATCATGATAAATCAATCAAAATACAAGGTGTAAGTGAGGTACCAATTGGGGAATGTTAACTTTTGACCTTAACACCTTGATATTAATCTATTGACCAGTGAAAAGTATTCACCATAACAGGTGATAGAATTGTTACCTGTCAGTTTTACCTGTGGTTAGTTAATGTTTGGGTGTCCATTTGAAAAGTGTGAACTGCTTGACTGGGTATATAATGTATGTATTTAATATTTATATTAATGTATTTACATTTTTCCATAGTTTCCCATTTCAATCATTATTTTTAATTTATGATGCATTAATTCATTAAATTGTATAGGTTAGACAGGTGATATAATCAGGTGTGTTTGTACATTTAAACATGAAATTGCTAGTCTTGGGTTATATTTATTCATTTTAATGTTACAATTTTATTTTTCATATTCAATCATTATTTTGTGATACATTTCTACATTTAGTAACAGGTGCAATAGACATATATATTTTCTTCGATAATGGTTGTAATGTTTGTGTTAGTTGGGCTAAGAATAAAATCTGAATTTAAAGTGATATAGGTCTCACTGAAGAATTACCTCCCCTACATGGCGGTAGCAAGATTATTACGCCCGAGAAATTAGAGCTGTGTAATTTGGTTTGGCTTAGTATTTTTGAAAATGCTTTAAATGCTCATGTTTTTTTCTACAGATGAGAAGAATGGAACATTGTCATGAGTTGTGCCAAGTTTGGCTGACACTGGTTGCTGTTTGATGAAGATATAAGTTTGAAGATGCGTAGTGATACACTGCAAAAATTGAACAGAATTGTCAAAAATGAAGGGGTGTCCTCAAACCATGGATTTTGTGAAAAAGCAACCTGGTCAACCCCATGTTTTTTTCTGCATATTTGGAGCAACAGATGACAATCTATGGAAACAAAGTGCTTTTAGAACCATCAGTAATGTGTTCAGTGTTCCAGAAGTGCATGTCTCTATATGTAGTACAGTGCAAAATTAATTGGTATGTGAGACGTTGAATCAAGAAACAGACATCTGAAGCAGAAGACGCTGTGTCATTGTGCGTTTGTTTGATGAAGATTGTTTTATTTATCAAACACGTGTGTTTTAACATTCAGAAGTTGATTTTGAAGCTTACAAATGGATTTTAATAAGTATTTAATGATTTTACAGTGTAAAATTGACTACAGCAGGACATAGTATACAGAATGTATGCTTTATAATAGAGATTTGGGACTGAACAGACATGTGTGTGGTGATAAAGTCATTGAATATGGGCGACAGTCAGTTTTGTTGGCAGGATCTACCAGACAAAAGAACATATTGGCTCACAGAGCACTCTATATGTGTGTAAAATGTGTTTCTGAGTTGCCACAGAACCATGATGTTAGCCATCTGTGTCACAACAGCCTCTGTTTGCGGTTTGACCATCTGAGCCTGGAACCACATTTTGTAAACATGGAGAGACAGAAATGCCTTCACACCATACCAAAGCATTGTCTAGGACATAAACAGTATCCAGACTGCATGCTTCAGGTGAGTTAAACCAGAAATATGTGTATTTGTTCTACTTCTATGATGTTTTATTTATTCATACCCCACCCACTCCCTAAAAACAGGTTATGCCAAACTACAAGTTTTAGCCTCAATTACATGTCAAGAAGGTCAGGTGAATATGTTTTGTGCTGTCGGTCAGCATCATATTGTTGAAATTTGACTACTTTTTGTTTGAAACATGCTTTTTTGTAAGCCAGTGAGCTCTGGCGCATTTTGTCATAGATATTCTTGTCCTGAATTTTTTTAAGTGAGCGCAAAACTTTGGTATTTGATGGGAACTGTGCTCCTACTGCCTTAATTTTTTCTATCGATGAATTTGCCCGGCCGTCGTTTAAAGAGCTGCAGCACTTAATTTTCTGGCTTTGGCATTACGACGGTATGTTACATCTTTTGGATTTGATGCATTTATTCCGCGGTGTAATGCCTCAAGCTTATTGGTGTCTGCAGCTTTTCGCATTTTAATGACGGCGTCTTTTCCCAGGCGCATGTCCAAACATTGAAGAAATTTTATTCTATTCTCACCCTGAATTATTAGAGGCTTGCATTTTGGCATAAACTGTTTTTTCCACATGCAGACTGGTGGCTTGCCACCACAACACGTTGAAAACTTGGGACATGTTTCCTTACATTTACCAGTATAACAATCTACAATGGCTGTTTTCACATTCTCACACTTTTCCTGCAGTAGAGACAAAAAAGTGTTACCAAATTTCTTTTGCAAATTTTTGAATTCACATTGAACTCTGTGACAGACATCTTTCGCAAACCTTCTTTGTATATAGGTGCAATCTCGTTTTGTGCGAGCGGGAAACATTTCAGGAGAAAATACTGTTCGAGTTATCTTGTTTCTCATTGTTTTTGTTAGGTGAACAACATCTGCCATTCTTTGCATCGGCTTCCCACACATGGCCATTTGTGCTTCATTTGCTCCCTTGAACGCGTTGCTGTCCCCATCGGTAACCATATTGTTTATTGTTACTGGCGAATCACTGTTTAAAATTGCCTCCATAGCTAGTTTCGCCTCTCTGCGTTCGTCACCTGAAAAAGATATAATGCGAGTGTTTCATTTAATTTTGTAAAATGGAATTTCTTTGGCTTGTGTTAACGTGCTATTCAAATTAAGTCATTGTGTTGGCCAGAGACAAGCATTTAGTGAAGTATAGATATTTCATGATTACATACATTTATGTTGTTATACAGTTTGAAATATATATATATATGTGTATATAATAAGGATATATGTCAGGCATTAGTAGCTCAGCTTTAAATTATTTTTTTTAAACTTAATAATTTTTATTATCAGTACTATAGAAATATTATTACGCGTTATAGTGTTTCATTTTTTTTTTCTTGGTTTTTCGTTATTCGTTTTTCATTTACTATTTTTCTCTTTTAAAGAAGAATATTATAAGCTTGCAACTTAGAAATGATAATTGAAAAGAAATATAAGTAATGCACTCTACCTATTGACTGGTTATCCTTCAGATTTTTACTGCACCCTCCCACCTTGTTACAAGTTGCAGCATCTCTATGAGAACAAAGTTTGCTTCCAACATTCATTGCAATCACCTTCTTATGTTTTGTTTGCATCTCAATGATTGTTGTACTGACTTGAGTTGCTGGCTGCATTGGAGTTGTCTCCCCTGTATGTCTCAGACTGTTGTTATACTGGGAATCCACCCCAGCTATAATAGAACAATCCCTGCCAAATCCACAGGCTTCATTGTTTTCGATGACTTGGCACCTGGCTCGGTGAAAACTAGCTTCTGCAACCTCTGTCACTTTATCTGCTGCAAAATTGCAATGAGTTTGCATGGATTTGTAAGATGGAGGCGGTATTTTCAAACAAACCAACAGATATCGCAAGTCGTTTGGACCAATTTTAGTGTCTAGCAGTCCCACTGCTACTGACAGGTTGATATCAGCCGACTTCGGTCCACGTCGACCAGTCTCAAGTTCTCTGTATAAGTTATATGTTTTGCCCGTAAAGCCACATTTAGCACATTTTAGTTTCTCGCGCCATCCAAATGCCATCTGTTTGTCAAATTCCATGTCAAACTCCAATTTTCCTTCACAGGTGTCATCCCAGAATCTGTGTCCTGCATAGTTCTCGAAAAACATATCCGCAGTCTTTCCCAAATGGAAAATACGGTAGGTACACAGTTCCTTTTTTTCACTTTCATCTTTACTACATGGTTTTAGTGCATCTTCTATAGCACTGACAGATGGCTTGCCTGGTCTTAAAATCTTTGTGGCTGGTACCTTCTTGTCAACTGCTCCACACAGTAAAATGTCTGATTTTTTGTCTTGTATGACAACACCATCATAAGCATCTTTCGTCATTCTCTTCAGTGTGGTTGATTGATTGCTGGAATCAATACCAGACCATCTTTCCATGCAAGTTAGTAATCTTCTTGGATCAAATCCTTTTTGGAATTGCGAACTCTTACGCCCTTTATTGAGCATTTTTGAACGATATTGTGTATTTCGCATATTTCCTGATATTCTGATTTTCTTCCACCACAAAATATATTACTTCCTAGCTCTTTCACAAACTTTTGACAATTGATTAATGTTTAACTTATCTACTTATCCCCATACAGGAAAAGGCAGTAGCTAATTGTACAGTACTTTGAGATTTGGACAGTGTCACCTAGGAAGCTGCAGTGTGTGTACATACAGATTATAAACAGATTAGTCAGCCAGGTAAATATATCTACAAACAATGAAGTTCATTTGGAAGCAGAAATAAAAAGTCTAAGACAAGGTTTTGTTAAAATAATAGCAGATTTATTTAAATAAAAACATGTAATTCCATATATGAGCATATATTTGAACATCAACATTACATAATATTACATATGAAATGAAACTTATTAAAATAAATCATAGAATAATCATTTTAGAAGGCATATTAGCACTTTCAAAGCATTTACTGCATCAGAAAAAAAAATATTCATGATCTAGTGATTCTATGTTGGTGCAGTTTTTTTAGTTTTCATGCTTGCAGAAACCATTATAAGTTGCATGAGATACCCTTCCTAATTTTAACCCTAATTTTAAAAATTGTGATCAGAAAAAGCCAAGTACTGTTTTTTTATGTAGGGAAATAGTGCAAGTTTTAGCGACAAACATTTCAACGAGTCGCGACTGACCGTTCTGCTCTTCAAGGTCTCACTGAAGAATTACCTCCCCTACATGGCGGTAGCAAGATTATTACGCCCGAGAAATTAGAGCTGTGTAATTTGGTTTGGCTTAGTAATTTTGAAAATGCTTTAAATGCTCATGTTTTTTTCTACAGATGAGAAGAATGGAACATTGTCATGAGTTGTGCCAAGTTTGGCTGACACTGGTTGCTGTTTGATGAAGATATAACAGTTTGAAGATGCGTAGTGATACACTGCAAAAATTGAACAGAATTGTCAAAAATGAAGGGGTGTCCTCAAACCATGGATTTTGTGAAAAAGCAACCTGGTCAACCCCATGTTTTTTTCTGCATATTTGGAGCAACAGATGACAATCTATGGAAACAAAGTGCTTTTAGAACCATCAGTAATGTGTTCAGTGTTCCAGAAGTGCATGTCTCTATATGTAGTACAGTGCAAAATTAATTGGTATGTGAGACGTATAGAAGATGAAATTTGAATGTTTATTATGAAGATCTGTTAATGTAATCTGTAAAGGTTTACAGACTTGTAATTTATTTGAGATTTATATGCACTCTAGCACCTGCAGTTTTCATTTAATATTCACCAAATTTACACAGCAGATATATATATCTATAATCTGAACTTCTTCGGCATTGCCGTCTCTGCCAATTATGAACACTTTAGGGCCAATATGGCCCTCTTGTTTTATGTTGATACTTATATATGCAAGATATCACATGCATTCTGTTTTTGTGAGTTTTACTGGAAATGAGCAGACCGCAATACTGTCAAACACATAAAATGGCTAAAAATCTAAACCTTTAAAAAGTATGTTGCAGATTGCTTTGAGAGTATGGAGTGGGTGGGGGTACAAAAACAGAGATGGGTGTTACACATGTTACTTGGCCTTGTGGATCTGTTTGTTTAGAGAATGCTCATTGTATTTCTTTTAAGGTGGCCAACAGTTTAATGGATGATGAGTTGCCAGAGCATAATTTAGCTTTAGGTCAGCCACATGTGTCCCAATAGGGCCTGTGTAAGCTCAGAACATCTTGTTTTAGAGTGCCATAAATATATAGTTCCAAATTTACTGTGTCAATGCATTGTCTGTAGTCTCATGATTGGGTCTGTTAAAGTTTTAGTAATGTTGGGAAAGCCTCATTTGAGCATTTGATTTGTCAGTTACATCAATTCAAAATGTTCAATTGCTATGAATTGTGAGACAGGCATAGAATTCCCTGCTTTTTCATTATGGTTAATAGACTTGGTTTGGGAGATATCAGGTTCAGGTTCTACTAGTCAATGCAGGAGGTTGTGCAAGGCAACATGTTCCTGTCTGTCTTTTTCATACTTATTGATTCTGTGATGGATTTCTCATGTAATCATGATGGTTTGATTATGTGCTTGGACAGTTGTTGTTGATTTTAAGCTCTACTGACCAAACGCCAACTGGCTTATGTCATTCTAAATTGTACGTTGTCCATCCATCATCTGTCTGTGTTATCTTTCCTTTAACCCTTTTCTTGTAGAGGTGATAGCACCTTCAGTTTTCATTGTATCTTAACCAAAAGCACAGCAGTTATATAACCACAAGATCTCAGACGAGTTCTTGAACCAGCGTGACATGACCACAAATGCCCCGGCACAGAGCTTATAAGCACATTTTAAGCAAAACTTTGAAAAACATTTTATCTGAAAGCTAGATGTTAGATATTTTATGTGTAGAATTGTAGATTTTTTGGAGAACTTAAAAAAACATTTCCTCTGAAATGTTCATCTGTCCGTTTGTTGCCAGTAGAATGATTCAGACCCTTTTGGACCTATTGTATTTTTTTTGGCATGTAATTCTGTTGTTGGTGCTAATCAAATTTTGGACAAATAAACACTGTTATACAGTTGAGATTGTTTTCACCACTGCAGATGGTAGAATGAGATTTGCAGTAGCTGTGGTTACCAGCATAACATTTTTTGATAGCACATAATTATGCACTTGGAGATACTTGTCACGATTTGCTTGAAAATCCTTGTCTCCTGCTGGTGTACAGAATTAAATTCTGCATGTTATTGCTTTGTAATATCAATTGCCAAACGATTTCTCAATAATAATTTATATTGCTTCGTTTTTTTTTCGGCATCATATGTAATATTTTGTCTGTTTCCTGTGGTTGTCTGAGAGATGTCATGTGTCAGTTTGATGTTCAGGTATTGTTGTTGTCACTTTCTGTCTGTGAAGGTCTGTCACAGCTTGGTATACTTTAGTGTCTGGGTCTGTTATAAAATATTTCAATTCAAAACCATCATTATACATGTCTCTGACATTTCAGCCCATTTTTTTCTCATCTCTAATGTTGGTTTCCATACAATCAGTAGCTGTACACTCTTTGAATTTTATGTCATCTATCATTCTGCATGAAATAGATGCTTGGATCAAAGATTATTACTGTTCCAAGAGCAATTATTGGGTACCTCCATAAGGCAGGGGGCCTGAGTGAGTAGCAATGCTTCTAGAATTTGATCATTGGGTTGAGTAACCATATTGGGGAGTCATTTGTACAAATTATTCAACTTGGATATACAAAATGTAGTACTAGAAGTTTGGTGAAAAATGTCCAAGAACATTAACTGTATATTTTGTATTTTTAGTTGTATTTAGGAAACTTTAATTTTTTTAATTGTCTATTTTGAAGGTGGAATACCTTTTTTGCAATGACATGCCCTTTAGACAAACCAAGAGATCAAAAATTAAAATAAGGGCTTATCAACATTTTTATTCGCCATTATAACAGGTTAATTAATGTTTGTAGCTGTTTAATGAGATGTATAAAGAGGTCTATAAATTTAATTAATAGTTGATTGTAGCTGTATAATGAGTTATGTATAAAGAAGTCTATATATTTAATTAAAATGTTTTTTGTAGCTGTATAATGAGTTATGTATAAAGAGGTCTATATATTTAATTAATAGTTGTTTGTAGGTGTATAATGAGTTATGTATAAAGAAGTCTATATATTTAATTAAAAAGTTGTTTGTAGCTGTATAATGAGTTATGTATAAAGAGGTCTATATATTTAATTAATACATTGTTTGTAGGTGTATAATGAGATATGTATAAAGAGATCTATATATTTAATTAAAACTTTGTTTGTTGGTGTATAATGAGTTATGTATAAAGAAGTCTATATATTCAATTATGGAAGGGAAAGGGGGATATATGGTAATGGTCTCCATCTGTACGTCTGTATTACTTCACTTTTGTCCGGAGCATAACTACAAAACTATACAAGTGATTCTGTTGAATCTTCACACTATGACAGATGACATTGGGAGGAAATAAAGTGTAGAAGAACCATAACTCTACATTGCTTACTTTTGAATTATCTTCCTTCATTAATTTACACTTTTGTCCGGAGCATAACTCCATAACTATTTAAGGGATTTTGTTGAATCTTCCAATAACTGAGGAAGAGTAGTGTATAAAAACTATAACTCTACATGGCTTGCTTTTTTAGCTCACCTGAGCCAAAGGCTCACATGTGAGCTTTTGTGATCTCCTGGTGTCCGTCCTCCGTCGTTAACTTTTAGCTTTTAACAACTTTCCTCTCTGAAACCACTAGGCCAATTTTTATATAAGTTCACAGAAATGTTCCTTGGGTGACCCTCTACCAAGTTTGTTCAAGCCATCTTGATTCGTCAAAAAACATGGCGGCCAGGGGATGGGGTTAGTTTACTATATAAGCTATAGTAATAACTTAAAAAATCTTCTTGTCAGAAACTACATGCTCGATTTTAAAATAATTTCACAGAAATGTTCCTTGAGTAACTCTCTACCAAGTTTGTTCAAGCCATCTTGATTCGTCAAAAAACATGGCAGCCAGGGGGTGGGGTTATGTCAAATTAATGTACTTATTTTATAGCATAAATGTCTGTATTTAGCAATTATTATAAGAAGAGGTAATAAACTCTTTAAATAAATTTTTTATGCCCCCCCCCCCCCCCCAAAATTTTTCAGGTGGCATAGTAATCGCAGCGTCCGTCCTTCCATCTGTCCGTCCGTCCGGTATATCGTGTCAGGTCTGTAACTTTGTCATGCAAAGATGGATTTTGTTGATACTTGCTACATATGATCAACATAACATGACAACATGTCACGAGTAAAACCCACACCTGTACCTCAAAGATCAAGGTCACAATTTGAGTTTGTTTGTATGCACTTCGAGTCTGTGTGAGATTTCGTGTCCGGCCTGTAAATTTGTCATGCATAGATGGATTTTAATGATACTTGCTACAAATGATCAACATAACATGACGACGTGTTGGGAGTAAGAATCACACCCATACCTCAAAGGTCAAGGTCACTATTTTCACTATTTGAGTTTGTTTGACAACAATACGAGTTTGTGTGAGATTTAGTGCCTGGCCTGTAACTTTGTCATGCAAAGATGGATTTTATAAATACTTGCTACAAATGATCAACATAACTTGACTACATGTCGCGAATAAGACCCACATCCTTACCTCAAAAGTCTAGGTCACACTTTGAGTCTGTGAGATTTCATGTCCTGCCTGCAACTTTGTCATGCATAGATGGATTTTTATAAATACTTGTTATAAATGATCAACATAACATGATCTGTTTCAATTAATACCCAAACTCCCACTTCAAAGGTCAAGGTCACAATACAACTTTGTCATCTATGGATATATTTTAAAAACACTTGACTCAGTTGATCAACATGACATAATTAATTAAGTGTTGCATGTAAGACCCAAAACCTTTCCTCAATAATCAGGTCACATTTGTTTGTTTGATATTGTGTGTCTGGTCTGTGACTTTGCCTTTTACTTGGCTTAATTTATCAACATGACATGACGATGTGTCATTAGTAAAACTTAGACCCATACCTCAAAGGTCAAGGTCACAGTTTTAGTATGTATGTCAACACTTTGAATCTGTTTGAGATTTCAAGTCCGGCCTTTAACTTTATCATACATGGATGGATTTCAAAAACACTTGGCTCAATTTATCAACAATTGATCTGTAACTTTGTCTTACATTTAGGGATTTTAAAATAGCTTGACACAAGTGATAAGCATGTCATGATGATGTTTTAGCATCATTGAACTGTTGAAATACCTAGACCATTACATCAGATGTCAAGGTTACACAAAGGTCAAGGTCACATTTTAATGTAAAATAACATGAAACTGAATGTCTTGTCTGAAACATCAATCCATTACTCTTGATATTCATGGATACATCTCTACCTATTATAACATAATTATATTGTTATTTTTCAATGACCATTTGGGGGGCATGCGACACTTACCAGTGACATTTCTTGTTTTTTGCTATTATTATACAATATTATACCAGATATAAGTTTTAAAAGATAATTCATCATAAAAAGATGAATGATACAATTATAATCAATGATTGAAATATTATTCATAAATCATGAACCATTTTAAAATAGGTGTTTTTCTGAATATAAAAGTCAGAGTTTTTATGGTTCAGACAGGGATTGTTCACTGCTTCATTATAAAGCAATACCATATTTTTATCTAGTTTCTTCACAGCAAGAAGTCTGCTTGAGATTTTCAGTGTCAAAGTGTACTTGAAATCTTGAAGGACAAGCTTACTTGTTTTTGTGGGAGAGTGCACTGCGACAAAGATTCTTTCAAGCATAGGCTTTGGGAAGGCTTGTGTTTGAAACTCATAGGAATATTTATTGTGTTGGCACTGTGTATTGTTTCATGCACAATAGTTTAGTCTGATGCTTTAGTTTGAAACCGTTCTCAAACATAACAGGTTAGTTTTGTGCTGGAACTAGATTTTTATCTTAGTTTGAAGACAGGTTTGGAACCTCTACCAAGTTTGAACTCTTCTACACATCTGTTACATCTTCAAAACAAATCAAAATTCTAACTACTTGCCCATCTCGTCGTTCTGGAATTTTGAGTGCACATGTATTATATAATCTACTTAAGTTGGGTGACTCAAGGTGAGTCAGGTGAGTGATATAGGGCCATCTTGGCCCTCTTGTTTAATTATCTCCCTTACTTAAATTTACTTGTTCTGGACGTAGCTCTAAAAGCACTGAATGGAATGTTTTCAAACTGCATACAAAATCAGAGGACATTAAGGGGAAGTGCAGTGTCTAAGACCCATAGGACCACTGCAGATAGTGCATGTATTTAAGGACAACTTACGGCAAACATCACGTGAAACTAACAGCAATGTGACGTCTCACCAGCAAAACAAGATCATGCATCCAATGAAATGCAAGCTTGTTCTTTTAGCTCCGTCCCACTGCAAGTTTTTTTCATTGGGAAATGAAATGCAGTTAATCTGCATAGTTCATTTATTTAGGTCAGTTACAGTTGAAATGTAAATATTTGTGCATAAATATCTATTTCACTGCCCATCCTGTATAAGATCTGTCCAACTCTGTATTTCTCCCCAGAAATGACATAAAAAATTAAATTGACATGTGTTAATTAGTCTACAGGCATTAACTAGTAACAGTAGATCTGACTTTTTCTACAGATGAATGGTATGAGAATAAAGAATATTTTCAGTTCATAGTAATTTACTTTTTGTTCAGTAAGGGTGTCATGGCGGTATTTATCCATAATATTGTGAATTTTCAAAAAGTGCCAGTAGAGCATCTTCTGACTGTCTTGGGCATCTTGTTTGTTGATTGAGAGAGAGAAGTCACTGACTTTTCCTTTAAATTCAGATCCAGTTTGAGACCAGGCCTCTATTAAGCAGCCAGTTGTACTAGCTGCCAACTCTTATTAGGTCACCTGAGACTTTGTCGACTTCTCAAAAACTGTATAAAATGTATGCAGCTAATTGCATGTCCCTGGGTCTCCTGGTTTGGCCTGGTGTGGGGCTTAAAAACAACTAAAGGTACACTTTAAAACTCTTCTTAGTACAGGAAGCACTCAGAAACAAATTGTGAGCCTGATTATTGATGCCTATGATTGTGTCCTTTATAAAATTTGTGAATTTCATGCCCCTGGATCTCTTGGTTTTACCCTGGGCCTGCTCAACTTAAAATCTATATCAGAAAAATGACAAAAAAATTCTTTCTTATGACTGAATACACTTATGTGAATGTGTTTTGGTGTAATTTGTTTTCATGGGGATTTTGGGGGGGTGGGGCTAAAACTGTCAAATATGTATTGTATTAGGTAAACTTAGGAAAACCTTCATCTTGTCAAAAGAGGCACTGGGAAACATGATTATTGACATCTATTGGTCCTTTGTAAAAATAGTGAATTTCATGTTCCTTGGTCTCTCAGTTTGGCCCTTTGGGTTGGGCCTACTTGACTAAATCTATATAAGATAAAATGCCAAAATAAATATATTTCTGTTGATAAATTGGCTCATTTGAATGTTTTTTTATGTGATATGTTGTTGCTGACATGACGGTTAATGTTTTATTGAGTGCTCTCCCCTAAACTCTGTAGCCTTGGGCCTGGGCTAAAACAGTCAAATTTAAGATAAACTTTAAAAGTCCTATTCTTATTATAGGAAGCAGTGGAAAACAGTTGAAAGCATATTAATGAGGTATATGAGTACATCAAAATTTTGAATTGACCCTTGGGGTGGATACTCTTTAAAAAAATCTGTATAAAATAAAAATGATGTTTGTTGATGAACATATGAATTTCAAAATCCATGTTTGGATTTTTGCTGCTTCCTGAAGGACATTAGTTGATTGAAAATTGATGCATATAATTATCTTTATGACATTAAGGATAATCAGGTGACCGTTAGAAGCTATTGTTAAATAACTGTGAAAAATATTTGGCATGGGTAATAAATTTCAAGCCCTGTGCTTATAATTATATCATTTTAATATATTCAGACAATACATTGCAAATGGTTTATAGTTTGTATTTATATTTTCAGAACTGTTTGGGAACATGAATACAACACCAGACCAGGATGAAAGAAGCAATTTAGCATAAGAAGACAATTTATGGTAGGATTTTTACATTTTTTAACTGTATGTCAATTTCTTTCTGAATAGTTGTTTGTATCTTTGATAAGGAATGTGCCAGGTTCATTCTGCTTTAGATGAGTTTCTTTACATTAAATGCAAATCAAATAACTTCTCATTAAGCCTTTTGGTTTTTCATAGGCTGTCAGTTTCTTTTGGATAAGTGATAAATTATTAGTTTTTTTCCAGCATGGGAGGAGTGAGCCTGGTATAATCTTGTTTGCTGATTTCTGTCATAAAATTTTGTCCATTTGTTTGACTTTCCTAGAAAATTGGGGATAATGTCCAGAGTTGTACTGTTTGTTTTATTTTAACTGGATCTGTATGAGCCTAGAGAGCAATGTCTTCAATAGACATCATCCTGATATGATTGTAGACGTTCCTAAAATAATTCCAAACATAAACATTTCCTTTAATGGAGCTTAATGCCATTTTCAACACATCAATACATGACAGGTTATTAATGGCATATATGCAGTTTTATTGGTGGAGGAAAACATCAGAATGAATCTGAGTAGAAAAATTTTCTCACAAAGTTTATGGATGGATGTAGGTTGAGAACCCATGATGTCTGCAGTGAAAGTAAGTTGTCATTAGACTTCATTGTGTTAGTTCACATTCTCCCAATGCTCCTGTCTATATGCAGAACCTCTGTCTGCAACATGATAATAAAAGACAGTCTTACTCAAGCACCTGCCTCACACAATTATTACAAATCTGTATCAGCTGAATATATCATCATGTTGAACAGTTTTGTTTATGAAAACTTTTAAACATGGATTATCATTTAACAGTTAATCAGAGGATGAGAAAATATAATAGATTTAGCTTGTGCCAGTGTAAAGAACTGACTCAAAATTACATTGTACTTCAGTTCAAAGAAATTGAACTTTTAATTGTGTATTTAAAGCAGCTCTTGGCATGTGAGCTGGCACAACCAGTTATGAAAAAAAGAAAAAAGAGATATTTCAATTATGTAAATATTATGTAAAGATATTGATATCCAACTTGAATAGACATACTTAAATGCTGATGGCATAGCTTATCAGTACCTGTTTTAAATGTTTATAACTCTGGCATTGTTCCCTCAGTGATTCTCCCTTAGGGAGTTTGTGTCAACTATTACAACCAGAAGATTATGTGCCAGTTTTACCTGCTTCATTTACATGTATTGCACAAGTAAATAGAAAAGTAGAACTATGATGATTTTAGATATATATTTTTAAAATGTTTAATGGGGTCAGAGTTTTGATTAATAGTGAACTGATGGCACTGCATAATGTAGAACTAAAATGCAAATGGAGCTTTATGATACAGTTTGCATACAATATAGATGTCTATGATACAAAGAATGTTTGCATTACAGCGGATTGTGATACAGTGTATACATGATACAATGGTTTATAACACAAAATACACTTATAATGGGACTAATACAGGGTTCGATTCATGATTACTGTTTAGGATTAAATGCTAGTTTAATTGTTTAAAACAATGAAGAACAAATACATGTTCACCTGCAAACTGTTTTTTAAAATGTGCAATAGAGAATACCATAACGCCAATACCTGTAGGAACAGAAAAGAAAAACTTTGACACATCCACTGAATCTGTTTGGGTCTACATTGTCTTGCTCTCAGTCATTAATACAGTGATATCAATTCCAAATGATAAAACAAAACAAGAACCCCCGTGTGGTTACGGGGTGCCACATGATTGATAGCAAGAATAGGACCACTGCAGCTCAAGCATGTTTTAAGAGGCGACAAATTGGGCATTCAAATTTTTTTTTTCCCTAATGTAAGAAAAATATTTCCGAAGGTGAGCATAGCGATGCCTTCTATAGTTGCTGTGCTGCCCAAACTACAATTTTGTAATAAAACCTTTGTTTTACTGTTGACAGCGATTTCATATTCTCCGACGGATAAAATAGTTCCAAAAGTTTGAAAATGTTATTGCCATAGCAGAGGACGTAGAGATCCAGATTTTACTTAGGACCGCAGCATGGTCTAGCGGTAGAGCATCCGCCTCGCATGCGGAAGGTGGAGGATTCAATCCCCAGCCAGGTCATACCAAAGACTTTAAAAAGGGTACTAGAAGCATCCTCGCTTGACACTCAGCATTTAGAGGAGAGTTCTAGGTCTGGTCAACCCGGTGTCAGTATAATGTGACTGGGTGGGGTATCATACTATGTGTCTGTGGCATGATATTCCAGTGTGACAGCGCTTAGAATACTGTCTCAAGTAGAAACAGTCGTGATACGACTAAAAAAATGTTGAAAGCGATGCTAAACACCATACAACAACAACAACTTTATTACACTCTTTTTATTATCAAACACAGAGTATTAAACACTTTAAATATTAGGTAGTTGAATTATACAATTTTCACTAAAAATGACATGAAATGCAGCCAACTGCTGCAAACTAGTGTAGCAACAGTAAAAATAGTCCCCCTTAAGTGTCCTAAACAATGATAAATATATTTTGGCCATCTTTTTTTTTTTGGTCAAATACAGGGAAAATTGAAATTATGGTTTCAATACCACGATTTCAGATTGATGTTTGATACAGATTTTTTTATATTAATAAAAGAAAGACAGGAATTCTTTGAAAAGGTAGTAAGTATTCTTGCTTGTTTAGCACGCTGGAATGAACGACTGGGAGAGCTATTGCCATGACCCCGGCACTGTCAACGTCGTCCAGGTTAAACTTTTGCGCTCAGTTGTGTTTAAGTTTTGGTGTTTGCCTCCAATCTCAGTCTTTGCATGGGTGGTGAGTTTTATACCGTAGGCGAGCTTTGTTGTCTTCTGACAACTTTTGTTTATTCTAAATATCAATTTGAACTCATGCAAAGGCCAGTGTTTGTGCTTTCCTCTTTTGCATTGGTGAAAATCAGTTATTTTTGTATTATAAACGTTTACACTTTTATACAAATGTGTTTTTGTCTTTTTTTTTTTTTTATACATGTGCTATGAAATCAGAACTTCTAGTATGCCTGCCACATTCAAAATAACAATGAAAAACATACAAAATATTAGATTTTGAACACCATTACCCAGCCATTCTGATGATAGCCTAACACACTATTTTTTTTTAGTAACAAATAATATTAAATGTAAAATTACTTCTGAGTATCTAAAAACACACATTTTTTTATTTAATCTTATTGCATTTTAGTTAATATACATCAATTCAATGTTGGTTGGACAGATAATAGAATTTGTGAAATGTAAGACTGTATAAAACATCAGCGAATAGATATGTCATGTAATTTCGCGATTCTTTGAACTTATATCTTCGTTCATAGAGGAATACAACCTGGATATCAGCAAGGAAAGAACTGTTCATCATTAATTGTTGTTTTATTATCCTAACTGCACCATGTAAGTGTAGGACTTGAAATTTTGGATAAAAGCTACCCGTCCTCCTTTCCCAACATTTTTAATTGAATGCATAAAATCAAAGAAATATCAAGGTCAGTTTCTTAAATCTTACTCATCCTGACCAAATGTTCACTCATGGTGAGTGAACGAGTAGAATTTTCCAGTCCTGCAGAGTTTGTTTTGACAAAGAACTGAAAGAAAGAAATTAAAGAAAGACAACATATCTGATGATGGGCAAAACTTTGAATGAGCCTTCTTTCAGGTGGTTCAGGCATTTGTTTATTGCTTTTTTGATAGAATCAAATGCCAGTTTATATATGTAGGATCAGAAAAGAAAAACTTTGACACATCCACTGAATCAGGTCTACGTTGTCTTGCTCTCAGTCATTAATAGCGATATCAATTCCAAATGATAATATAGAAAAAAGAACCCCTGTGTGGTTCTGGGGGATGCCACATGATTGATGGCGAGAATAGGACCTCTACAGCTCAAGCATGTCGTAGGAGGGGACAGATTGAGTATTTGATTTAGAATTTGCTGAAACTCTGCAGTTCTGTAGGAATCTGAATTCATTTGGAGGGAATGTTGTCCCAATTTTGAATGTTACGGGTAGTTCTGAAGGGTAAACGGTTCAAGATTAGTTTTTATAGTAAAATGTAAAAGCTAAACTTGTATCTTTTACGGGATAAAAAAAAATTTCATAAAAACAATCTGAATTCATTTTGAGGGAATGTTGTCACAATTTTGAATATTACAGGTACCGTATAATGTCGGCCATAAGTCGAATTTTTCAGACTCCAAAATCACTCTCTGAATCCCTACTCGACTTATGGCCCCGTCCTAGTCCCGAGTGATCATTTTTTTTACCAATGGTCAGCTCCTACTGAAGTTTTGAACGTCGAATTTCAGTTTCAGCAACAGCCTATATGAACAATGACACCAAAGTGCAGAATTGAATTACACTCTTGTCAATCAACTATGCATCTCGCAAACACAAAGGATGATTACGTCATACGTGGAAAGTTACTTTGTTCATGGAAAACTCTGATTGACAGTTGAAAAAAATGATGTTTTAACTCTATGCAAGGGAAACCTTGATCTTGGTCAGCCGAACGATTGCGTTGCCTAGCAACCTATACGATGTTGGCACGGGGTGTAAACATATATGCCGAAA